>JAGPOW010427207.1:0-10902 GCA_030014935.1 Caiman crocodilus
GTCCTCCACGGATGGCAGGCAAGGTGCTTGCGAGCTCTTTCTGGGACGTCTGTCTGTCTTCTTTGCACAGATCCCTGAATTCCCGGATCTTCCTCTGGATTTCAGGAAAGGTTATAGCTGCTTTGACTCTCTCCATGTCATTGCATTGCATGTCGCACTCAGCCAGGTGCTCCAGGGCTCTCTCAGCATCTGTAATCAGCACCAAACTGATCTCGCGCACCAGCTGAGCCGGTCTGGGATCCAGCTTGGTCAGAGGGTACAGCCAGACCCTCACTGGTACAGTCCTTTTTTCATTACTTTTAAGCAGCTCAGGGAGCTTGGAGTAAATCTCCATGGCATCCTGGTAAGTAACTGGATTCTTCTCCAAAGAAAAATCGCCATAAAACATGCAATGCAAATTTTCTTTTCTTTCTTCTGCCTTTTTTAAAACATTCCCAGTTGCATCTCCCTGTCCTGAGACCTTCGTTTTCTTTTCCACCATTAGCTTCATATTCCCATCTATCTCCTGGTTGCTCTCAGATGAGGAAACCTCCCAGTCAAACACAAAGAAAGCCTGGGCCCCATACAGCACAGCTGTGACCACATGGGTGGCTGTGCCGTGATCAAATACAGCAGGATGAGAGATGCTCCCAGGCCCCAGCTGGCTCATAGTCAGGTGCTCAAACCTGTCTGTCATTGAGTACTGCAGAGTCACTCGGGAATGATGTTTTGATTTCTTGGTATCATTAAAGAATGCAGCAGACCCCCCTAGCTCCACCAGCCCCCCCAGGACACTGGCTTTCAGGGAGCCTGACAGGTTGAGGGCAGAGGCCTTGTCTGCCATGGTGTCAGATGTGATGATCTGATACTTAGTAAAATGCTTTGGCACTGTCTCCACATCTCTCTTCAAGGCTGTGTTGCTCCGTAAAGTGATACCTGGAAAACAGGACACAATTGCATATTCAGTAATCCTGGGAGCAGACAGGGAAACATTTGAACGTAGTATCTTTATTTTCTCCCATATTGAAACAGGGGTGTAGGTTGTAGCGGTGTTGATCTGACATATGCAGGCAAGGTTCTTGGGGTGAATCTGATTATCTTTTATTAGCCTACCTTAAATAGTTGGAAAAAAATCTTTTTTAGGCAAGCTTTTGGGTTTAAATACCCTTTGTCAGGTTGAGGAAGTTTCTGCAGTTGATGTGCGCTCTTCCTGGATGGACTGAAAAGTAAAGAAGCCAGAGGCTGGGCTGGGCTGCATAGAAGACAGGCAGTCAATGAAGATGTAAATTGATGAGGCAGTGGGTGGGAGACAGGCTGGGTGGTGAGCTGGGCACCCATCTGTCTGTGTATTTGACTCTCTTGGATGACTAGCTATTGTTCCCCTGTTCCCTCATCCTCCCTATGGTCCACATGTAAGTCCTGCCTGTCTGGTCCATCTCATCCTTGCTGAGATGCTAGGAACTTTGAGGCAGTGTCCACCTTGTCATGGCATTTATTTACTGGGCCTGGCATTGGGCCTTCACCTTGGTGTGGTGCCTGTATGTACTAATGCAATCTAAGCAACCCATTGATACCAGTATGACCTGATTGGTATCACAGAGACCTGGTGAGAGAGTTTTTATGACTGGAATGTCAACCCTGACTGTTACACTTTGTGTCAGAAGGACAGGGTTGGGGGGAAAAGTGGTGGTGTTGCCCTGTATGTTAGAAACACATACACTTGTTCCCCAGTTCAGGAGGAAGGAGAATGTCTTTGGGTGAAGGATAAAGGTGAACAGTACAGCACTGATATGGTGCAGATTTATTATGGGGCAAGAAATCAGGAAAAGGAAGTGCATAAAGCACTCTTCAAGCAGCTGACAGATCTGTCCAAAAACTACGGAATGGTACTAATGGGAAACTTCAAATTTCTGGAAATCTGTTAAAAGAACAACGCAGTAAATAGAAAATGCTGAGCCTAACTTGTGTGAAGGACACTTTTTAGGTCAGGAAGGTAGAGGATGCAACTAGGAGATCATCTATCTTGGATTTTGCTCTGATCTATAGAGAAGAACAAGTGGAGGATGTGAGGGTGATGGCTAACATGGGGGCAGCGACCACAATATCATGGGATTCCCGATCCTGAGAAGGACAAAGCATGAGGTCAACAAAAATGTGATGGTTGATTTGAAAAAAGGCAACTTTCATTTGATTCAAGGCGTTAATGGGCTTGGTGGCAAGAGAGGAAAGACTGAAGGATGAAGCTGCTGTGGCACATCAGGGTCCCAGGAGTGGGCGTGAGAAGCCCTGGTGGCTCCACAACCATGCCCTGCTGTGTCTTCAGGGCACCTTCCCTTCTTGCCTGCCACATGTAGATGTAATGATAATAAATAGCAAGGCTGCCTATGGGCCTCTGCATGGCCCCAGTTCACTTGAACCACCCCCCATCTAGGGTTCCCCAGAACCCTACTGGGTCTCAGGCCCCTTGCTGGGCCTCAGTCTATAACTGTGCCACGGTAGGGCACCTCAAGCCTTAGGGTAACAGTGGCAATTATTGTGGCTGGAGGGCTGCTTATCCAGTTGCCCCACCTCCTGGTTGCTATCTTGGAACCAGAAGTCCCACCCCTAACTCTTGACCTTTGCCACTGGAAGTCCCTCCCTTTGCCGTAGAAATACTCCTTTTGGTGGGGAGGGGTGCCATCTTGAAACCAGAAAAAAAACAAGTCATATACTAAAACAAAAGCAAAATCTACTGTTACTTATTTTAATTCATTGTTTTGTCCTGATTTGTGTGTTTGCATCATGTGTCTAGAGGCAATTGCATAATAGTTCAAAATACAATCTTACTCATGTATATTGTGCATGGGGATAAGGGGCTGTGTGTGGGTGGGTGGGGTGTGTGAGGGAGGATGCAGGGGTGGGCGTGGAGGGGTGGGGGGTGGGGTACATCTTTGGGGTGGGAGTTTGTGGGAGGTGTGGGTGTGACCATGAGATGAGTGAGCTCAGGATCCTGAGGAAAGGAAAGATGGAGAGCAGCAGAGAAGAATGCTGGACTTCTGAGAAGCAGACTTCAACTCAAGGAACTCATGGGCAGTAGGGGTGTACGAAACAGGCCCCATTAGATTCGGCTTTGGATTTGGCCCAGATCGGGAACAGTGATTCAATTAGTTGATTTCATAGATTGAATAGACATTAGGGCTGGAAGGGACCTTGGAAGATCATCGAGTCCAGCCCCCTGCCCCAGGGGCAGGAAGTCACCAGGGGTCATAGGATCCCAGCAAGATAAGCATCCAAATTTCTTTTGAAGGTGTTCAATGTAGGTGCTTGAACCACCTCCAATGAGAGGCTAGTCCAGACCTTGGTGGCTCAGGTAGTAAAGAAATGCTTCCTTATGGCCAGCCTGAAACAGTTTTGCAACAGTTTGTAACCATTCGACCTCGTCATCCCTTGAGGCGCTCTGGTGAACAAACGTTATCAGCACCCCTGATAAACTTATCGGTGACCAACAGATCACTCCTGAGCCTTTGCTTTTCCAGGCTAAAGAGCCCAATAGCTCTCAGTCTGTCATCATCTATTTTCCTGACCTCTGATCATGTGCGTGGCTCTCTGCACCCTTTCAAGCTTCTCCACGTCCTTTTTGAATTGTGGGGCCCAAAACTGGACGCAGTAGTCCACCTGCAGCCTCACCAAGGCCGAGTACAAGGGAAGAATGACGTCCCAGGATTTGCTTGAGAAGCATCTATGAATGCAAGCCAGCGTTTTGCTCGCTTTACTAGCCACAGCTTCGCGTTGAAGGCTCATGTTCATTTGGATCACTGTCCCTGATTTGATTCAGCTGAATACAAACTGGAGAGATTCAATGCTGATTTGGAGAATCAGCAGTTCAGACACAGACACAGCTTTAAAAGTTTTTTCTACAAACCTCAAGGTACCAGCATTGCTCGTGATCACTGCAATGCTGAGGTGGACAGAGTGTCCCACAGGAGCATGCCCCCTTCCCCCCCGCGTGATCAATGGCAAATCCAGAAGTGGGCTGGAAGTACAGCAAAAGCTTTGGTACCCGGCACCCAGGGGGAATGGGGGGTGGGAGGGGTGAATAACCAAGTATGCTGGTTACCTGAAAGGTCTGAACAGGTGTCTTTGCCCATGCCCACCAGAGACTGAGAGAAGTCTTAATAGTAGTCTTCAAATACCTGAAGTAGGGTTCAAAAGAGGGTGGAGCTGGACTGTTCTCTGTGGCACATGACAGAACAAGCAGCAATGGGCTCAAGTTGTAGCAAGAGAAGTTTTGGCTAGATATTAGGAAGAATTTCCTCACTAGGAGGGTAGTAAAGCACTGGAACAGGCTACCCAGAGAGGTGGTGGAAGCTGTATCCTTAGGTGGGGTGGGGTTCAAAATGAGTCTAGACAAAGCCCTGACTGGGGTGATGGAGTTGGGGCTGGTCCTGCTTGGAGCAGGAGTTGGGCTAGATGTGAGCTCCTGAGCTCCCTTCCAACCCTAACTTTCTATGATTCTGTGTGTGGCTACATGGGGGACGGGGGGTTATGGGGGGGGTAGGAGTGTATGTTTGGGGATATGGCAAGGCCATGGGGGGTGGGAGGGGGTGGGTGTGTGTGTGTTTGATGGAGGGAGTGTTTCAGAGGTCCTGGAGTATGCAAGTCCCTGGATCTACATGTGGTAGCAGGCTGTGGGGCCAGATCCACCTGGCACCATAGCATACAAGGGCCAGATCCACCTGGATCTCTGTGCTCCCACCCTAGTCCCCAGATGCAGGTGGTGACAGTGTGCAGAAAGCTATGTGCTATGAGGCCAGGCTGGGCTGGACGCACTCACTGCAGGAGCTGTGTGCTGTGGGGTTGGTTTGGGCTGGCTCTGCATGGTGTGTACAGCTAGGGAACTGGGTTGGAGTGTGGGAACTGTGCACTATGAGGTCAGGTGTGGCTCTGTAACATGGCCCTGTAACACGCGGCTCCCTTCCAAGTCCCCAGCCGCACATGGTGGCAGGGTATGAGGCCAGCACCCGGTGGACCCATAGACACCACTCCCATGCTCCCACCCAAGTCTCCAGCTGTACAGAGCAGTAACATGCAGTGTCAGCCCCTCCTGGCTCCACAGCACACAGCTCTTGCACTCCCGCCCAAGTCCCTGGCCACACATGGGACAGCCTGACCCAGCCCCATAGCACATGGCTCCCTGCACTTCTGGCCCCATTTTCCCCAGAGAAAGTCCCTGGCTCCAGCTCAGTGGAGCCCAGACCTAAATTCCTGCTCTCACAGTCAGGGAGGCCAGGAAGAGCCTTGTGGGGCAGGCCAAGCATAAGGTCTGCCAGGCAAAGGCTCCTTGTCCCTGTGGGGGCTGAGAAGGGCTGGATGGGGCCACTGATGGAGTGGAATTAGGCACAAAAAGCTTGTCGGTTGAATTCAAAAAGAACTTTACTTACAAACTGGAATACAGTGTAGGCACACTCCGTAAAGTTGCATAAACAAGTAGAAAACAGAAACCAGGTGGCACACCGATGTTGTCCGAGCATGCAGGGCATGGGGTACGTCAGGATTTTGGCGATGGGGAGTCGTTGGTGGTTGATCAGGCCTCCAAGTCTGCTCCGAGATGCATGTGAAAGTTGTTTCCCGTGTGCATGCGGAGTTCTCTCCAACTTGGGTGGAAACTTCCCAAGCCTTTTATACGGCTAGCAAGTCAATTGCCAGCTGCCATGTATGAATAATTTACGTTAAGCCAATCTAAAGCATGCCTGAAAACACTGCAGATGCAAGCTCTGGCGGGACTGATCACTGCACCAAGGGTTTTTTCCCGCCTTACGGGGGAATCCCTTGCAACCAAACACTCGCATTGTGCTGAGAACTCGGCTGTGCCGAGGCACTTTTAATCACTCAGCGCAGACAGTCCCAAGCACTGCTCAATTAGGGCTGGGGTGGATCAGGCCAGGCTGAGGGTATGAGTTTACTTAGCACCTCCTGCAGGGATGTGCAGGATTGCAGAGGGGCAGCAATGGTCAGGGCTCACAGAGGGGCCCTGGGGACCACATGCAATTGCCCGGTGCGGTGAATCCAGCCCACGGGCCATATTCTGCCCACCCCACATTAGGGGCTAAGTGTATTGCTCCAATCCTTCCCTACACCATACCCAAAGCCTCATGGGTGTTAGCTTAATGTTCCCTTGTTGGGGCTTCAGCTTCCAGCCTTTCTCTTGGTTAGGCCTTCTAGCCTGGGCCTACTGTATCAGACTGGGTTTTGTGGCACTAGCTCTAGTTTGGCCCTTTGGGGCATGGAGCCGCTGTCTGCTGCACCCTTGGCCATCGTCTGGTCATGCCCCTCTCAGCGCTGGACCCTTGACCCCTGTCAGTTGTGCCCATCTCAAGCACTAGGACCCTGGTCCCTGCCTGGCTCTGTGACCTTGCACTATGCCTACTCCAGGCTCAGTAGTCACCTGAACCTTGAGCCTGCCCCTGGAAAGGCTCAAGACAATTGCATGCCCCTCAGGAACTAAAGGGACCCTGAGAATACCACCCCTAGAGCCACAACCCAAGCAGCCAGTTTAACATAAAGCATAAGCCCCCCGCTATAACATAAAAACAAAGGGAAGGCAGCCCTTCTCCCCTTTGAGATGGAAAACCTTTCCTTACTGCTCAGCTAGGATATCCTCCCAGCTCTGGTCTATAGCCTAGTGATCTCCCTGAGCCTCACTAGGGATCCACATGCAGCACCACTGTCCCTTCAGGTGCCCTGCTGCCAGGAGCTCTTCACCCTGGAGCAGCCAGAGAGTTTTAGGTCATGCTTAGGACCAGGAGCCTCCAGATCATCCCCTCCAGCTCCTCCCTTACCTCAAGTGTGTTATTAAACCTCACAGCCAGGCTATGTTGTTGCCTGGCCTTCCAGCAGCAAAATGTCCTGTTTATATATGCATCCCCTGACTCTAAAATGGCTGCCTTAATCATGCACCTGCTGGCTGCTGGGTTCAGGCCATTAAAGTGGCAGGCACAAACAATGCCCTGCCATAGTTTCTAAAAGCCTGTTTGTGTCAAAGTTTCCTTCAAGGCCTACTGTGTCAGGAGTTGGCATAAACAGGCTGGGAAATTTGCAGTGTTCCCTGATAGTCCATAACAGAAAATATACTTGCTGCATTGGAGCCAGGTCACAGTGACCAGCTGCAGAGCCCTTGGGCTTTCTGGTTTTACTGGATGGACCAAGTGAGGAGACCGGGGTGTGCCCAGTTTAAGACACTGGTAAATGATCAAATTAAAATGTGTGCATGTGACGGGTTTGGGAAACAAAATAATATTCTGATAGAACAGAACATAGGGAGACCAATCAACACTACTCAGAGATAAAGAATCATCCGGAGAGGAAAAGAATATGAAAGGAGGGATTTCAGAGCAGCAAAGGGTCCCTGAGGGGGGACCATGAGGCCACCGTGGACAAAGGTCACACCACTAGCTTGTCTCACCTATCCCACTAGGTGTGTGTGGGCGGGGGGCAGGTTGGCCTCAGCCCTTGGCCTTCGACCTCTAGTCAGGTCACAATATTCACATAGGTTCCTAGCTGAGATACAGGGCCTCCATCTAACCCAGGAGGTGCATAGCCCCACCAGGGGCCTTGTTATGTCTGGTCCTGGCCACAGGCAATGACCTGGTGAAGGGTGTGCGGGTGCTCAATGACCTGAGCAACAGCAATCATCGCCTACTGGAATTCTCCATACAAAGCAAGGTGGCAAAGGCGTGCAGCAAGGCAGCAGTCCTGGACTTTAGGGGGGCGGATTTCAATGAGGTAGGGAGAATAGTCAGGGAGGCACCGAGGTCCTGCGGGGTGGGGGCAGAGTTGGGTGTCCACGAAGAGTGTTCGTTCCTTAAGGAGACAATGCTCCAAGCACAAGAGACATAATCCCAACATAAATTAAAAGGGGCAAGAGGGAGCAAAAGCCCCCATGGCTCACCAAAGGCATATGGGAACGTCTCCTAGCTAAAAAGGAGGTATACACCCAATGGAAGGGAGGGGCCATCACCAGGGAGGACTATACCTTGGTTGCTCGGAGCTGTAGGGGGGCAGTCAGGAAGGCCAAGGCAGAGGTGGAACTGGGACTAGCTACCCAGATCGAGGATAACAAGAAGTCCTTTTTTAAATACATAAGGGGTAAAAAGAAGGTACCAGGTCACATGGGGCCTTTGGAGGACATGCTAGGGAATCTGGTCAACGAATCAGACAGCAAAGCTAACTTATTTAACAGTTTCTTTGCCTCCATTTTTCTGAGCAGGGACTGGGTCACCACCCCCACCGGGACCCCCACGAGTCCCAGGGGAGGCGCCCTCAGACCTAGGGTCAGTGGCAACCTAGTTAAGGAATTTCTGGAGGGGCTGGACGTGTTCAAATCAGCAGGTCCTGACGATCTCCACCCCAGAGTGCTGAGGGAATTAGCAGAGGTCATTGCAGGACCCCTGGCACGGCTTTATGAGCGCTCGTGGTGCTCTGGCAAAGTGCCAAGGACATGAAAAGGGCCAATGTGGTTCCCATTTTCAAAAAAGGGAGGAAGGAGGACCCAATAAACTATAGGCCAGTAAGTCTTACCTCAGTCCTGGGTAAGCTTTTTGAGAGAATTATCCTGGCGCATGTCTGCAAGGGGACAGCAGGGGAGATTATACTTAGAGGCAGCCAGCACGGGATCATTAGAGGCAGGTCCTGTCAGACCAACCTGGTGGCCTTCTATAACCAGGTCGCCAAATCCTTAGATGCAGGTGTAGCAGTGGACGTAGTCTTTCTGGACTTTAGGAAGGCCTTTGACACTGTCTCTCACCCCATTCTCTTTAAAAATCTAGGGAACTGTGGCGTTGACACCTACACAGTCAAATGGGTCACTAGTTGGCTGGAGGGCCGTACCCAGAGAGTGGTGGTAGATGGGTCATTTTTGACCTGGAGGGATGTGGGCAGTGGGGTCCCCCAGGACTTCCTCCTTGAGCCCTCACTGTTCAACATCTTCATCAGTGACTTGGACAGGGGTGTAAAAAGTACCCTGTTCAAATCTGCAGGTGACACTAAGAAAGGTGGAAGATGGGGAGAAGTGGACACGTAGAAGGGAGGAACAGGCTTCAATTGGACCTAGACAGGTCACAGGGGTGGGCGGATGAGAACAGGATGAGTTTCAACACTGACAAGCACAAGTTGCTGCACCTGGGGAGGAGGAACCAGCAGCACACCTACAGGCTGAGGAACTCCCTTCTCGTCAGCACAGAGCCAGAAAAGGATCTTGGAGTCATTATTGATGCCACAATGAACATGGGCCGATGGTCTGGGGAAACAGTCAGGAAGGCCGACCGCACCTTGTCATGCATCCAAGGATGCATCTCAAGCAGGTCCAAGGAGGTGATCTTCCCCCTCTATGTGACACTGGTCAGGCCACACTCGACAGCATGGAGAGGGTCCAGAAAAGGCCACCTGCATGATCAGGAGTCAGCAGGGCAGGCCCTACGAGGAGTGGCGACGGGACTTGAACCTGTTCAGCCTCCACAAGAGAAGGCTGAGAGGGGATCTAGTGGTCTGTTACAAACTAGTCATGGGGGCCCAGCAGGCATTGTGGGAGTTCCTGTTCCCCCGAACACTCCCAAGAGTGACTAGAAATAATGTCACAAGCTGGCAGAGGGTAGATTCAGACTAGACATTAAGAGGTGCTACTTCACATTCAGGGCGGCTAGGATCTGGAACCAACTTCCAAGCAAAGTGGCGCTGGCTCCTGCCCTGGGGGTCTTTAAGAGGAGGCTAAATGAACACCTAGCCAGGGCCGTTTGACCCCAGTACTCTGCAAATACATGAAAGGCTGCCATAAAAAAAAGGAAAAGCACCTTTTCCTTCATGCTGTAGAGAGAGGGATGTGGACCAATGCCTGGAAGTTGCAGGAAAGCAGATTTAGATTGGATCTCAGGAAAAACTCCACTGCTAGGGCAGGGAGGCAATAGGATAGAGATCTAGGCATGTGGGTATATCCCATGCATCTGAGCTTTGCTGGTTGCCCCCCACCATCCCCCACCCTTTTCTGCTACGTGTGTCATGGTGCTAGGATTGGCTGAACCCAGGGCTGGGGATTGTAACAGCAGTGTGCCAGTGCTCTGCTGGGATATACAGATGGAGGTTTTTACAGATGGGATTTACAGGTGGAGGTCTTGCCCTTCTACTCAGGGTAAGACTCATCCGCATATTTGGAATCTGGAAGGAATGTTACCCTTCTCAGATGGGCAGATTGGTACAGACCGGAGGAGGCAGCATCTTCCTTTGTAGTGGGAGTGTAGTCTCCTCCTGGGATCTCTTCAACATAGATTAACAACCTTTTATGAATGCAGGACACTGGCCACTTCGCCCCCTCTGCTTTATCTGTGTCAGGTTTGGGTGTTATGTCTTGTATTAAGGTTAATGGTAGCTTTACAAAGAATTTAGATTATAGATTGTGTAGGATGGTTGGGACACGGAGCATTCACTGCATGACACAGACCAGCGCAGTATAAGGCGTGCACAGAGGGTCACACTGAGCTGCAGCTATTGCAGAAGCAGCATGTAGCTCTCTGGGTGCCTTCCCAGACCTTCAGGAACTTGATTTTAAGAGGCTTAGTAAGCAACTGAGCAGAGTGTTGGGTGGAGTCATCTCCTAGTTGCCATGAGAAGGCTTCCCATTTTGGTCAGCTTTTTGGGGAAAGGGGACATTTGTGGGAACCCAGGAAAGTCAGGCTAGAAGGGGCCTCGCAAAATCACATCCGATCCAGCCCCCTGCTCAAGGCAGCACCATCCCCAACTAAACCATCCCTTTTTTTTTGGTAGCAAGTTTTTGGTTTCGGTTATCCACTGTTTTAAATTGTATAATTATTAGGTTTGTATTGATTTTTACTCTTGTATATTGTATTATTATCATTTTCATATTGATTTTTATTGTTTCATATGGATATTGTATGG
>JAGPOW010427579.1:0-10607 GCA_030014935.1 Caiman crocodilus
CAACCTTCCAGTCTCGCTGTGTATTCTGTCTTGGGAGGATGGCTCGAGGCCATTTATTAGGCCTTCAAAGAAATGGCTCGGGGTTATTCACAACACCATGAAGACAGCCCATTTTATTTAACTTGGCCTTTTATTCTGATACGTACAAGCAGCTGGAAGAGTTTCTTCTACATCACTATTCATCTGAAGCCATTATAAAATGTCTCAAGCCTCCTGCTTCAATCTTTCAATTCCTAAATGACTTTCACACAACTTTTTCAATAATGCATTAAGAATCATAATTATTTATCATACCTTTAATCTCAATCTCAGCTAGTACGGACAGCACCTCTTTAAAATATAATGATGGGAATAAGAAGTCACAGCCATCCTGTCCTAACAGCTTTCATTTCTCCATGTACAGATTTATTCTCAATAGTAATTCTGACCATGACAGTCCATATTTGGTTAGAAACATGGCAAGTTATTATTGGACAGTATGTCACCTAGTCCTGGACTTTCTTCCACTGCAGTTTTGTTATATGCTGTTGGGCAAAGCATCTACCCTAGCTTAGAGAAGTAACTAAACAGTACAACTGCAAAGAAGACAGAAAGCAATTATTAGAACTAAGTTTGCTTCTGACTAATTTCAGTCATGACACTATTTAGGCATTGTGATTTAAATTGATACATCCTGAATTTTTTCCCTGATCCCTACAAAGGGTCAGTTTTCATTATGGAACTAAATACATCATAAGGACTGACTTAATATGAGTAGGTTGGCAGAATCTAAGCCTGTGTAAACTCAGCCCCTTTTTTTTCTCTTCATGAATAATATGCAAGGATGCTTCGTTATCTAAGGATTTGTTTCCTGTAAGGGATGTTTCGGTATGAGGTTCATGATCCAGCCTGCCAGTTGACTGTTATTTTGAGAATTCATTGTTCAGTTTTTTTGAACTGCATAATTGATCATTTTAGTCAATGATATAGTTTCTGTCCACTTAAATGGATGAACCTGGAAAAGACCATAGTGGAAATATAAGACCAGATTTGAATGAGGGTAATAAACCACCAGACCACATGACCAAGAACCATCTTAAAGTCTCAGTCATTTAAATCAGAAGAAACTGTTGTTCCAAAATTCATGATGTTCTTCAACAATGGGTATGTTTCTCAAAATAGGGCTAATCGATTTGTTTCCTGGCTGTGTAACATTATGTAACTTGGATTTGATCATAATGGTTACTTGGTTCTTAAACATCCGTGAGTCCATTTACCACCCGATGCAGTGAAAATTTCATAGATGTGTCTCTCTGCCCTTATAATCCAACAGAAATCAGAGAACAGGAAGTGACCTACTCAGAACTGAAATGTCACACTTCTTCCATGGCGCCAGACACATCAATGCCTCCAAGTACAGAGAACAAAGGTACTGTGCACCATGGGCTCTTGTTGCTTATGTCTTCTTTTCCTCCAAACGTCCATAGTCACAGATCGTCCCAGCCACTGCCCTGACAGCATCAGAATTATTTCTGCCCTGATAGAAAATAGCATGTGGCTGACGAGAGACTTCCCTTGGGACGATCCTGAGCCAGTGCCCAGCCATGCCATTGAGATAGAAAAGCTCTAAGCCCTTCAACAGGAGTGACTTTTGTCTCTCAGGCACTTTCAGTTGTTGTCAGAGATAGGGAGTGCACACTCAATGGCCACTATTATTAGAGGGGTTGTAGATCCAGGTGACTGAGCTGTGAGATAGATAGATAGATAATTCCATCTACTTGATAGAGATATTATTTTACCCTAAGAATCATATTCAGCCATTAAACGTGTTCATTCTGTCTCATTTCTCTTAGGATCTTGTTCTGTCTCCTTGCCCTGGCGACTCATTGTCGTGATTCTGGGGTTCCTCAGTCTTGTTTTTCTTGTAATTTCAGGAGTCTTGGGTGTCTTACGTAAGTATTTGTCAGGAGCACAATGAGAAAAGATGGGAGCCAGTGAAAAGTGTAAAAAGGATCATTCAAAACTCTCTCCTAAGTAATGCCCATGATTGCACACTGTTACATTGTGGGTCACATTGTGAAAAACAATAGCTTTAACTGGGTGTTCAAAATGCATTGCAAGTGAAGTTGTGATCTGAATTTAGTGTGCCAACCACATACAAGACGCAATGTCTTTAGGAGTGATTTGTGACTAGGTTTAGTTGAGTTGAGACTCTTCCTGTCTCACGTAAAATTCTGGTTAGAAACAGAACCATGAGAGAGAAATGGGATTTTATACCTGTTGCTTTGAAGAAGTTATTCAAGTTTTCTCAATTTTCCTTAGTCAAAAGAACATGACTTCTGATTAATTTTGCCCACATATAAGCTTAAATCATGAGAAGAGCTGGTCAGGAAATGTCAATGAAAAGGACATTTTGACTTAGAAGAAAATTGGCATGTATTCTGATAACCTTAAAAAGAAGTGATTGGGGGGAGAGGGTGGGGGCGCAGAGGTTGCGGGGGTGGGGATGGGAGCAGACCAGCATTTTTATTAATGCTTTGGTTCCTTTAACTTTAAAAAGTTATGCACAGTTCTCAGAAAACTTGTACAGTATAACGTCATAAATCCAGCATGCTCAGGACTGAGCACCTGCTAGAAATTTGAAAATGCTGGATTTTTGAAACCCAAGCAGCGGCCAGTTGCAGAGCGCGGGGGGTGGTAACAGCGACTGGTCTCGGAGCAGCAGCTGCATGTGGAGCGGCGGCACGGTGTGATTGATGGTGGCGCAGCCACTGCGTGCAAGCTGCTCCCTCCATATCCAGGGGGGTGGTTGGAAAAGAAGCTAGTCCGGGACCAGCTACTCCCCATTTTCAAAGTGCCAGATTTTCAGGAATTTTTGATATCCGGATTTATGAAGTTATACTGTAGTGCAGCTGACGACCAATTTAGAAGGTATACTTTTGGGGTTTTTACTTGTTACTGAGCATGTTTACATGAGATGCTAAATGCGCAGTAAAATGCTAAATGCGCAGGCAAAAGCTATGCTAATACGCTATTTGCACAGTCTATTGTGCATTAGCATCATAGAAAAGTGTGTGCCAGTGCTACTGTACAGTAGTGCCGATTACAGTGCATTAATGTATGTGCAGATGTACCCAGAGTGTGCTTTATTTATCACTGTGGACTTGAGTATGCCCGGCTTCACTTCAAGTGAAAAATGAGACTGAAATATTTCCCCAGAAATCAGAAATTCTGAAAAACCGCACAGTTGCATAAAGCATGGGTAGACTGTGCTGTGGAAAGAAGTGATCTCCCAGACCAGAGCACAAACCTGAAAAGTTAATGAGAGCTCACAAATCTCTTCCATCCCTTATGATAGTTTTTGATTGGCATCCTGTTGTGTGTCCGTATTGACAACAGAATGGTCTTCACTTTGCTAGAATCCAAAGTGCAATGGCTTGATCCAATTACTGATCACCTGGAAAGCAACAGAGAATTGCCTCTGGAGAGGTGGACTTCTTTCAGGGTCATAGACAATGATTCCCAACTCCATTTCCAATTGCACAGTGGAGAAAACTAGCAGCCACTTACCATATGAGATACCATATCACTCAGCTAAGCAAGATGAAGTCAGTGATCTTATGTTCTTAAATTGTAAATTGGAAAATGATCATTTTTGATAATCCAAGAAAATCTCTTTCTTGTGCCCACCATAGAGAAAGCAAGCCACCCTTCTGCTCAGTTTCTTCTCTACCACATTTAATGCATAAATCTCACTCTGTCTTAGGATCACATGGTATATTGAACTGCTTGCCTGCCCAGGAAATAGAAAGCAGGATTGATTTGCACCTTCTAGACTAACCAAAGTGGATATGTATAACACAGGCTTTTGTGGGTTGCAGCTCATTTTATCAAATGCTGTGAAAGGACACGTAGAAAGCAAAGTATTAGAAAGAGAGAGAAATTAGAATAGACTTTTCAAGAAGCGCCACCTCTCAGTAGGAAGCAGACAAAGGTACTGCCATTGCAGTCGGAGAGCGCAGGGATTTCAGGTAGGTCCTGTGTCCTAAACCACCTACCACTAATCCAAGTAAACAGAAGATAGCTGCATGGTCTGCAAAGGAAAGGGGAAGCCACCAGGGAAAGCAATAATTTTTCACTTTCATCCCAACTACAGCTTTTAGAAACTTATTCTTCTGTATTAAGAATGCCCTTTTAAGGGTGTGTATGCTGCTATGGGTAGCTTTGGTGCAGAACAGAGCAAGGCATGTTTGGTCAGGTAACCCAAACTGACCATTTTTACTTTATTGTTGGCTTTAGCTAAGGACCCACTGTTCAGGGTCCTCCCCCCCTGCTGCAGCTGAGCTAAATCCATGGTGCCAAAACCTTAAGCTTTCAAGAGATGCAAAAGAAAGAGTTAAATAAATAAACTGACAGTTTTTCACTGGTTTCATGGCTCCATCTTGCTTAGGCTTCTCCCAGGTTTCACTTGCTCTGTGGCCTCCTATCTTGCAGATGCTTTGAGGACCTATATGTGGCAGCTGGACCACATCCTTGCACCCTGGGTCCCTGGGCAGAGTTGTGCCATGTTCTCTAGTACAGGCAACGTTCGTGCCTCTCCTGCATCAGTGATAAGTCATCAGCAGAGGAGGGCCCCTCAGAGCATCATGAGCCTGTTCCACCATGGTCCCAACCCCTAGTGTCGTCCAGCAGTCCCAGCAGTCTGGGCCAGAAGCTGCCTCACCAGCCCCGGGTGCACAACTCCACCCAGGAGGCCAGCCCAGGGATGGCACCACCCATGCTGATGAGCTCCAGCTCTTCCATGGAGGGGGACCCTGCTCAGCCTGCCAGGTTCCATGCCCCTGCACCCAAGGATGCTGCCAAGACCAGTGGGGACAGACTTGGGCAACTGGGCACACATGCCATGCCCACTGGGTAAGCCCCACACTGAGGAGAGGGCCTCCCCTTCCCCTGCCCACCCCTGCCTCTGCCCCTGCCCCCACTCACCACTTGACCTGGCTGAGCTCCCCTGCCCCCAGAGTACCCCCCCACAGCACACAGGGAGGCGGAAGGTAATGCAAAACTTTACTGAGCAGCCCGTTCTCCCTCAGCTAGGTGGCCAGGGACTTCTCACACATGGAGAAATGCGTCAGTGCCACCAGTGATGTGGTCCTTGGTTGTGGGTGGTAGGTATAGGTACCCCTCCCTGTGGCAGTGAACATTGAGAGGAAGCATGGACTTGACTACAACACCGTCAAAGCTCGGAGTCCCATGGCAGGTCCTCAGGTGTACCTGGGGCACCATGGCTATCTGGAGCAGCAGGGCATAGTGGGTTGGGCACCTTTTTGGTCCATGCAAACAGTTTGTCATAGCACACCTGGGACACTCTCACTAGGGGCATGGTCAGAGCACAGAGCACAGGTGGTGGTGGTGGGGGGGCTTCCCTTGGACGCCTCTCTGAAGAGGACCCCTGGGGTGGGGGAGGTGGGATTACCATGAGCTCTGCATCCCAGTTGGCCAGGAGCCCGTTTACCCCTTCTCCCCATCTTACCTGGGCACTGTCGACTTGGTGAAAAGGGAGGAGACTGCCTGGCCTGCAGGAGAAGAAGGGGGAAGTGAGCTTGGAGCACCCTCAGTAAATTCTGCCAGGATCCAGGTCTATCTGCTCTGGGAAGAGAGCAGGGAAGGCAGGCTGCCTGCCTGTGCTAAGCACCCAGCAGTCCCTCTGCCCCTGTAGGTAAGCGGGGATGGTGGGCTTGGTCAGTGGATACCTTGGCCAGGGCCTGCCCAGCTAACTTACAATGGTCGCTGGGCACCTGTGCGTGCATGACCCCCAGTCTGAGATTGGGCAGCTAACAGCCCCCTGGTTTAGTGCATGTTGTCTCAGAAATGTTGCAAGCTCTTTCTCTGCAGGTCCAGTAGCTGCACATGGGGGAGAGGAACTAGCTGTGCATGCGGATGTACCTCTAGGGTCACTGTCAGTCTTGGCCAGGGCCCTCTTTATGCACTGACTTTGGCAGTGGCAGGCCCAGAACTGGGCCCGGCTGCAAAACAGACTGGTCAGTGTGGCAGAGGAGCAGCTGGCAGGCTTGTTGGTCTGGTGTATGGAGAACATTACGCACGATTGGGAGAGGGTCACACGTGAGCTGGGGAGGATCCCGGAGGACTGGGCATTCTGGGAGAGGCTTCTGGTTCTTGAAGGGAGGCACATTGCCCTCCTCAAGAGAATGCTGGAGCTCCCAAGAGCAACAGGTTGCTGTAGTGGCCATGGCAGTGGAGGCCATAGAGGAGGACCACTGGGCACTGGATACCATCCTGACCCTAGTGGTCTCTTTCATCCTGCCCACTGTCCAGCCCATGGCCCTAGCTCTGCCTGCCCTCTGGCAGCCATCTGCTGGCCAAATGCAAGCTCTCTAGTGGGCTTGGGCTGAGGTGCAGCGGTGCCTCCAGTGATCAGGTCCCCCTGACCCACTACCTTTCATGGGTTCCCCACCAGACAGCCCCACCTGTCCCCCTCCCCTGCCCCCATGCTTTCCAAGGCTCCAAGTATCCCCTGAGTAGGAGCTACCCACAGTGGGGAAAACACCAGGTGTGGGCTCTGCTGCCCCTGGCCCCAGGCTGCAGTTGGGATAGCGGGCTGTGCAGGCAGAACAGCGGCTGCCCTCACCCTTGGGTAAGCCCTTCACGCGCTGGCCTCACTGTGGTATGTGCACCCACAATGATGCAGCCAGAGGCCTGGGTGCAGGGTGCCTATCCATGAGGTCTGCCTCATAGGCATCTCCACTCCACTCTCCCCCACCCCCGAAGGGCGCACAGTGCACAATGTACATAGTGTGCCCAGGGAAGAGAGTGATTAATCGGTGGTGGGTGGGGTGGTTTGTGAAGGAGCTCTGCTGTTTAGGAGGGAGGGTGGGACAAGGTCTCTGTGCAGGGGAATCAAGTGCTCTGCAGAAAATTGTCTGCAGTGATCATGGTGCTAGTGGTGGGGCTGGGGTCCATAGCTAGCTGGCCAGGTTGCCTACAGCAGGGGGTGCAGAGGGAGGTGATCTGCCAGCACCTCTCGTACCTGGTGGCCTGGCCATCACTGTCAGAATTTACATGTGCTGACTTTGAATAAAGGGAAGAGCAATGAAGGACCATATTGCATTGGTATGTGTGTGTGACAATTTGCAAATCACTTGCACATTAACCAGGCTGGTTACAGATTTTATACATATTTGTGAGGCTTAGGGCTTGTACCATTGGGAAACAGATGGCAAAAACAAATTATTTTTGTGCTTTGGGGCTATCACAGTTATTTTTTTAGTGCAGACTTAATTAATTAATTTGTTGTTGTTATAGTTACAATTAATTGTTGCTTGGAACACCATACTGTTTTGGTTGTTTTATTTGCTAACTGTCTTATTGTGCCATATTGGGCTCAAAAGGTATAGATTAAGTGTTTTTAGGTATGTCATTGCAATTTAACAGTATTTGAGTTAGGCTGTCTTATTCTGCTATCTGGTGTTTTTGACTTTGGGTTATTTTAGAAGTAAGGTTTTGATAGAACCAGCTTTGTCTGTTAATGCCTTGATATTAATAGAATTTAAAATACCTGTTCTTGTTTTTACTTTTTTTAAGATAGCGTTTTTTAGGTTTGGCTGCTGGTGAATGGGATTTGAACCCTACATTGATTGAAACTAGGAATTAAATAAAGGGGCACTATGTGGTTTACATTTAGGTTTAATTTTGGTTAAGTTATTAACAGCTTGATTTATTTTGATGTTTAAAGTGATTAGCAAGGGTGTCTTTTACACACTCACTGGGGGATACAATGAGCAATTATGGCATATGCATGGTAATTGGGTTATTTTGTAAGAACACAAATTTTTGCTCTGTTACTGGCCAACAACAACTGTACGCTCTCTGATAGCTATAATATGAGACGTTACTGGAAAATTTAAGAGCCAAGTTTAAGTAATTGTATTGGTATAAAGTTACAACTAAGAAAGTGCTAGTTTTTACTAGTTTGTTTTGTTTGGGGGGTAGGATTGGGAGCTGTATACCACCATGAGGATCGAGTTGCATTTACCACTTGTTGGTTAAATGCTGCAGTGCCTTTATATTTTATATTGAATTTTTATTTTAAAGCGTATGAATGATTTGCATATACCCCAGTAGTTACTTTTTTGGTCCAGGTGTGGGTGGCACTGGTCAAGATGCTCCTGGAAGGTGGCCTGGGTCATCCGGAAGGAGTCTAGCCATTGCTCATCATCAGAAGTACACTGAAAAACATGTAGCCACCAGTCCTGGCTGGCTGGGTGGGCCCCCAGGCCAGGGCCTGAAGCCCCAGAAGCTAATGGCACAGGTGGTGGCATCTACATTCGCATTGTCGGTGTTCCTGTTGGGGTCTAAATGACAGGCCAGGGTGGGGGCCCTCCTCCCAATGCAGGGTTTACCATGTGGGCAGGGCTCAGTGGGGTCCCCACTGGGAGCGATGGCCTGCAGCTCCAGGCAGTGTCATGGGTCAGAGGGGCACAGTGTGTAGCTTCCTGGGCAAGGGCCTCTTTCAGCCAGAAGCTGGTGCTTCTGGTGGCTGCTGGTGACAGGGCTGGCCTAGCCTCATGGCAGGGATGAGGCTTTGGAGCTAGCAGGGCAGGCACTGTCCTGGGTTTCCAAAGCTGCTGGAGGGAAATGAGGGGCAAGGAGCTTGGCCAGACAGGTGGTTGGTGAGCCGAGGACCCCTCCCCCACCAATGCGTCACCGTGGGTGCCAGGCTGTAGCAGAGGTTCGAGCAACCCACCTGTGCTGGAGTACATAGCATGACTGTGGCCAGGGTATCAGGATGCAAGGATGGGATCTGGTTGCCAAATAAAGGACATGGACTGGCAGGCAGTCCTCAACCAAAGGTTGTAGTCAATTATGGTGAAGCATTGTTCCCGCCAGACCTTGACTTTTATGCACCACTGGTGTGACTGTCATTCGTGCCCGTGCGTCTGTATACAGCATACAGCCTGACAGCCCCTCAAGCACCCTCCCCACACGAACTGTCTGGGCCTCAGCCTCATCCCACAGCACCATGAGGTCCACAGTCACATGCAGCGACCAGCTGGGGCCCCAGGAAGTAGTGCTATACTAGTGCTGCCAGGCAGCACTCAACACAGGGGCACAGCATGGGACTAGCAGCTGCATGGCAAGACAGTGCCAGGCAGCAGCTTAAGAGTCTGGGCAGACTGCTGGGGTAACCTGTGGTTACTTGATAGCTGCTGGGATAACCTGTGGTTACCTGTGGTTACTTGATGGCTCCAGTGGCCAGGAGCTGGCTATAGCTGGGCCCAAGTGCTGACAGGCCTGGCAGGTGCCTGTAGCATCCTGAGGGGCTGGACAGCACAGCCCTGGAAACTGTGACACTGCGGTGCCAGGGAGCAGTGCCAGGGAGCAGTGCCAGGGTGCAGTCAGGCTGGCTCAGCTGCCCTGCATCCTGTGCAGGGGGGCACAGTGGCCATGTGTGGCCACAGGTTGCTACATCTGCCCACAGGCTCCACAGTAACTGCAGACTTTTAAGGACCTGGGGTTGGGGCTGGCATAGAGATGCCCCAACCCTGTAGCAGAAGAAGCTCCCAGATCTGGGGCCCTGTGGCTAGAGTGAGATTCGCCCCTAGTGGCAGGGCTGTCTTGGAGCAAATTTGCTCCTGGTCAGTGTCTAAACATCCGCTACTATGCAGCAACTACTTGTGAGTAAATTTGCTCAGATTGCTTTGGCTTTCAGATAGAAAATTTACTCTCAAGTAGAGCAGTTTACTGTGCAGTAAGCATGTGCATGTGTAGTCATGCACAATTACTGTGTAGTAGACTGCTCTACTGCTCAGTAAAGCATCTTGTGTAGACACGCCCACTGTATTCAGATCCTATTACCTACAGGGCTCTGGTCTGAATATTACACAGAGAAAGTAGGATAACTTAAGACACTATGACTCCTTTAGTATTCAGATTTGAATTCAGCCATTCTGAAATTCATGTTAGCTACATTTGAAACAAAATTGTGCTCCAGAACTGTGACTGCCTTGTTTTCCTGGTGACTGAAGCTTGCTAAAATTCTTAAGCCAAAGAAAACAGGTCCAAAATCAGTTTTCATTTTCATCAGTGGAATTTATGAAAAGACTTGGCTAGGAAATATCAGTGATAATGCTGAAAGAACCAGGAAATATATTTTTACCAAAGCTTCTTTCTCAGAACATTCTCTGGACAGGTTGAAAAATAGAGATTTCTTATTTTTTGTAGAGAAAACTAGCATTTTGCATATTCATTGGTTCCTTTAACTGCAAAAATACTCACAGCTCTTAGCAAATTTACGATACAACTGATTTATAAATCTGAGTTCTGCTTAGTCCTGAAAAAGTATGTTCTCATATCACTGTGGGTTTAAGTCTTCCAGAGTAACCTCCAAATAGCAAATCATATGAGAACCCTTCTTCAGCAAGAAGAAATCCTGAAAAGTTGGGCCCAGTTTCGTGCAGCTTTGGAAAGCTGCAGAGAAGCAAGAAATGATCTCCAGGCTCTGAAAGGTACTGATTGTTCTCTTCTGTTCTTCATAACAATACTTAATTAGTTGCCAGTTCCTGATAGCCAAGGGCTCTTCACTTCCTGGGTACCCACTGAACAAATCCTGG
>JAGPOW010440378.1:0-12409 GCA_030014935.1 Caiman crocodilus
CCATTTATATTTACTGCAATTCATGGATGGTAGTGGAGGGTTGCAACAAGTTGCTACCTCTGTGGAAGAGGGGAAACTTCAAAAGGCAGGGAAGAGACATCTGGAGCCTTGAAAAGTGGGAAGCTTTGTGGGAAATGGCACAGGGAGGCCTTCCCTTAAACATACGGGATGTCACTGCGGCGCATGGGAGCAGAAAGGCTAAGGGGCCTGAGGCAAAGTGGAACAGGCAAGTGGATGAGCTAGCCAAAGGCAACACAAAAGCCCTTGTTGCTGAAGGAGAGGCTCAGTCACCCCCAGAGAAGCTGCCCATCCCCTCCCTCCAGCAGACCCCTGAAGTACTAACCACAGAATGGCTGCATCAGCAGCATGGGCACCCGGGCCACGATGGCACTGCTCACCTAGCAGCCATCTGGGGCATTCACGTAACTAAAAAGGAAGCGCAGGAATTAGTCAACTCTTGCATCACCTGCCAGGAGGTCAAAGCTAAACTAACCCCTGCCTTGACTACCCCTTTGTCGGTACACAATGGAAAGATAATACGGAAAGTTTGGCAATGTGACTTTATAAGCCCGCTTCCCCACACTCCGAGAAAATGACAATATGTGTTTGTAGCTGTAGAAACGGTCACTGGAATGATGTTTGCCTGGGCCTCCACGAAGGCCACTGCGCAGGACACCTGTGCAGCACTAGGAGACCTGCTAGCCATCTACCCACCTCCCATTGCATTGCAAAGTGACAATGGTTCACATTTTCGTAATCATCTTGCCTATGAATGGGCTGTAAGACATCATGTGCTGTGGACCTATCACATTCCCTATCACCTACAATCTAATGGGCTAGTAGAATGGGCCAATGGTATCCTAAAGTGCAACCTGCAAATGGCTGCTGGCCTGGCTGCCATGGACTGGGATTTGCACCCGAGTCGCTCAGTCAACTGGGTCAACAATCAGCCCCACCCCAGAGGAAGCCCCATGCAGCAAACCTTCAGTCAGGGCAGACCCCATGAGCCAGCAGTGAAATGGCCAAGGGGTGGTTGGGGGAAAGTCCAGGTGGGGGACCAGGTAGTAGTTAAGCACCCGCAGGGGGACAAAGGGAAGGGGTGCTAATGGCTCGGGACATACATAACTCGTGGTGGGTGTCAAGGTTGGCTCCATCTAACAGGAACCAGATTCCGTTTTTCCTTGTTCCTGCAGGTTGGGTCCATCCACGGGCACAGCCATAGGAGCCCCAAGGCAGCCTGAAATCATCACCCTGCTCCAGAGTGACGCCACTACCCTCATCTAATAATGAAGGGGTGGAATGCCATTATGACAGGACTGCTGGTCGTTTGCTACTGTTTGATTACTGTGTGGCATTCACATGCTACTGCACCCTGGATTGCACCTGCTGCCAAAGCCTCAAACATGGGGGGATACTGGGACTATCAGATAAGTCCAGGTCCCAGTGGAGTCCATGTTGTGGAGGCCACAGCCGCCAAGGTGACGTGGGGGGGGCGGCGGTGTTCCGGCGTCTCCAAATGATGAGCAGGCAAACAGCAGTAAAAACTGCTAACAAAAACCAAAAAATTAGGCCTGGAGGCCACTACTAACTAAGGCAGTGGCTGGGCTCCCAAAACATTAAAGAAACATTGACGCGGGACAACAGAAAACAAAACAGGGTGTGCACGTGGGGGGTCACAGGTTGAAAACGAGTGCTCCCCCAGGGGTAAGTGAGCAGAGCACCCCGGACAGCGCCCACTGACTAGCGAATTGTTGAAGTTCACCGGTGGCTACTGCCGCGAGGTACTCTGTGCGGATGCGTGACTGAAGGGCACCTAAGAAAAACGCCTTGAGGTCACCGGGAACTTTCTCGGCCAGAGCCTCCTTCCTGGGAATGCCCAGCCACAATCGAAGAAGTGCAAAATTGGCCTTACAGTCACCGGCGAGGGATTGTGGACTGGCAAGGGGGAATCTGTCAATGTTACTGTGGGACAGGGTGGTTGCTTGGTTTCCTCCCATGTGCCAGGATTGGAAAAAATTAGTGTGGAACAGGGGGAGATTGTTGTGGTTTCTTTCAATGGCCCTGGTGCTGTTATATTTTGCCTGCAGGTGTGCTGCCCACCCTGGGTCCCGACGTGACCACTGCCGCAATCCCACCTGCAGCTCGAAATTCTACAACCATGCCCAGGGAGGCGACCAAAACCTCCAACCCCACCCTCATGGGAAATGATAGCTCCGGCAATCCCCCTGCCTGATGACACTTTGGTGTACAGCTCATCAAATACACCGGTCCTCCAGATACAGCAAGGTACTGTGGTGGTTTAAAAATGGCTCTTATGCTGTCAAGTGGTGGTCCATGGAATGGGAAGCCAACACATCCCATGTTCCAGGTATTTTGTGGTTCCACAATATGGATGAAGGGGCGATTGCTCACGGAATTGAATACTCAATAATTGCATATCGCCAATCAGTCTGGGAAAATCTTCAGGGCACAGTCCTGGTCAACCCAGAACAACTGGCCAAGCCCATAGAGGACACCATGCCACATTTATTTCTGCAAGAAACCAAAGAAATAGTCATACCTGGGCAGTGTGCATTTAAGCATACAGATGGGGGCACACCCAAGCAAATGCGCTCCTTCGACCAACCTGATTGGGAGGTTTACCAATCCCAAGAGGAAGAAGGAAGATGGTTAAACACCCAAACAGGAGAACCCCTAACCGTTTTTTGCATTAAGCAGGGATGTACGTTGTTAATCAAAAGGAGCTACCACAGGTGTATCCGCTACCTTGCTTGTCTAATGTCACTCCCTAGTGGAGGTCCCAAACCAGGGCTCCAGCCCTCCTTAATTCTTCTTCAATGCCCATATCACATTTAACCCCAAGCAATGGTTTAATCAGAACAGCATTTCCTAACTGCTCTGCTGGCACTCGGTTAGTGGAAAATATGCCGTGCTGGGCCTGGCCAACTTTCTTCCAACCCGCAGCCTGGCCTCTAATCACACAGAAAAAGAGGGATACCCTAGATCATGTGTGGAATGGGCTCAATTCAGCCATCGGAGTTTGGAACATAGATAAATCCCAGAAAAATACCCAAGGAATCATGGATATACAGTGAGCCAAAGGTTTTCTCACAAAGGGAGGTATGATTGAAAACATGGCTTTAGAATACACTGATGATTTAGTGGCAACCATTGGCCGAAAAGTAGCACAAATAAGTCACCTTTTGATGCATGCAGTCTTCCAAGCTGATGCTAATCAAACTTGGAGCACTGCTTGTACCCAAGTGCAGCTTTCACTTAACCTTCATTTTTCCCAGGTAATGAGTGATCTCAACCACAAAGAATGGCCTGCTGGCTTAGAGCTCCATGGACTACCACCAGGTTTAGCCCAACAGTTAGTTTTCCGAGGCACGTGGATCACATGGTGGGAGGGGTGTAGCAAGACAAAATGCTTTTTTTGTTGTACATGGGGTAACAAATGGCACACGGTCCACTGCTCATCTCTTGACAACAGGACAAGGAGGTGAGTGCATGTGGGACTGGGACTTACATCATCCCATTTGGGAAATTGTAACCCCCGAAGGTCCCACGTATTTGGCCCAATCCCCGGTGTACCCTGTAAAGGGCATTCTAATAGGCTTGGGAATTTTATGGAGAGGGTGGCCTAATAGTTCCCCCAACATGGTTTGTGTGACACCCCTACCAGCAACTCCTTATATTACCCTAGCCCAACGAGTTTGCTGGGAAGGTCCTGGCCACTTATATCAGCCTAACAGCACACTTTGGACCTCCTGCACCGGCTGTTGTGCAGAGGCTCAAGATTTCCAAGGGACATCAGCTATCCTATATGTCCATGACCAGGAAACTACCTTATTGTGGCCAAAAACCCAATTAGAAAGTGTTACCCTTAACCTAAGGCTTTCAGCATCCTGGGTTAAAGATATAGACATGCCCCAGCTAAAGGGATGGGGTGAAGTAGTGACCTATATTACAGGTTTGTCTGAAGATGCCCAAAAAAGAAAACAACTTGCCTTCATAGCTCAAGAGGCAGGGAGAATTATTGAATAGGCTACTAATATTCCCCTGCTGTGTAAATGGTATGAAGTGGTCTGTGCTGTGCAAATGTATACCTTTACTAACGGTGCTGCTTTTCCTTGGTTTGTAGTAGAAATATGTTTAGTCATAGGAATCATATTATTCAGTATAATCTTTAAATGTTGTTCTTATAAAATTAAGTCTAATACCTATGCCAAAGTAAATGCTGTTGTTTCTGACAACCATGTATACACTACCTGGCAGAAATCATATTTTTAGGCTTTACCAAATGCTTCAAAGAAGCAAGGGGTGGATTGTGATAGCCAGAACCAGAGGGATTAATAAGCAATAATCTGTGCATCTTGGAGGCACGTGGTATTTTGCCTAAATAGGTAATATTAGTTAATATAAACTTGTAAGTTTGTAAACTGCGCATGTAACTTGTCTGTCATAAGTTTAACCAAATTGATAAATTAACTGTTCATGGAACTGACTGGGCCCCAAAGGCAAAGCTGTAGTGGAGAGATTAGCTGGCCTAACTGTTTTTTCCTCAGGATTTAGCCTCAGCGATAAAAACTGGATCTAGCTGCCTGGCATACCCAAAACGTTCCAGGAAAGCATGTCCCAAGAAAGCATATTCAACTGAAGCTTAAAAGGGGTTGGGATTTAGGCGGAGCGATGTCAATTTCAAACCTAAAGGTGCTGCATCATAATTTGCTTATTGGATAAACCTGAGTCTGGGTAGTAACCTTTTATGATAATTTTAACACCTTTCAAGTAACCAGCAGGAAGGAGGGAACAGAGCGGTCATTGCTGTCCCACGCCTGGACCCCAGACTCCTGGTGTGAGTGAGGATTGGATCCTGAGCAAAGCATCTTCCCCGGTAATCCCTCTGACAGCGTTGGTCATCAGGGATGCCTGACTTCGCTGGAATCACTTGGCGTACACGTGGCATTGAGGGACTAGCGATAAGTTGTCAACCCATTTCTGTCTATTTGTTCTTTTTGAACAGCCCAGTGTGGCTAATACCCTCACAGTGACCAGTTAACCTGTGACAGATTGAGCTATCTGTTATTATTATTTTACTATTAGCTCTTTTATACTGCCTTATCTGCTTAATCACATTTATCTTTCTGTTAACTGTTGTGTGTGTGTGTAAACTATAATAAATTTGCCTTTATTCCACTCCCAACTTTTTCCTCCTTGATCCGAAACTGAATCAAACAGCCCAGTTGGCCTGTGATAAAAATCAATACACGCACAGTGCCCAGCTGGCATGTGACAACCTACAAATAGACCACTCCCTGAATCCGACATGCTTTCATGGCCTAATGTCCCCAGCCAGAGAGCCCTCCAATATGTATTATATTTTTCAGACAAAACAGCACTCAGAGCAATCCTCTTGGAATTACTCAGGTGAGGCCATGACACACAAAGTGCAGCCCTAGGGTCTGAATCTTTCTTGGCTGCATTCACCCAGTCTCATTATTCAGTACTGGAGGCTAGATAGTCACCTGGCTGGGGTCATCTGACCTCGGTCTTCTTTCTTGCTGGGACAGGGGGTCTGACATGATGATCCATTGTGGTCCTTTCCAACTCTACAATCTATGAATCTATTCATATGTTAAAGGAAACTCAAACTCACCAGCTCTTCTCTGCTCTCTATTGTGAGCAACCCAGCAGATATTTACACCATCCCCAAGTTCTTTTTTCCACTGAAAAGAGGTAGGACCTTGCTATCAGGATCACAGGGATTTCACACTCTCTGTGCTTCTCCAGCTCCACCTACGTGTCCCAGGTCCTGCTGTGAGGAGATCTCATGGGCTGTGAATGGCAAGGCATGTTCCTGCCACAGACATCTAAATGGGAATGGGATTCTTTATCAGGAGTGGCAGCTGCTATTGTGCAGGGACTGCTTTCCTTGCCTGTGGGTGGGTGAGCAAAAGGTCAGACAGCCATTGACATCTTAGCTAAGGGCAGACCAGCCTTCTGAGCCTGAATTGGGTAAGGATGTTGAGGTCTTGTTCCCAGCCACCAGAGTTAGGCAGGAACCAGGAGCACCAGGCCCTACATGTCCAAAACCAGCTATGAAGCCACTCATGGACAGTACTACGTATAGGTCATTTGGTCTTATATCACCCAATAGATTTTGAGAGGTCATAGATAGATTTTATAGATTTTTAGGATTGGAAGGGACATCGGTAGATCATTGAGTCTGATACTCTGCCCTGGGCAGGAAAGAGCTCTGGGGTCAGATGACCCCAGCTAAGTGTTTGCCTAGTCTCCTCTTAAAGACCCCACAAGGTTGAGGAGAGCACACTCTCTCTTGGAAGTCCATTCCAGATTTTGGCAATGCTCAC
Source organism: Caiman crocodilus (assembly GCA_030014935.1). NCBI lineage: Eukaryota > Metazoa > Chordata > Crocodylia > Alligatoridae > Caiman > Caiman crocodilus. Next base: position 6,375 of record JAGPOW010440378.1, read on the forward strand.
CATAAAGATTTTTCTCCTAAAGTCTAATCTTAATCTGTTCTTCATCAGTTAATGGCCATTGTTCCTAGTAACCCTAAGGGGAGTCCTGGTAAATAGAGTATCCCCTATTCCTTCTGCCTGCTTCCCTCAATGAATTTGTAGACAGTCATAAGATCCTCTCAGGCATCTTGTGCAGAGGCTGAAGAGATTCAGGTCCCTCAATTACTTCTCATAGGATCTTACCTGCAGGCCCTTAACCATGCAAGTAGCCCTCCTCTGGACCCTCTCAAGATTATTCACATCCCTCTTGAAGTGTGGAGCTCAGAACTGGATGCAATGCTCCAGCTGCAGTCTTACCAATACTTCATAGATGAGAAGTATCACCTCCTTAGACCTGCTCCTGATGCACCTTCTAATGAAAGAAAGAATGTGGTTGGGTTTACTTATCACTTTGTTACATTGATGACTCATGTTCATTTTGGAGTTGATTATGACTCAGAGATCCCTTTCTGCTGATGTGCTGCTTAGAAAGTCACCTCCCAGCCCACAGCAGTGCTGGTGATTCTTTCTCCTAAATGCAGCACTTTGCATGTATTTTGTTGAATTGCATCCTATTCTGTTCTCCCCACTTTCTCAATCTGTTTGAATCCATTCCCTGCCCTGCAGTGTGTTTACTTGGGCCCATAATTTAGTGTTGTCCACAAACTTGGACATAGTGCTTTCTCATCCAAGTCACTGATTAAGATATTGAACAGCACTGGTCCAAGGAACTCCACTGCCCACATTTTTCCAAGTCCCATCCACCACCACCCTCTAAGTGCATCCTATAAGCCAAATGTCCACCTACCTGACCATGCAATAGTTTATATCACAACTTCTTAATTTATTTATAAGAATGGGATACAACAGTGTAACAAAGTGCTGCCCTGTGGTGTCAGGCCAACTTTCAGGATCTCAATATTTCACTGTTAGACAGGAGGGAATAGCACAATTGCACATATACAAACACACACATCAATTAACTACATACCAACACAATACCAAGTCAGGCACAAACACATTCAAACCAGCCTAGGCACATGCATACTTTTTGCCAATTCAAGCACATACACTATACACCCCGAAAATTAGACACAGATCTCTAATTTGTATACCATGCATACAATACAACACACACACACACACACACACACTAGCAACTCAGATACACACATGTTCAAAAAAAATTAGTCTAGGTTCATGCACACCTATCATCAGTTTAAGCCCATACATACCAAATTTAGGCAGAATCAGTTACCAACACCTGCACATCTAAAACACATATGTGAATTACTAATCCATATAGCATACACACACACACACAATGATATCTATATTTACTAATTTACAGACATACCATCTACCTGCACATACACACAAGTGAGTTCCTAAGTTGGGTATTGTGATATATATGTATGTATGTGCTTTGTGTACTTGGAATACCTGGGGAAACAGTAAGGTAAGAAAGTAGAAATGTAGGAAGTTAAAGTTACCAGGACCGGGATTAGAACCACTAGACTAGAGGGGCCTTGGCTGAAGAACTGATGCTGGAGATAATTTTAGGTTAATTGATTGAAAGACAATGCCCAAAGCTGGCAGAACAGGGAAGCATACCGGCACAAAATCTGGAGCTGAAGCAAGAGCTATGGGGGTGCTGAAAAAGTAGATGGGGAGAGGGGAAAATGGGACTAAGGGAAAGTGTGGGCGTTAAAGAGAGGCTCTGCTAGAGAAGCTGCAGGGAGCAGCTGGAAGCTGGAGATAATTTCAGGACAGCGAGTAGGAGCTAGGAAGCTGCAGGGATGGGGGGGGCTGAACACAGAGATGGACAGCAGAAAATCATAGGAAAAGCAGCAGGCAGCAGGAAAGCAAGGAGAGGCTGCTGAGAGGTGGCAGAAAAGAGGAGATGGAATTAGGAGGAGATCAGGAAACTAGCAGAGAGGGTTGGGACTGGAGCCAGGAGAGAATGAGGCTGGAATTTAAGGTAGGAAAGGGGACTGGGATTGAGGAAAACATGACCCAACTGGGGTTGCAAATGACAGTACTTTTATTGAACAGGGGAGATGATGACACAATGCCAAAATGGTTCCCTTGCACCCACACACATCCACACACCATGGAAGCAGAGGTTAGAGCAGTTTGGTGCAGGGGCTGAAGTTCACTGAAGTCCAGGAAGAGAGAGGTAGACAGAAACAGAGTCCAAATTGTAAGAGGAGGTGTGCAGGTAATATTTACCTATACAGGTTGGAAAAGGGTCTTTGTCCAGTAGATGTTGTCAGAGCCGGGGGCGGGGGGCGGTTGCTGGCAGGGCCTCTGGGTGAATAAATGGTGTGGCATGTTGCTGGTCCAGATGGAGAGGGAGTCACTACTGGGTCTGTCTTCACTGCCCCTTTTTATAGGGATAGACCATGTGTCACCCTAGTGACAGGAGGCATGCCCAGGCAAGGGTCAGCCCCTGGCGTGCTGAGCATGTGTTCTCCATGCAGGGATGTGCAGTTTCCAGTGTCTCTTTGCTGGTTTTGCAGGGTCCTTTGTCTTTCAAATGCTGGTCTCATCTCTGTTCCTGAGTGAGGTCCTAGATGAATCAATGCGAGGCCATTCAGTAGAAGTGTGGTACCATTGTATTTCAATCATTCCCAATCACACTCATTCAATCAGGGAACCAATTTACATGGGAGGGGTACGTGACTCATACAGTTGCAAAATGGGATGCCCAGACAGAGGACAGAAGATGGAGACTTGAAATATAAAATAGAAATTTGACATGACTTGGATTCACTTACAAATACAGGCCTAAACCATACAATATCCATATGAAATAATACGATAGCTAACAGTAAAAATCAATACAAACCTAGTAATAATACAATATAAAAGGGTGGATATCCAAAACCAAAAACTTGCTACCAAAATAAAACTGTTTAAAGTGTATCCTAAGTCTGAGCTCACTTATACTTATCTATAGGGAATAGAAAGGGAGAGAAAAAGTCAGAAATGATTGGGGAAAGGGGAGGGAATGCATTTTAAAATGAATTTAAAAAAAAATGGGGGTTTTGCTACAAAAGGCCTATTTAAAATCCAGGTAGAGGACATCTACCTCAAGTCCTGCATCTAAGCATTTTGTGATCTGGTCATGAAAGGAGCAAGGTTAGTTAGGCAGGATCTTTCTACCATGCTGGTTGCCCTTCAGTGATATTTTTTCCTATTGGACTCCCCCAAATGTGATCCTTAATACTTCTTTTAAAGGTTTTCCCAAGGAAAGAGATGAAGCTTTCTCCCCTTCTTGAAAATTGGGACTGTGATGGGCCAACAGGGGGCATTCTTGCATTGAGTCACCCACGTCACTACACCTCACCACCTTCCAAGCTCTGATTGCCTCCTTGGGGGTACCTCACATCTGGCTGACCCCCTTCCTGGAGCACACTCGCTAGCCTCGGGGCTCCACTGCCACCACCCAGAGCTCTAGGCTTAATTCTGGCCCTGCAAACTCTGGGAAACACAGGCCTAGTAGTCCTCAAGGGTACTTGATTCACTTCAAGAAGTTGTGCTTCTGACTGAGGGAAGCATCCCAAGTAGTGGCCTCCCTTAATCAGCTGAACCAAGGGGACCCCAAGGCTAATATAGACCCACTCCCAATAAGTCTCCCACAGCAGGTACAAAGGAGAACTTTATTGGTTATAAAGGGTAGGGTTAGAATAGGCTACAGGGTAGAGATTTAAAAGAGAAATCCCATAGCTCAAACTCCTGTGGCTGGGGTAGCCTTTGATCTCACATCTGAGTCACTGCAAGCTATGTATCTAATTAGATCTCAGGTAGCTTAATCACAAGTATCATTCAGAGGCTGCTTGAGATTCCCTCTTGAGGCAGGAAGTTCCTTGATCATGAATTTTGAGAGAGCGAGCAATTTTCAGATGGTACAGCTCCTCTTTGTCTCCGAGTCTCTCTCATGGCTGCTGCTCCCTCCTCCCAGCCCTTGTGACCTCATTTACCTGGTCCAATGGAGGCCAGCATATGTTGTCTGTGAGCCAACTAACTTCAAAAACATTACTAGTTGCTGGGCAAACTCTAGCCCACCAGGAAGGAAGCCCCTCACCCAGGTATGTGATGCCAGTCACATAGGCAGAGGATGCCCCTTACTCTGCCACTCCCCGCCAGTGCGACCTCAGGGCAACGTCTCCAGCGATATCCCTCAGCCAAGGCCAGCATGTCTTTGGGAGAGGAAAACATGCTCTGCAATGCCAGGACACCCACGTACATGGCCGGACCTGCCCTGTGGAGACACCAGGTTCCAGCCTACAATTTATCTGTGTCCTGGGGCTGCTCCCTTGGACTTCCAGGCAGGCTGGGTTTTTGGCAGGATGTCAGCCCAGAGGTGAGATTCTCCGCTTGCTTCACAAGGTTTTCCTGCTCTCTGCCCAGCTGAGCCTCTTAAATATCAGAAAAGTACATCGGTGCCTGTTGCAATACAGGCTGCAGTGGAGCTTCACAGACCCAATGCTCTGTCCTTTGCAGTGACCCAAACCCCTTGGTTGCACTAATCTGATCTGCAGTTACAGCTACTGGACATTTTGTGGGGAGGGCACATTTTCTTATTGCAAAAATGAGGATTTAATGGAAACTGGCGTTGTTCCCTGATGGCTCACCTGCCCATGTACCCCCCTGCTTATTCATGAGGAGCTTCCAGGGTGGCCCAGGATCCTGACTACGAGGATGCACATGTGCAGGAAGGCAAAGGAGTCACGGGTCTGCTACAGCTTTTCAGAGCTGCCTCAGAGCTGGGCCTCCGGTGGCTTCCAAGCCCCCAAACTGGAAGGGAGGGATTTCATTTTGATAAGAAATATCCAGGATCAGGCTCTGTGCTCCCATCTGAGGGTAACAAAACTTCCTAACCATCCAAAAATTTGATTCTTTGGGATTTTTATGCAGAACTGAAATCCAGGTCCTCCCCAGCTCCATCGACCTTGTTTGGATGAACCCTCCTGACTGGTCACAGAGCAAACCGCCAGGAGCACCTGTCCCACTTGGCACAGATCTGCTGACATTATTCCCCCAAAGCTCCAAGGAGCTCACAAATCAACAGCAACATCATGCCTGCCCAATGCAGAGGTCTGCTCACAGCCCAAGCTCACATTACCAAACCAGTGGTCACTTAAGAAAGCAACCCACAAATGGGGATGTGCTGGGCGAATTTTCTGCTTATCAAATCTATGACTCAGGTTGTATTTTCAGTGCACAAGAGAACACAGATTTGCCCATTGGAAATAGCACTTGGACTGTATGAACATAATTTCCATTTCCTAAACAGACTTCAGGGCCGCAGGCCAATTATCTACTGATGTCTATGAACCTAGCTGCACAGAGTTCACCAGAGCTGGGCCTATTTGCACTAAGCTGAGGGTTTAACCCAGGATAGTACATGTACAGAAGCTGTAGCAGCTTATAACAGAAATAGCCAGCTGTACAGGAGACACACAATGCATATAATCTGCTAAAAAGACTGAAGCAACCAGAGGTGAAAGCCATAATGAAGCTGTGACCTCATTGTTTTCAGGCCAGTCTCACTGTTGTTACCATCGAGCACGACCCAGGACAGGATGCAATGGTAATGAACTTATACACCTGCATCTAGCAGCTCCCATGACTCTACTGGACTTCGGATTTAAGAAGACATCAGTAGTTATGGGAGAGTTTCCACCTGCATTGTGAAGGGACTTTGTGCTCTGTGGCCATCTCAGCAACTTCCACATCATACCAGCCTACCTGTGTCTTTTGTAACAGACATCAGTATGACAAGATGTTTAGGACAAACCTTGAAGTCCATTTTCTCCACAGCTCTCCTCTCACCCCCGCCCTGGTAGAGCTCAGGTGCATCAATGGTTTTTTCACAATATGGACATATTTGGAGGAATTTCTAGGGATGTTCCCTGTAATACTGTGACACAAAGCCCCAGTTGTCGATCTAGTATACAGTTATAGCAATTAGAAACTTCTAAGGGAGCATGTTTCCTGTTAGAACAAAA
>JAGPOW010447124.1:0-10441 GCA_030014935.1 Caiman crocodilus
CACACCTGAATTGAACAAAGGTATCACCAAGGGTTACAAAGTAGCTAAAATCTATGAGGTCTGGCATTTTCCGGAGATGAGTAACAGACTTTTTGAAAAATAAGTAGCCTTCCACCTCCGACAGAAACAGGTATCCCACCTGGTGTACCAACAAAGAAAAGCAAGAACAATACGTGGCCAATTTCTTGCAAAAAGAAGGCATGTCTTTGCAACCTGAGCATACTAAACCAAATCCCGCAAAACGGCAAATTGCAAAATTATTTCTAAATTCTTTGTGGAGTAAATTCAATCAGAGAACAAATCTCCCAAACAGCAGTATTGTGAGAGACCCCAAAGATCTCTTTGCTTAGCTCTTTTCCCCTGCCTATGATATCTCCTGTGACTTTATCGATGATGAGATGGCCTGCATGTCTTAGAAGCACTCCAAAGAGCGTTACACATTGTCAGGCAACACTAACATCTTCATAGCGTGCTTCACTACAGCATATGCACTTTTAGAGCTGTATGAGTTGTTACATAGCCTGCAAGACCGCTGGCTATACCACGATACAGACTCTGTGATTTTTGCGAGCCGTGAGGGAGACCAAAACCCCCTGCTCAGAGATTATTTAGGCAACCTCACAAGTGAGATCCCCCCAGATGAGCATATCACAGAGTTTGTGTCAGCAGGTCCCAAAACCTACGGGTATAAATTGTCGGGAGGAAAGGTCTGATTAAAAGTCAAGGGGATTACCCTGAATGCGGCCAACTGTGAAAAAGTCAATTTTGAGAGCTTGAAAGTCCTGGTTCTTGATTACGGGACAAATCCTGACAGGGACATCCCTAAAATAATTTCAGTAAAACTGAACTTGATTGTCAGGAATAAACAACTCTGGACAATCGAATCCAAGACTATTTCGAATCCAAGAAAACACAGAAAGTCATTTATAACAAAAGGGTCCTCACAGAAAACTTTAAGTCCTGCCCCCAGTTTCTGAATATGGATATGCGTTGGAAGCATCCCTTTTCTGTGATTATTGCAGGGCCTAGCAAACTGTGGAAAAAGTTACTTTATAAAAAACCTGTTAGATAATGCTGATAGTTTGATGTCTCCTATGCCTGAGAATATCATGTGGTGTTATAGCTGCTGGCAACCTTTGAATAAAAAATTACTTTGTAAATACCTTTTTATCAAATTTGTGGATGGGGTGCCGCAGAGTCCTAATGACGACTGCTTGTTTCCCCCGAATGAATTAAATATGGTTGTGGTGGATGACTTGATGGACTCTGCTTATGACGGTGGTGAAACAGAGAAAACCTTTACCAAGTATGTACACAGCACAGGAACCTTAGCATCATGTATATAGTTCAGAATGTATTCTGCCAAGGGAAAAGGAGCCGCAACATCATCCTCAACAAAGTACATAGATCTGTTTAAAAGCCATAGGGATAAGCTGCAGGTGGTATCTCTGGCAAGACAGATGTACCTAGGCAAGACCCAATTCCTTCTAGAAGCTTTTGAGGATGCTACTAAAAAACCTATGGGTATCTGGCGATAGACTTAAACACTTCTACTCCCAAGGCTTTTAGATTAAGAGCAGGGCTTTTCCCTTCTGACCACCTGGCGGTTTACACTTTGAAAAAAGTGGCGGGTGGAAATAAAAGGAGATGATGCTGCTGCAGGGTCTGTTTTAGCTCCTGAACCTGCAGAAGGGAACATGTCTAACCGCTTGAAAAGCAGTTTTAAGAAAGGTAAATTTCTCGTTCAATCCTCCCCCCAGAAGAGGAAAGCTATACTCTCCTTGGCCTCTGAGGATTTAGTAGCCGCCATTTCAGAAATTGCTCTGAACACCCTAAAAGGAAACATCCCTTTGACACACCATCAAATCCATGTACTGAAAAAGAGACGCAGAATCATAAAAAACCTAAGTAACAAAAGACTCTCTCTCAAAAAAAAGAAACAGCTGGTGAAACAGTCTGAGGGATTTATCGGTCCCCTGGTAAGTTCTGCCATCCCTCTGATCACGGGGCTTTTGACTAATCGGTGATGGAGTATGCAGAAAAAATGTACCTGGTGCCCAGCCATCAGCTGGAGCAATTAAGGACTCCTCCACTACCTCAGGAAAATATCAGAACTGAGGCAACCCATTTACTGGATACTGAAATGAGGGACATTCTTCAAAGGCCAGGTTTAACTGAATATGATAAAACTAAACTATATGCCGCTGTGCTTCAAAAATACTTGGTGCACGTGAAGCAAGGTGATCTGGATAAAGGGAAGTTAACCCTTTTTATGCCACTGTTCAGGAAGTGTTGGATAACATGCCCATCCGATACAGGAAAAATGCTAAACTGCTGCTCAACAAACTGAGTCAGCACAAACATATTTCTTCTTGGGATGATCAAGGGGGGCTGTGTACAAAGGAATGCTCATCAGGGGTTCTGTCTGACCTAGTCCGGGGGGCCCTCCAGACTCACATCGGTTCTAGTAAACAGCTGCCTAAACGCTGGGAAATCTTTATGAAAACCCTGGCAGAGCTCAATGTACTATCTTCTCTTGTGGGCAATACTGCAAACCGGGGTCATTGGAAACACCTGAAAACCTCTGCTGCAGGGCAAGGAACACCATCCAAAGAAGCAAAAGGTTATCTCTAAAAGCAAGTGGATTAGCATGTAAAATTTCACATGCTTGCAATAAACTATTGTACACTGCTTCAAAATTTTGTTTACATTGTGTTTTTAATGTGATATCAATTTAAAGAAAAGAACATACACATTTTTTCTTTTTTTTTAAAAAAAAAAAAAAAAAAACCTCCTAGAGGGCTGAGGTTCTTTATTTAAATAACATTTTTGTGGCAGTCACCACAAGCGACACATGTCTGGGCATGCTGAAACAAGTTTTGGGCAGGTTCAGACACATGGAAAGACTTGTATTTACTATTTACAAACTGCACCACCATGTGGTCATTTTGTACTAAATCATCAGAATACAAGTTAAAAATGTGTTCAAATGACAACCCCTTGTTCTGTTGGTGAAGGAAAAACATGCAATGGTAACCACAGTCAAAAGAAGTGGGGTCTTGTAATTGTTTCATCTGAAAAGCTTTGCTGCCAGCTGTCATAACCAAATCAGTTGAGTGTCCATGTCACATTAGACTGCCTGGAGCCATTACCCCAAATTTGGTCACGTCCCGCTTCATTAGTTATTCCTACCTATCAGTCCGTTATTGGCCACTCCAGACATATAAAAGTTCATGCAGCTTCCGCCCAAGTTAGAGATTTCCAAGCACATGACAGAGTAATCATGGAAAACTCTGTAGTGCGACCAAGGAAACTTGGCGGACTGATCACCCACCAATAACTCCCCATCACCGGGTCCTTTTGACGAATCCTCATTATCCTGCAGGTTCCTTTTCATTCAAAAACTTGTTAACTAGCAACTCATTTAATTATCCATGACAACGCAAGCAAGCTACCTCAAGGCCTGCGCTGCCATTCCACATGGTGTAAGTAAAATAATCTTTTAAAACCAATAAGCTGTCTTGCCTCTCCATCACCAGCCCGCCTGACGTCCAATTAACGTGGAGATCCTCCGGACGGCTCTAGCCGCCCAAAACATGGCATCACGAACAGGATCTAAGGGTATGGCGGTGGAGAAGATTCTAATTGAGTGTTGGCTCCGGGCGCTCCGGGGGGCGCCCTGTGGCTGACTCTAATGAGTTATGGGGCCACATCGCATACCACCAAGCGGGCGGGTCGACTGAAAGGCTCATCAGCGGCTACCTTTCGCTAAAAGGGGAAGAAGGAGTTTCAAACGAATGGGAGGCACACCTTCACCCCAAGGCATTTGGGTGCGTGGTGAGCAATGAGTGGATCCAAGTCAGGCCCCGAGGTGAAGTAGGCACCGTGTCTGTTGCCGGAGTAAAACCGGCGGGCATAGCAGTCTCAACTCTCGCCCAAGAGTATGCCCGCTGTATAAGGTGTGTGACAGAAGGCGGAGAACTGACACCAGTTGACGGGTTCAATCCCCCGACCCTAGCGCCCGGCTCAAGGGGGCACAAGCTGCTTTCGGGTCTCCAGGAAAAGTTAGAGACAGACGGCTGCATCGTGGCACGGTGGACAGGCCCAAAGTGGGACAAGGGAAAGATGTTGAATATTATGTTCCGCACTGTTACAACTTTGCTGCGGGAAAATGCAAACTTAGAGATTCAACTGCTCACAGCCACCCAGACAGCTAAGGAAGCGGCAGTAAAGGAAAGCTTTAAACCATCAGAGAACCCCGAGCCGCCGCCATTCCAAGATGGTGCCGGAGAAAAAGAAGAGCACGCGAAAAGTCTTGGGAAAGAAGGGGCGGTCACGCGGTCCTCAGCCCCGCCCCTCAGAGTGGCGCCAAAAGAAACTCCACCCTAACAGCGCAAGCAGGAGAACTGCCCCCTTCTGAGGGAGAAAAGTTATACTTGACGTTCCCACCCAACGAGCCTATGCTCCTCCCAGCTGCGGTCCACCCAATAGCATTAGTCAAGCAAGTTACAGACGCACAGGGTGTGACCCGCATTACCACTACATGTTACACCCACACACGGGGATTAATGCAAAAATTATACAAAGAATTGAAACTGAAACCTGAAGAGACCCTGGCTATGTGGTTAGTGGAATTTGGGTCAGACTTGCTACACCTGGAAGAGGCTGACTACCTAACCCACCAAGCCTTATGGAGTGGAGGGCACGCCACTGACCTGGAAGTGGCAGCAAGTAACGCTTGCTGGCCCATCCCACTCCCAGCACTTGTTACAGACCAAATTAGTTACAAGTCTCACGCGTGGCACGATGGCCGCCCACCAAAAGTCAGCGCAGAACAACTTCTGCTGGCCATAAAAGGGGTATCATATGCCTCTTGGAATCCCAGCATACACCAGTTGGGACTGACATGGGCTCAGTGCAAAGGAGGGTGGCCTCACGGTCATCTATGGAACCCTGGAACTGTTTCTGCAACCCTTGACAGCACAGAAGCCTGCACAGAGGTCTACGGAGGGGATGACGCCAAAATGCTTCGACTCCTGCTCAACCCGATAACCGGACAGAAGGCGGGAAACCTCCCAAGTCACCTTCCACGGTTGCAAGCCCTTATGAAGACGTCCATGAGAGTCTCTAGTAACGCAGGATACCGACCGTCGGCACACCCCATCAAAGCCCAAAGACCAAGGCGTTACGAGTCCCACACTTCACGAGAATTGCAACAGTTGCCGCAACAAACGCCAGAAGAGAGCGCCATGTTCAGGTTCCTCCTACATTGCTCTGGGCTTATGAAGCGACAATTGTGCATTCTGGGGGACGAGGGCCAACGGAACCTAGCAAATGAACTAGGCTTCAGGTTTGAAGTATAAGAAGGCACGATGACCGATTACCAACCCTGGCTCATTGCAACCGGCTAGCTCGCTGCTGTATTATTCTCCCAGTTTTCTCTTTCCGTTTGTTCATTTGTTTCTTTGTTTGTCCCCTTACAGGCTTGACAGTGACGGAGCAGCGATCTGTGACTGCTTGATCACGGGAACAACCAAGCACCAACCCACAGTACATCCGGGTCGACACAGAAATGGCCACCTATTTGTATGTCATGAACGGAGTGGTCACCTTATTCCTGCCATTACCGACGGGTTCCTCGGGAAACAGAACTGACTTTGAGACCTCCAGCTCGGTTCTGAACTTTCTATCGTTCTGAGCCAAAGCCATAATTAACGGCTCATCGAATGACCTATGATTTCCCTTTTCTATTAATGACTCCGTGTTCACAACCTTAGTTTACAGAAATGTCTTGTCATTAGTAATCTGAAAGTTTTGGGGATGTCGCAAAAAGGTCAGGTGTAGACAGAAAGTAAATGAGAAAGAGGGAAGAAGAGAATTTAGAACACAAGAGAGCACAAGAGAGAAACGTGAAGGCTTATTATAGTATGTCGTAGGTGGATAGTGAGCAGAAAGCATGTAGTTTCAAGTTGTTGAAAGGAGAAGCAAGTAGTGAAGCATGACAAGATTAATGCATTTTAATAGTCTTAAGTAAAGAAATGAGGAAAGGCCGCTCAATAATAGTCATGGTTAAATTGGCAATACTTATAATGAGAGCATAATGGGGTTACTTCATTAAACTAATATGTCTTCGTGTGTATATATGCGAGTGTTTGTATATCAGATAAGAACCCTCCGTATAGGGGGCATTAATCAAATACCCCGCTCTCAGTTACCTTGGAGAAGCGAATTGGAGAAAAATTACATAAAATTAAGACTAACAATTTGCTGCTTCTAAGTTAATTCGATTGTCAATGTCTTTAGTTACCTTGTGTTTACTGTTGATCGCAATAATCATTGTTGTGTATATAAATCATTATATTTTATAGTTTGTTAAAAAAGTAACTTGTTAAACTGTCCATTTTTATATATCTGTGTGTTGTCCTAAACCTTGTAACAGTAACAAGTTTCTGGACGAAAACTGCCTTCAACCTAAAGGTCTATTGTGCCATGGCCAAGGGGGCATGTCATAACCAAATCAGTTGAGTGTCCAAGTCATAATAGACCGCATGGAGCCATTACCCCAAATTTGGTCACGTTCCACTTCATTAGTTATTCCTACCTAGCAAACCGTTACTGGCCACTCCGGGCATATAAAAGTTCATGCAGCTTCCGCCAGGTCAGAGACCTCCGAGCACGCGACAGAGTAACCACAGCGAACTCTGTAGCGCGACCGAGGAAACTTGGCAGACTGATCACCCACCAATATCTCCCTGTCACCAGGTCCTTTTGACATACCCTCGTTATCCTACAGGTTCCTTTTCATTCAAAAACTCGTTAACTTGCAACTCGTTTATTTATCCATGGCAATGCAAGCAAGCTACCTCGAGGCCTGTGCTGCCATTCCACGCGGCGTAAGTAAAATAACCTTTTAAAACCAATAAGCTGTCTCGCCTCTCCATCACTGGCCCACCTGATGTCCGATTAACTTAGTGATCCTCTGGACGGCTCCGGCTGCTCGAGACAGAAGCATTTTTATTTAAAAAGAACATAATACTCTGAGGAAACAGAGCACTGTTTGGGGGGTGACCGTACAAATCAAAAAACTCTCCATGGTTCGTATCCTCCAGGTAAACAGCCAGCCAGTGTTCTCCACGTTGGTTATGCAGGTGCGTATTGACCACCAGGCTCAGGGGTCTTTGAGACACCTGAGCCTTAGGGAGCCAGTCACAGGGGAACACATCTAAAAAAGTCTTTTTGCTGTAAGGGTCTGCAGATAAAACTCTGGAGAGCTGTTCGCTGTCCATCTTCACATGTAGTCAAACAGCACGTTTCTCCTCTGGTTTATCTCTATGACAGTCTCAAAGACCCCATACACGATCATATTGACAGTGATGCGCAAAGCCCCTGCAAAGCGTATTTCTGCTCTCAGGTTCCCGGTTTTAATCAAGGAATAATGGTCAGCACATTCCTGGTCAGGAGACAGGTCAAAGGCAAACAAGGTGTAAAGGCAAACCCCCGGGCAAATTCCTCATGGTTGATCAACAGGGAACGGTCTTTCATATGCTTACCAGCAGTCTGTACCAGCTGCATATATTCTCTCACACAGTTACCATTCTCAAAATCAGGCTGTAGCAGTTTTGCTGGGATTTGGCGTTATCTACAAATCCTATAACAACGAGCGTGGGTAACTGTCCAAGAAACAGATTCTTCTGATTACTGACCCAACTGCCAGCAGGGATGCTAAACACATTCAGACCTGCACGGTCTATGGGGTATTTAGTGTTGGCTGTAAGCAAGGCCTCTGCATGACCCAGCCGGACACCCGGAGTCACCTTCACTTTCTTCACAAAAAGTGAGGTATATGTGATTTGTAGTTTACACTGTCCAACCGCTGAGGCACCCATCAAACAGAAGGCATCCTTACTGCAAGTCAGTTTAATTTCCACATTCCACTCCATTCAACAAAAGGTTTTCTTGAAAAAAACAAATTGCTGTGGAGGTAGCCTAGCAGCTCTATCTTTCTACTCCCAGGAGTCAAGTTTGCCCATCTCCTAAACTCATGGTTATCACCATCCAGCGCGACCACTTCATGTTGTCTGGGGGCGTCTTTGTAAAACAGACCAGCCGAAAACAGTGGTGAGTGTGTCATCACTGTAGTTGAGCACCGATTCAGTGAAGGCTCTTTAAGAATAACAGTTGTTGCTCTGGCTTATGAGACGATCTCCAAGAGTGACATCCAGCTGGCTGAAAATAGAGGTTAAGGGGTAATTCACCAACCCTACTGCAGCCCTATCATCAAGATCGGTTCCATCACCTTTTACGATCTTGCAATAAAAGGTACAGCAACATATTGTTCAAATCCATATAATCTTCACCATTCCCAGCAATGAAAAATTCAAGGGGGGGCAGACTCTGTAATAGCTGAGAGTCGGGGGGGTCTCAATGCACAGACATTTCTCAATACTGGTCTGTGTGGGGGCTATCCAAAAAAATCCAGCTCAGATTTGGTACACTCTTCGGATCTGACATGAATAAAAGCCATGACCATTGAAATATATTTCTTTTTCTTCCAGTACAGCGCCCCTTCTTCCTCCCAGACAGTTGCTTCTTGGTCTTTCGTTTCTGTCTGAAATGGAGCCTTAGCTTCTTTCTTTTAAGGAGTTGGGGCGGGCCTGTACACGGGGGATGTGACGCAGCTATCTTTCTTTTAAGGCTCCTTTTTTTAATATACACAAGGCCAGACCCGCCCTGATTTGTTGATCAGCCCACCTTATCTAGAACAGCTTGGGAGACGTGGCCAACCACATCCTGGGCTATGTTTCGAGCGGCACTCTTAACATGTGGTTTAATAATCTCCAGGCCCCTTTTCAAAAGAGGGATGGCTTTTCTAAACAGACCGCGGAATACACCTCCCACACCAGCTCCATACATCACGGACATCCCCTGACAACCAGGGAGACCATATCCAGCTTGAGTTTTGTAATAATTTCTGTACAAGGATGGATCCCCATAATTTTTTACCACCTCCATTGCGTTTTTTCTTATTTCAAAACACCGAAGTCCTTCAGAGACGCAGGTGGAGCTTAACGATCACCTTGCCAAAACGAAATGAGATGCGTCTATTCTGATCCGTCTTTATTTCAATGCTGATTGTGTCAATGTGGTACTGACTCACGGGGACACAGTGCGGCTTGTAATATGCAATAGTGACAAACTCATTGTTTTTTCCACGGGTAGGTACGCAGCGCAGCAAGGGAACCGAAAAGTCCCCAACAAGCTGGTGTTCAACAATGTCCATGTAGAGATACAATGAACTGAATCCTCTAGTAATATCAACTGTAAAGGGGGTTCTTTTAACAATGGATCCAGGTAGTAACCCCAAAATATAGGCTAGTTCACCACCAGTAGAAAAAGCATAAGATTAGACTGAAAGTCAACAATAACTTTTTCTGCTCACCTGATCATAGAACATAACTAATTCAGGAGGGATAGGGTGACTGGCAATGATATCATTCATAAGATCCAACAACTCTGTGATGGATGAATAATACCCACGGCACAGGACATACCCCCATTTTTTAGCTTCAGAAAAGACTTCGAAAAGGGGCATCTTCATTGATGTTGTTCCAGCTGTGTGGGTATTGTATTTCTGCTAACCCTACCTCCCATTTCCCCAAAAGATCCAGAGGTTTAAGCAGGTGTATGGTAAAGTTCAAGCTGGTGTCCTCTGGGAAAACCTTGATGCAGGCATTACTGGGTAAAGCGATGTAAAAACCACCGTCGCTCATCTTGCTCTTTCAGCAGCAGTAATACTTTGTCTTTAATTCTAAATGTTACAGGTTTGAGAGGCTTCTAACCAGCTATTAAATTTAGCTGGCCACCCTAACCATTTCACAAGTAACTGTTTCTTTCTCCCCCTTCCTTTCTCTGCTAGGACTTTTTCAATCCTGTAAACTTTGTCCTGTTTTGAGTTCACTTTCTGTAATTCTTCAGGATAAAAAGAACCCTCGATTGGCTCATCTTTGTAATCTTTTAGGCGGTAGAGGGGGGTCTGTGCTCGTTTAATGACTTCATCCACTATGAAAATTTCATCGGTGAATGTTTGGTTCATAACCTTTTTCAAATCTCCCCTTGGTTCTAGACACCCTCACGTGATCTCCTTTTCTGAACAGGGGTGTTGCTGATTTTGTTTGAAAGTAGTCTCCGTACACTGTTTTCCACATGTGGGAAGAGTTTGATGAGTTCACATCAACAGGTCTGGCGAAAGCTGTGGTTATAGCTCTTTAGAAACTCTGGTAACACATCAATATAGCGAAAGGTGTTGTGGGCTGTAAGATACCTCCACATCTTTGATTTTAATGTTCTATTAAACCTTTCTACAACTGCTGCTTTCACTTCATTATTTGTAACAAAATGGTGGACATTATACTCTTTTAGCAGTTTGCTTAAAGGCTTATTT
>JAGPOW010451254.1:0-13728 GCA_030014935.1 Caiman crocodilus
AGGGGGGTCAGACTAGATGGCCTGCTCTAGGCCCCTTCTGACCCTAGATACTATGATACTATGAACACAGGGGGATGGTGGTGACATGGGTCTGAAGAAGACTATGAGGGCTCTGGACCCTATTGTGCCTGGTACGATGTGGATGGATGACAGTTTTCTAGTCATCCCATTATATGGTATTATGGGGGCATCTGTGAGGAGACGGTGACACAATTGTCTCTGGCTTCATCTTCTCTCCTAAGTACAGCCCATCCCACACGCTCCTGTAGCCCTTTAAACACAGCTGTATTTGGTAGCAGCATTTTGTCCCATCACAGCCACAATGCCTTGTTCTCATCCTCCACCAGTGTAGGGATAAAATCTTCCCTGGTCCCTACAAACAAAGGATTTCCAGGTGCCTCCAAAACAGAGAAAGATTACCTATCAACTCCCCACAAGAGAACTGGCAACATCTGAAGCCACATACAAATTCATAAGGGGAGAGCAACACGAAGTAGGTGACAATCTGTTTACCAGGGCACCCCCTGGAACAACAAGGAACAATAGCTATATGCTACTGGAGAATAGGTTTAGACTGGACATTAGAAAAACATTCTTCATGGTCAGGGTTGCCAGGATTTGGAATGGGCTTTTAAGGGACGCCCCATCCTTGGGGGTCTTCAAGAAGAGACTGCACAGGTACCTGGTTGGGATCACATGATCCCAGGTTTGGTGTCCCTTTTCTTGCCTACCAGGGGCAGGGGGCTGGACTAGATGGCCCACTGAGGTCCCTTCCGACCCTAGAATCTATGAACCCACTTATCACATGTGTTGATTATTGACCCTATCATACTGCTCTTTCCAAAAACTTGTTAAATTCCACTTGACTCTCCAGTCCAGCCCAGCCCAGCCCAGCCCAGCCCAGCCCCTGGCTTATTTACTTTTCATTCCATCCAGGAAGAGCACGCACCAACTGCTGAAACTTCCTTAGCCTGACAAAGGGTTTTTGAATATGAAAGTTTGCTTAATAACTATTCTACAACCATTTGGGTTGGTCTAATAAAAGATATCAAATTCACCCAAGGAACCTTGTCTGCCTGTGTCCTTAGACCAACACAGCTACAACCCAAACCCCTGCATCTTGATTCCAAGTGATTCAGGATCTTTAATCCCACTTCTTGGTTTGGAATACTGTTCCAATATTTCACCCCTCTAATAGTTAGATTGGAAATTAAAAGGTTTCTAAATGTGTCCATAACCTATTTGTAGCCATCAGCTCTTCTGTTTTTGTGCTTTAACTTGAATAGCTCTTCTCCTTTGATAATCTTGCCGTGAATGTGATTCACATGAAACTAAAACACTCTTAGCACAAATATGCATAAGAACTTTCATTCTCCTTTCTCTGTACCTCCATCCACATCATTCTTATCTGAAACCTTTCCCGAGTGAGAAACACAGCTGTATCAAAAGTTTTGAGGACAGAAAATCCTGAGATCACAACCCTCATTTCTATTTGTGATACAGTATCATGTCTATAGGGAAAACCACTTAATCTTACAATGGTGATTTCATACTTTTTGCCACATTTGGTAAACCTTTGCCCATATCATAAAATCACTAGATGATGTTGTAAAACCATAAATGCTTGCTGAAGAGCTGTCTCATGAGTGACTCTGGGCTAGAGCGCACTGTGATATATTTTCTATTTTGGGGAATTACAATATTTATTATGGGGAATTACAATATTTCTATTACTTTAGATATGAAACTATAAAAAAGGAGAATAATTTATTCAAAAGCTATACTTTGAAAGGGGAAAGAGAACAAGTCAAGCTTGTCAGTCTTAGCAATTTGCTGTTTTCTTTTAAAGATTCCTAAACATGCATAACAGGGTGAACAAGGAATACAGCTGGTTACTGAAATAGTAACTAAAGGGTGTTCCATGATAAACTATTTTGTATGATGCCCACCTTATCTCCTGCTCCCTCCCCCTGTACCCTCACATGGTCATTAAGTCAACCAGCAATCGACCCTCACAGACTCAACCCAGCTAATCTCAGATCCAAAGAAAGGCTGCTTGTTCAGGAGGGACACACCGCTTGTTTCTGCTGCAGTCAGCATGGGCATGTCAAGCATGGCCGGCGTGGCGCCTGTGGTCCCTACTATAACCTTGCTGCTGGAGCTGCCTTGGTTGACAACCCTGCAACACTGGGACAAAGACTCGAGTCCCAAGCACCAGGGCAGGCCTAGGCTAAGTACAGCCAGTAGAAATATCCAAGTTGTCGTACTGGGCCCCATATGGTTGGCTAGGCTCGCCTCAGCAGGCAGCACCAGCTGGGGAGGTGGGTGAAGGGGATGAAGCAGGCCACATCAACCCTGGAACAGAGCAGGGGGAAACTGGGAACGGTCCTCCTCCAAGGGATGTCACACGGCACGAAGGCTGAGCCTGGCAGCGCACTGGCCTTGTCTCTTAAGCGGCAAAAACCCGGGTGGGATGACGATGGCTCGACTCCCTGGGCCGCCAAGCGAGGTGCCCCAGATGCGGGGAGAAGGGGGCGCAGTCTGACGCTCCCAGGTGGCACCAAGGAGAGGACACAGAGAGACAAGGCAGGCTCAGCCCAGGGTGCCTCAGGGCCCGCAGGGCCGGGGAAGGGAGCAGACCCTCCTGCTCCGCCAGCTCGTCTTGGGCCGGGGTGCGCCCCCCACCCCCGGCACCAGGGGGCAGCGGGCTGGCGGACTCCGCAGGGCTCCACGGACCACAGAGTAAATCCTCCGGCAAGCACAGAGGGCCCCGGAAGTGCGGCGTGGCGCGGCGGAGGTAACGCGGGTCCGGGCCGGCTCGGCACCGGTTCTTCGGGCGCGGGAAGGGGCTGGTGCTAGTGCGGTCGAGGCCTCCTGAGCCCTCGGCCGCGCACCGCGGTCATTTTGGGCTCCTGGAGCTCTTGGCGCCTCAGCCGGCGGGTCCCCCGGGCCTGTATCCGTCCTCTCGCGCGAGCAGAAGGAGGCCTCGGCAGGCCCCCAGGCCGGAGCGCCCTGCCCTGCCCTGCCCGGGCTCTGCTGTCGTGTGCCGCTCACCTTGTCCCCGGCCGGGACCCGGTCTGCTTCCTGGCCGCGCACGTGCGCGAAGGGAGAGCCCGCGGGGCCGCAGTCCTTGACCTGCGGGGTTCCCGTGTAGGAGCAGAGGGTGGCGGGTAGTGTCTGTGGCTCCTCACACTCGGGTGAGGGCCAGCGGGCGCTGTCCAGTGCGCTTGGATCCGTGTGCCCCCTTGGCACCCTGGTTTTGAACCTTTGATCTTCGCTCCTGTCTCTGTTCTTTATTATTATTATTTGTCCCCAGTAGTCAGTTGACATCCTTTTCCGTAGCCTCCCCACGCAATGGAGGCTAAAAGGTTACATGTTGGGTGTAGGCCCATATTCCTGAAGGATGACAGATAAGCCTGGAGCTCTTCCCTCCTGGATTGCCTTCATGTCAACACCTCTCAGTGTCTGCCAGCCCTCCTTATGCAACTCAGAGTTTCTCTGCTTCAGGGCAGGATGGTCTCTGACCTAACTACCCAGCTCCTGCCCTGCTGGTGTGGCCGCACGCCACAGATGTGCTGCCTACACTGAAGGTATGGCTGCAGGATAGCCCTAAACCGATCAACACTTGTGTGGCTTGCTGTGTAACGTGTGACAAGGCCCTGACTGCACTGACCTGGTGTGGCAATGTGCGGCACCCTTGGAAAGGGCTCAAGGCACCCCAGGCTGCCATAGTCCCTGGTTGAGAATCACTGGCATCGTGCCTCTATGGAGCAGGGAGCGGGGAGCTTTGCAGAAGTCACACAGTGGTCAGAGGATAATCACAACCTTGTAAGGTCTGTTCAGGATGAGAATGTGGTAGGAAAAAGTGGAGGAGTCTTGTTCCAGACCCACGGATATGTCCCTGTGAATAGGGAGCACTGAGACTTGCTAAAGACCAGACTGTTCTGGGATGTGATGGTAAACAAGGGAGTGGATAGTAAGAGATGAACTGGATGCTGGAAAAAGCAGTGCGCATATGCCAAGCTTCAGCGTGAACAGGAGCTCAAATAAAAATTCTATGTGGACATCCCCAAAACATGCCTGCAAGTGCAATTAATTAACCAAGAAAGGAAAAGTCAGTTCAAAGTAAATGCTAACAGTGTGGCAACTGGCACGAGTATGGAAAGTGGCCTGCCTTGGGGTAGATATAGGCATTGGAATAAGCCCAACTGTTATGCTTAGGGTCCTACAAGTCATGGTGAAACAACAGGTTTTTCACAGCCTGCTCATGGTGCCCAGAGCTGATTTCACAGGCGTTTCGCAATGGCCTCGCACCTTGCTGCTGATTGATTATGGGGCCCTGGTGGCCTCACCCCTAGTTATTAATTGGCAGAGGGCATCTTCACTCAATCTATGCCACTACCTTTTTTGGGGGGGGTGGATTGATTTTGCAGGAAATCACAGCCAATGCCCTATTTTCCAGCGATCACAGGCAGTAATGTTCTCATGAAATCCGCAAAACCATGATTTAGGTAGGTCCCTAATTGTGCTAAAAGAGTAGTTCTCAACCTTTGTAGATTCACCTCCTATTAGACCCAAAGCACCCCTCATTGGATTCAGGGCACTCCTCAGAAAATGCCAGTTCCTAGTTTCTTGTTTTTTTGATTAAGGCAAAATAATAGAGCACCTAAAGAACTTGGCAGGCCCACAACAGTGCTAACATTACATAGGGCCCAGCAGTACCCTTGAAAGGATGGTGCCCCAGGTGCTGCAGCATCTTGGTTGAGTGTCATTGTACTAAGCTATACAGAGGAAGCAGGAAAGTGTATGCACAGTGCAGAAACAGACTGCTCCAGTGAATAGGAGGAGCCCAAAAGCTCAACAGATTGATTGTTTAGACTGCATACAACTGGTACTTATGATAGGCACTGGGACACAAGTAAATATAACAGCAGTTCATAGTCTCTGATGTGGCAGAATAGAAACACAGGCTGCATCACCTAGCTGCGCTGTAGAGCAGTGCTCAGACATTCACTTTATGTCCATAAACAGTTCTTGATGCAAAGGTCTTGTTATCCTCAGTGCACAGCTCATCTTTAAAGATGTGACAGAGTTATGCAGCAAGGCAACTGAAGCTGTTGTGTACAGGCTATGTTCCCAGTTACTTGACATAAACCTGGAGAAACTGTTGGCTTCATTGGAGTTAATCTGAATTCATACCATCATAACTGAGATCAATATCTGACTCAGAGTCTATACAATTAATCCAAAGTTCATTGAATCATAGAAAGTTAGGGTTGGAAGGCACCTCAGGAGGTCATCTAATCCAACCCCCTGCTCAGCTTTGTCTAGCTGAGTTTTGAAAACCTCCAAGGATGGAGCTTCCACTACCTCTCTGGGTTATCTCTTCCAGTGCTTTACTGCCCTCCTAGTGAGAATATTTTTTTCAGATATCTAAACAACTTCCCTTGCTGCAACGTCAGACTTGCTCATTGCTCTGTCACCTGCCACCACTGAGAACAGACCAGCTCCACTCTCTTTTGAACTCCCATTCAGGTAATTGAAGGCTGCTATTAAGTCCCCTCTCAGTTTCTTCTGTAGACTAAATAAGCCCAGTTCCCTCAGTCTTTCCTCATAAGTCATATCCCCCAGCCCCCTCACCATTTTTGTTGCCTTCCACTGGACCCTCTCCAATTTATCCACATCCTTCCTGTAGTGAGGGGACTCAAAACCAGCGCTGTCCCTAGTAGGGAACGAATCAGGGTGACTGCCCTGGGCCCTGCGCTTTGAGGTGCTCTGTGGAGCTGGACGGAGCGGCTGCGGCGACTACACCACCACCACGGGCTTCACATCCAGCCACTCACTACCCGCAGCACTGCCACTGCCGATGGCGGTGGCAGCTTCTTCAGCTCTGGGGTGCGTGGGATTGGAGTGGGGGCAGGACCCTGTATGGGCTGATTTTTCCCAGGCCTGCACCCTGCTTGGATGGGCTCTGCCCAAGACTGAACACAGTACTCTAGATGTGGCCTCACCAGTGCTGGATAGAGGAGAATAATCACTTCCCTTGATCTGTTGGCAACACACCTATCAATGCTGTTAGCCTTCTTGGCAACAAGGGCAACACTGCTGGTTCATATTCAGCTTCTTGTCCACTGTGACCCTTAAGTCCTTTACTGCAGAGCTGCTCCCAGCCAGTCAGCACCCAGCCTGGACCGGTGCATGGGATTGTTCCATCCTGAGTCCAGGACTTTGCACTTGTCCTTGTTCAATCTCATGAGATTCCCTTTGGCCCAGTCCTCCAATTTGTCTCGGTCACTCCGAATCCTAGCCTCCCCTCCAGCATATCTACTACTCCCTCCAGCATATCTACTACTCCCTCCAGCTTGGTGTCATCTGCAAACGTGCTGAGGGTGCACTCTGCCATCTTCCAAGTCATTGATGAAGACATTGAAAAAGAATGGCCCTAGGACTGACCCCTGGGGCAGTACACTTGATACCAGCTGCCAACTAGACATCAAGCCATTGATTACTACCCTCTGAACCCCATTCTCTAGCCAGTTTTCTATCTACCTTACATCCATTCATCTCATCCAGCCTGTACTTCCTTAGCTTACTTGGAAGACTGTATCAAAAGCGTTGCTAAAATCAAGGTATATCATAACCACCATTTTCTCTGCATCCACAGAACCAGTCATTTCATCACAGAAGGCAATTGAAAGACTCCTCGTGGCTGGAATTGCCTCTAGATCAGGCTCTTATTGTTTAAGTACAGTTGCAGTTCAGACATTACATCACTGTTATAGTAGTTAATTACCACACAGGGCAAGCGTTAGCAAGTGTTCAGGTACATTAAAATGGAATTTGTCATTTAAATTTGAGCATGTGGGGATAGCTTTTAAAAGCACTGGTGCCTGGTATATTATGCTCAGAGGTGGAAATGAACAGCTCCGGTCAGGGGGAGTACTACTCAGTGCAGGATTCACAGCAGCAAGGCTGGTTGTACTACATTCCCCCATGAGCTTGCTCAGCTATGCAGAGGGAGTTTATTGGGCTTGGAAAGATAGATTGACCGCTGGATTCAGCCAACAGGGATGAGCTGTTTATGTGCTCTTTCTACACTAGGGGCTGAAGATTAGGTTCTTCATAAGCACTTTTACCATCTTGTTAACGGAAAGGGGCCCTTCCTGCAGCTAACACTGCTGCTTCTGAACAAGTCCTACCATCAAGCATAGCTGAGCACAGGGTCCAACAAAAGGACAGAAAGAAGAAAATGAGCTCCCTCTTAGTCTCTGCCTGCTTGATGAATCAGGCAGGGTAGCTCCTGTGAGCACCTATCCCACGGCAGGTGCCCTGTTTCATTGTGAAATACAGGTATTCCAGGCAGGGGTAAAATCTGTTGCAAGTACGTGACCCAGCCCAAGACTTGATCTGCATGTCTTTTGCCAGTGGGCTTTTTAGCTTTGGTATTATTGGGGGTTTCTGATCTGTTTGAGCTCTGCCATGGAATGGAGAGGTGGGGCAGTGATTTGGGCTTCGCGGAGCAATAGGAAGGCACACACACACAAGTGCATTTACTGAAGGAACAGACAACTGAAAGGTAATTGGTTATCTGTGGGGCATGGTGTATGAGTGGCTTGGAGCCCCTGGGGGTAGGGGGCAAGCACATGAGCCTTCCCAAATTATAGACCCCCTCCAAAAGTAAGAAATGTTCTTAGGAGAGGCAGAGACAGGACATTTGCTGACTGGAGTCCAGGACAGGGCACACTTGAGACTGAGGAGTTTGTTTATGCTCTTGAGGGTTTCCCACTGCAGATATAAAATGTGGCAATAGTTTACTGTTTTGTGATGGGCCCTCCTGTGAATTTTCTCTCCAGCCCCCCAGATGCTCCCCTCTGACAAAGCTGGATGAAAATGTCCTCTTTTTTTTCTAACATGAGAGAAACTATTTCCTGGACTGAGAGGTGTGGGGCAGTTCCTGTATGAGAATCTGTCTTCAGATGTATTTGGTGATGCATTTTTGGAAGGGCAGGTCCTATTCTGTACAGTCTTCTGCAAATGTCTGTTATTTCTTAGGAGAGAGAGAAAGTGGTGTGAAGAATGCCCTGGACTCTCACTCAGCACTTCCCTGCTTTGCTGTAGGCTCCATGGATGACTTCTTGCAAGTCATTAGGGTTAGATCCAGCTCCACCTACTAGGTGCTGAAGTTGGTGTAGGCACCCAAGAGCCATCCTGCTTCACCTCACTCAGGTCCCTGAAAAGCAGTCAGTGCACCCATCTTCTTTTGTAGCACACTGTCTTAGCCTTGAGACCAGGTCACAAAAAGCAGCAAGGAGGAGTAGGACCCACTTGCTTTTTGCATTAACAGTTTTTCAGGGTCTTGAGAAGGATGTTATAGGGTGACACTTAGGTGCCTAAGTCAGCTTGGGGATCTGACAGGTGGAATAGAATCTGGCCTGTATTGTCTCTGTGTCCATCTTGCAAAATAGGATAATGTCACTGCTTGGCCTATTTAGGGTGGTGTGGCATTGAACATAATGGCTGTGGGAAAGTGCAAACACTAATATGGTGTTGGGAGTTATATAACAGCTAACACATCAAACAGGGTCTTGTAGCTTCATCCGTCTGTGGCATCAGGCAGGGCCCCTCTTGTACCTTCCGTACAAAAAGCCGCATCATTTTAAGCTGAATTAAATGGAAGTAACAGAGTAGAGCACATGTAGCTTATGCTGCAGTAATTCTGCCTTGCAAACATTGCAGTTGCCCCTGCAAACAGAAAATGGCTGGCAATTTAAAGGTGTAGATCAGAGGAAAAGAACAGCTTAATTAGCTGCATGCACTGTGATCCTGCTATAAAATGTCTTAGTTTTAGAACAAAACACCTGATTGCGGAGATAGATTGACATCACTGGAGTCCATGGCACAATGAAACCCAACAGCAAGTTAATGGGGAATATGCAGAATGCAGCAGGTGTCTGGAGGGGAGGGAGCAGACATCTGTGGACTGGCACTGGGCTCCCACTCAGGATATGAGCGACTGCAGCAGATTCTTCCTTCTACACTTAGTGCTACTTTTGTCTTTGAGAGTAAGCCAAATTCTACACTCCTCACCCTGAGGTGACTAGGAGTTTGTCTGAAAAAGGAGAGCATTTTTGGCTTTTTAAGCCTACAGGCTTGTTGGGGTTTTGACTTTATTTAAAGAACAGTAAACAAGGGAATAAAACAGAAATAAGGACATTTTTTTTTGCCCTCATTTTATTTGCTTCTCATCTTGGAGAGCTCATCTCTGACAGCATCTGCTATAACCATCAGCAGGGGTTCAAACAGCCACAGAGGTACACAAGCCTGTTCTGTCAGTGGCTATATCAGAGAGACAACAGGGGCATGCAGCAATTAATAGCGAATAATATGAACTCAGCTTTTGAGTACCACAATGAGGAGCTTTTTTTTCTCTGGTCAAGTGCCACAAATGGTGGGAGCCCTTCTCAGAATAAGTCTGACTCCTTGGGGGTGGCAAAGAGCCCCCTGGAAAGTTATCCTGAAGAAATGGTTAGCAAGAGTCCAAGTGAGAAGCAGACAATAACAGGTGTATAGTGGTGACAAAATGGAAGTGGAGGATTGGTCCTCACAGTGGCTTTGTGGAGTTGTAGGGAACAGAAACAGGGTGATGGAAGCTGTAAGAGGCAACTGCATGTGAACTCCCCAAACAGGAGCAGTCCAAATATATCATTGGTATGATGCTAAGGAGGCTGAGTCTAAGGAGAAGAGAAGGGGATCTGTTGCAAAGCTAAATCCACAGCTCCATGTTTGTCTCAGTCCTTACTCAGGCCTTCATGGACATTTAGCCTGGATGAGGATGTCAGACTGACCACTTCATTGGGTTCCTAGCCCTCTGGGTCCCCAGTTTCAAAGCCAAAACCCACATGGCTCTTGCTGGCTGAGTCATGACTCTTCCTTCCCTTCATTCCAGGTGGGAAACCGCTGGCCAGCTATCTCCTAAGACATGCCCTTGGCTCTCACAGCCCTGCATGGCATCAGTAGAGCCTGTCTGACCCCAGCCTCCTGGGCCTCAGCATCTCGCCTAACCAGTGAGCTACTGCCACACAGCATGTCCCTCAGGGAGCACGGGCAATACCTCTTCCGCAGTGCTGTGGATGTCGTCCTGCCAGCCCGGATGCTCAGGAGGGCCTTGGAGCTCAGAACTGATGGAGGCCCCCAGCTCGTCGTGAGGGGCCAAGCTTTCCCAGCGCAGAGGAATCTGTATCTTGTGGGCTTCGGCAAAGCCGTGCTGGGGATGGCTGCTGCAGCAGAAGAGATCTTGGGAGACCACCTTCTCCGAGGGGTTGTCAGCGTCCCTCTGGGCATCCAGACGTGTCTGCAGCAGGCAGGAATGCAGTAAGAGGACCAGTACCTGCCTGTTTGGTGGGATGAGGGCAAAGTGATGGAGGACAGACGTGCATGAAAATCCATGCCCTGCAGGAGCATCTGCCTTGCCATGTTCCCCCCCCCGGGGTCATTGCTGAATCCCTCTTGGTTCTTCACCAACCTGTCCCAGTTTTAACCCCCAGCCTTGATCTTGCATCATGGCCACCAGGCTTGTAGTCCAGGCCTGGCAGGTCTGCATCCCCTTCAGGGGCTATCACTAATGATCATTCCATAGAGCAGTGTGTCTCTTGTACACATAGCCTCAGTCATAAATGTGTCCCTTCCTGTTCCCCAGCCCCCCTTTCCCTCTGCTGGGAGTGGCAGTGCCCAACTCTTTGGAGAAACTGTAAATATCAATGGCCTGACACCCTCTCTGCCTCTTGCAGGGAAATGCTGCTAAAGCCACACAGCAGGATCCAGGTCATAGAAGGAGCTAAGCACAACCTCCCTGACAGGGAGGCTTTGAGGGCAGCCAGGGCCATTTGTGAGCTGGCAGAGGGTCTGACAGCTGATGACCTCCTCCTTGTGCTGATCTCAGGTAACATCCCAGGAGCAGGGATGAGGTTCTTTGCCTGGGTCCCTGTAGCTGCTGCCCCATTCTGCCCCATCTCTCCTTCCTCTGCCTCCTCAGACTTCTCTCCTTATATGTGCAGGAAGAAAATCCAGACTCACAACTGGCAAACTAGGTCAAGCTGCCTGTTGCAGAGGAAACAGAGGAGAGGTGGAAAGTGGGTCAGAGCCATTCCCAGTGTGACTCTCACATTGGTGGCAGCTCACAATTCACACTTCAGTACCTGGCATGCTGGCAGCAGAGAGACAGCAGTAACTTAGGCTCTGAGGCTGACTCATCTCTCTGCTTACCAGGTCTCAGAGGAGCCTGCTAATGATTCCTGGGTTTCCAATCTCCCACCTCACCTGTCACTCCCATTCCCAAGGTGGCTGCATCCCCTTGGCACTGAGTGTCTAGAGCTTGGGCTGCTCTTTGAGAGGCAAGGTGCTATTGTATTCACCAGTGTCAGGAGTCCCAAAATTTGGGCAGGCAGCTGTGTTACTGTTTATCACAGTGTTCCCACAGGCTTTGCTTTGTTGTTCCTCCAGCAATTTCAAGCAGAAGGACATAGTTTCACCAGGCAGTGGTGCCAGGTAGTCAAAAACCACTGTTTTAAAACAAGCTAACCCAATCCCCAGCTCTGAGCAGAGTCTGCTCTGAACTGCTGCAGTTTGACCCCATGAAATCAGTGTAATCAGTGATGCTTATTTCCTTGTTTCTGTTTGTAAGGACAGACCCCTGGGCCTGTCCAGTGTCACAGTCATGGGAGATGTTTTGTTTCCTTGGGATGGTTGGTGTCCCATGCCTAAAACTGGGGACACAAGTGGGGGAAGCAATGCTTTGGTCAGCCCTGACTGCAGGTGTTGGTATCAAGGTGCGGATTTGACTCAGTATCCAAGTCTGCAAATTAAGAATGGGGGTCACTGAGGGACTGGCTGATCTGGCAGGGGGGCAAAATGCTCTTGGTTTGTTCCAAACCTCAGAACAACATTTGCCCTTTTACAGTAATTTTCCAGTGATGCTTCTGAACATGATCACCCTCTCTTATCTCTTCTGTCTCTCTCCCTCTGTGCTGTGTTTCTTCCTTTCTTTGTTTTTCAAATGTCTGATCGCATCGTTTGTGTTCATGTAACTCCCATTGATCACACCCTAACATGACAATCCTTGGGGTATCCAGCCTTTTTTTTAATCTCTGCATTATTTTGCCCTTCCAGTGGACCCATCTCTCAAGAATCCTTTCAGAGTAGTACAGTTTCATGTTTATTTATAGACATTGCTGTATTTCTGTAAATGCTACTCAGTACAAAGGAGATCTTTAAAACCTAGAGCTTGTTGCTGAGTGAACCACGGAGTTTGCTGTCTCTGCTCTCCCATCCCAGTAGTGTCTGAAGGTCAGATTTGAGGCGTGTTAGTAGTGATGTGTAGAGGAATCAGTAGCCGTTGGGCTGAGTCTTCCCCTGCCTAGCGCCTTGCTTGGTAATCATGCCAAGGTTGATGTAAAATGCTGCTGCAATGTGAGTGGAGAACTGTGCCTGTGTATAGATTTTTTAGGTGTGGAAATCCAGCTCTGGTCTGAGGACAGATAGAAGACCTCAGCTTACAAGGCAGTTTAGCTAATTCTTCCCCAGCACTAAATTTTCTCAACCAACCGGTAAAGGAAAAGAAAGAAGCAAACAGAAGCTATGGGATTTCCCCACTGAGGTCCCAGCCCCTCTGCTGTACACACACGTTCACTAACTGTAGATTCTGCACTGTAGGAGGTGGATCAGCCTTGTTGCCTGCCCCCAAGCCTCCTGTGCTCCTTGAAGAGAAAGAGAAGGTCACCAAGCTGCTGGCTTCCAGAGGAGCTACCATCCAAGAACTCAACACCATCCGGAAGGCCCTGTCCTTGCTGAAGGGTGGAGGGCTGGCTCAGGCTGCCTATCCTGCGCAGGTAGGTATGGGAGGTGTCCTCTTTGTCTAGAGCTTTGGCTCTGAGCTTCTTTTAAATGAGGTTAAGAGACAGGGCCACAAAGACTGCAGCAGAAGTGTCCTGAGGTTTGGAAATGCTGGGCAATTTCAGGTCCCAGTGGAGACAAAAAGAATCTTGGCACTGGTTCAGATTTAACTTCTATTCTAAACTAAACAGTTCTTCTCGGAACTGGTAGATTTGCAGTGGGGAAGAGAGGTGGTGGGGTTGCGCTCTACGTCAAAGAACGCTTCTCTGCAGTGAGCGTTAACTTGGGGGCGACAGGACCAGGTGGAAGCAATTTGGGTCAGGCTGCAAGGAGGACGAGGGGAAAAGGACTTAATGGTGGGTGTCTGCTATAGACCGCCTAATCAGAAGGAGGAGCTGGACCTCCAACTTGCTGGCCAGCTCAAGGAGGCGGCTAGGACGAGGGATGTCATTGTCATGGGGGATTTCAATTACCTGGACATCTGCTGGGAGGAGCAGTCGGCTAAGTCTGAGAGGTCCCGGAGGTTCCTGGCGAACCTGCAGGACCTTCACTTGGTCCAGGAGGTGCATGGCCCCACCAGAGGAGATGCTCTGCTGGATCTGGTCCTGGGCTCGGGGGACGATCTGGTTGGAGGGCTCCAGGTACGGGACTCCCTGGGTGACAGCGACCATCGCTTGATTGAATTTGCTGTCCAGCGCAGTGTAGATAGGGCCCACACTAGGACTAGGGTCCCAGACTTCAAAAGGGCCAATTTCAGGGCGCTCAGGAGGCTAGTCGACGAGGCGCTGAGGGACTGTAGGGTTGAGGACATGGGCGTTCACGAAGGGTGGGCGCTCCTTA
>JAGPOW010455202.1:0-10693 GCA_030014935.1 Caiman crocodilus
TATGAGGAGCGTCTGAGGGACCTGAACCTGTTCAGCCTCAGTAAACAGAGGCTGAGGGGGGACCTGGTGGCTGCCTATAAACTGCTGAGGGGTGATCAGAAGGAAAAAGGGCAGACTCTTTTTTCCTGGGCACCACCAATGGTCACAAGTTACTGGAGAGCAGATTTAGTTTGGACATTAGGAAACACTACTTCACAGTTAGGATGGCTAGGATGTGGAACCAGCTTCCTAGGGAAGTTGTTCTTGCTCCTACATTGGGCATCTTTAATAGTAGATTAGATAGGTACTTGGCTGGGGTCCTGTGACCCTGGCACATGTTCCTGCCATTGGTGGGGGATCAGACTAGATGGCCTGCTCTAGGCCCCTTCTGACCCTAGATACTATGATACTATGGCACTGTCCACAAATTTACCATCAACCAAATCATCAATGAAGATATGAAGCAATACCAGACCTGGGACAGACCCTCTGGAAACCCCACCTGTTGCCTTCTCCCATCCAGACATTGAGCGATTGATGACTACTTGTTGAGTACAATGATCCAACAAGTTAAGTTACTGGTTTACAGGAAGAAAAATATTTGTGGTTTAGAATGACAAGTTCTGATACTGCAGATCACCAGAACATCTGAGGAATACAATACATACCTAATAAATGAAGTATAACCTTTGCAAAATCAATAAAGAAGAAAATTGGCTACCAAGAAACCAGGGAAGATAGAATCAAGAAAGAAGGAAATGAATCTTTACATTCCATATAGTAAAAGATGGAAAGTTTTGTTCTTGGTGAAACATTGGCCCATCTTTCAGAAGGAGATGGGGTTGTACAGTTTTGGTTGCCAGTGTCTCAGTAGAAGGAAAAGCAGTATCTTAGAAAACAGAATGACTTATCTAATCAAGAGGGTGAAACAACAAAAGTGGCATTTGAAAAAGGGAAAAAATATGCTTTCATTAAGCACAAAATCAAGCTGACAAGAATTAAATTAATCCAGGCATGGAAATGTAAGAAACAAACCTGGGTAGAATATTTAGGAGTGAGAAGCAAACTGTGGATGGAAGCTACTACAATACAGTGCAAAAGGGGAGACCAGGCTGAACACCACAATTGGGCCCTCTGGATCAAAGAACTGAGGTAAGGGCACTGGATCTGCAGTATTGCCAAATAGTATTAAGGGAGGCTCTGAGTATTAAAAGAGGCACTTTGAGTTTAAAAGAAGTGAGGACCACTGATTTACAATTTTGCCAACTCCCCTATTTTATACAGTAGTGATTTTTGCCCCTGCTTTAGGACCTCTCATTGGCTATCAATACTAGAGCACATTCCCTTAAGAACCAGGAATAGAATCCGTGATTGGAAAAATCATCTCTATTTAAAGAGCATTATTATTGCAAATGCAAGCATCCCAAGATTAAGAAATGACCAAGAAAATTACATTTCAGTGTTCTTATACATATATATTTACTGATGGCTAAAAAATGGTATTTTGAGGTCTGCTTTTGGAAACTGGCTTATAGTTAAAGTAGATATGCATTAGAACAATAGTACAGGGGAATGGCCAGGGTCACTTGATTTCTAAAAGCCTGGTTGTGACAAAGTTCCCTTCAAAGTCCACTGTGTCTGACACAGCCAAGCATAGGCTGAGAAAGTGAAGTCATGCACCACACATTTCCATACAATGAGATAAGATGGCATTAGTCACAGTGCCCTATAGCATGGTATTTCCAGTTTTGGTAGATGGACCAAATTAGGAGAAACTGGTAAATAACCAAATTAAGATGTGTGTATGGGATGGTTTGGGAAACAAAGGAATACACTGACAGGACAGAATGTGGACAGTATGACAACCAGAGGGAGAACCATCAATGACGCCCAGAGCTGAAGAGTCAGAGGAGAGAAAGAATACAAAAGTAGGGATTTCAGAGCAGCAAAGGGTCCCCAAGAGGGGAACCCAAAGCCACCATGAACATAGGACACACCACCAGCCCATCTCACCCACCCCACTGGGAGGGAGAGCCTCAGCTTTCAACCCCCAGGATGCAGACACTTGACTTTCAAGAAAGAACCTCAGGGTGAAACTCGCATACTGGCCAGATGTACCTTGACTCTGTGATAGCTCTAGAATTGGTAGATATAGAATTGTTTTCATTATTCTTGTCTGTCATCACTCTGTATCAATAAAGTTTGTCTATTTTCAAGTAGAGAGGTTATGGTCAGACTGAGGGTATGGTTCCACCCTGAACAAGCAATCTGGGTCATAAGTACAGTGCCAACATTTACTGCTTGTCATTCTGGAGATGAAAATTACACCAATGCATGAACTGGATTTTAATGAGTGAGAATTGCACAGTGAACTTCAGTCCTTTAGCTTCCTTCATCTACATGAAGTGACAAAAGAAGATGAGGACAGCTAGAAATGAAGTCATCTGTAGTAGATGGCCTGCATTGCTTAAAATACAAGTCAAAATGACTTCAGCTTTCCCACCAGAGATACTACCAGATATGTCTGGTCTAGCACAGTAGATATGAACTGGAGAGAAGTCTTTTTCCATCATTCAGCCATCTAAGAGGACTCAAGCACGTTTAGCCTGCAATTTGGATGTGCAGTTTCTAGGAGCTAAAGGTTTAGGGTTCCATCCTGATGGGGATACAGTCAACTTCTAACAAAAGGTTTTACTTCTAATAATTATTTTACATTACCTATACCTCATTCAGACGCTAGGATACATGAATACTATTCATGTATTCAGTACATAGTAACCAGCTCATAACAGGACTTCGTACAGTAACCCAGATCATTTGTATCTAGGTAGTTTACAACCTGCTTAATTCACAGCAGGTTTGCAGCAATCATTCAGCTGTTTGCTGTAGTCTTCATTTTCAAAGAGTGCTGCTTATTGAATAGGCTGATGTTCATCACTGGTTGATGAGCAATTTACTGAAGGAGTGGTGCCATGTGGAAAAAAAAGCCACAACAAATAGCTGGAGCACCTCAGTGGTCCTCTGGTGCTGTTTAGTCTGGCTTTATATACTACTATGTATGAGCCATAAGATTACCTCCATCTGCATCTCCTCCACCCTACCTCCCATGCTTCAGCTTCCAGTTAATTAGAAACTCTCATCTTCACAGGAGCATTAGGAACTTGAGCCTGTAAAGCACATGGGTTCCAATGCATCTCTATTCCATGTAGCCCACTGAAGGTTGAATAGGTTGTATTGCTCATTTGTGACTTAAAGTATGAAATGGAGATAAAACTGTATTCAACTTTGAATGTAACTCCATGTCAGGATGTGGCATGGCACTTCGCTGCCCTGCTCCTAAAGGAGGGAAAATTGCTAAAGAAGGAGCCCTAGCAGCTATTAGGCAGCACAGCTGTGGGTTGCTGGGGCAACTAATGAAGGTCAGCTGACTCAAAGGGGCAGGGCCTGGCTCGAGGCAGGGGCTGTACCTGTGAGGTGAAGGGCCATGGTAGTATTGAATGTTGTTTGGGCTACTGGGCTTCTGTTTGTTATAGCCAGAGGATGTATGTTTATGTTATAGCACAGGGGCTTGCTTTGTGTTTTGTTGTTGTTATAAGACCAGTGGTTTGAGTGAGGCTAGTGGAGGCTGGAGGAGGCCTCACAGAGGTGTGGGGCCCTAGTGCCAGTAAGGGCACAACTTGTGGAGGTGTGTAGACCCCCTGGCTCCAGAGAGGGGGCATTTGGTTGGAAGTCCAAGTTGGGCACAGTGAACACTGAGAGACCTGAGAGGGGCCACACTGAGAGGCCCATTTGTGGTTGTGGAGAGCCCCAGGAAGGGGGCCCTATTTATTTGGAAGCCCAGGTTGAGCACAGGAAGCCCCAGGTAGGGGACAGCATTGAGGAGCCCAAGTTTGGACACGGGCAGCCCCTGGTAGGGGGCTGCATTTATTAAGGAGCCCAAGGTGGGCACAGTCAGCCCCAGAGAGGGGGTCATCTTATTGGAAACTGTGGCTCGCTGAGCCTCACTCAGAGAGGGGGCAGCACTAGTAAGGTTCCAAGTTGGACACAGTAAGCCCCAGGAAAGGGACAGCAGTGAGAAGCCCCAGGGTGGGTGCAGAGAGCCCCAGAGAGGGGGCCATCTTATTGAGAGGCCCAAGGTGGGCACGGGAAGACCGAATTGATATCTGCGAGGCTTAGGCTGCAGTATTGGGGAGGAAGGAGCTGCAGTTAGTGCCCCCTGGTGGGGGGGCAGTACAAGGACATGGGTGGCCTCCTGCTAACTAATTAATTAACATCAAAGATGTGGCAGGGGAGACAAGGCGGGCGGTTGCCTGGAGACAGGTGCTTGGGCTGCATTGAGGGTGGGCCCCAGTGATGACCTGTCACACACGGGAACAGTGTTGTGTTATTATTGATTATCATCATCCTGCTAATACAAGTCATAGATGAAGACACAACTATGCTAAGTGTTGTGCACACAAGCTAAGTACAGACAGTCAAAAAGCTGGAGGCTGAATGAATTCAAGCTCTGCAAGTTTCTCTAAGCTGTGCAGATTGAATTGATAATGAGGTGAATTGACATTCACTTTTGAATCTGGGAAGGCAGCCTGATGCTTGCAGTGGCCCAGACCAGCAGCCAGGGGGTACCAGAGCACAACTCCCAGGCAGCTGGCTACTGCCAAAGGCATGTGAATGTAGAAAAGTGGGGCCCATCCCTGATTGGCTGCCCAACACACACTGCCCACCCCTCCCTGACACCTGCTGTCCACCACTTCCAGGCCAGGGCCTAGCCAGTACCAGGCACCAGCCCATGTAATGGGATCCCCATGCCTCAGTGGGTGTTCCCTGGCCTGGGACAGGATTGCCTGAGCCCTGCCACCATTGCAGAGGGGCATTTGCACCCCTCCCACAACTCAGCATTTTCCAGTGCCTTCTTAGCCACACCCCTACAGATATGGGGGACATCAGTACCTCCAGCTTGGGGCTGAGCAGGTGCCCTTCATCAGCCCACATGGGGGGATCCTTGTACCTCAGCCCTGCCACTAATGAAAAGGGGGAATTCCCCCCTCCAATCCCTCAGCATGACCTGGCATTGATTGTCCCAGGCTGGAGGATTCCACTCCCACCCTTGCACCTGTGGGAGCAAGGCTAAGCTATTGCTGGACTGCTTGGAAGGGTGGGAGGGGAGAATTCCCCCTTTGCACTGTTGGCAGGACTCAGGGAACCCTGCCCGGGGTAAGGGAACACACAGTGAGCATCGGGATCTGGGCCAGCCCTAGGCTGGAGGGTCTGCTCCTCCCTTTCCCACGTGCTCATAAGTGACTTGCACAGGCTGGCAGAGATTTGGCAGGGGGAACCCTCACACACCAGTGTCCGGGCTGGGGTGTGGGCTTCTGCTCCCCCACCTCCTTTCCACCTGCCCTACCAAGCTGACAGGCACAGGCAGGACCAGGGCTGTAGAACAGGAGCTTTGCTGCCTCAGCTCTGTGACAGCCTGGGGTGAGGCCAGCCCTACTCAGCTAGAGCAGACAGCATGGGCCAAGGCTAGCACACCCACAAGGCAAGGTATAAAGCATCTTGGGATGCTGGGGGACTATGAGTTAACTTGAGTCAGGAGAGGATCTGTGACAGAATTTCAATAGATTGGTTTAATCTAAATCAGTTAGTTTAATCCTGTATTCATCCAGGTCAGTCTTAAACCAGTTTTGGTCATTTTGAAACTGATTTGTATTCACTGAACTTCTGTTCTGTTACAGGTTTAAATGGGTTTCTGACCACTTAAACCGGTTTATGTCTAATGTCTGTCCCTAGCCACAAAGAACAAAAACACACTCTTTGGTCCAAAAGTTTTGTCATCTAAATATAAGGCAAGAGATGACATAGCAATACAGGGATTGGGCCTAAGTTAATGATGAGACAATACTGGTCAAAATAAACTGTGGTATCAGCATGTTACCAGCCTTACTGTTGTCAAGTGTGGGCATTTTTTTTGTTTGCGGGGGGGGGGGGGTTGCAGCTGATGCTGCAAGTAAATTTTTAAAGAGGGATTTGAAAGATAGTAAGGTAAGTGAACTTAAATGAAAGATTTCATCTACTGTGCACAATCAAGGAAATTTTTTTATAATGAAACAATTCAGGTTGTTTTTATGATGGTGGGGTGTGCATATGTTTAGAGAGATTTAGGCCAGTAGTTTATCAAAGGTTAACATTTAATGACCAACCATTAACTTGTGGTAGTTTATTTAATGAGAAATGTATTGACTTATAGATAAAACAGATTTCTTTCTAGGTCATTTGGTTGAACATTGGCTGTGCTGCATATTTCAGGATCTGTGATAAGTTAAGAATAGCATAAGGCTGACAGTCTAATAACAGTATATCTCCAGCTACTGATCTACTGATTTTTTTTTTCATTCTTTCTGTATGATTTCACATCTAAATTATTTTGCATATGAAATGAATACATATGGTATATTAATGGGAACAGGCTATTTAAAAACAACTGAATTTGTCATCACTAGAGATGTAATAATACAAAGCACTAAACTAAATGTTTCAAAGAAGATTGTTTTAAGCAGTGGCTCAGATGTCCCTTCTGCTTCCCCCAGGCACTGGTCCTGGATTCAACCTGTGGAGATGCACAAGATCTGTGTGACAAGACCTGTCACCCTGCAAGATCCTATGAATACCATTATGGAAAGGGTGCTGCTCTATCAGTTTTCAGGTCAAAGAGGGAGCAGAAGAGAAAAAGGCTACCTGTAGACATTCTGACCCTTCATGGCAGTGGATCCCTACTCTAACTTAATGTTGATGACTTACATTAATAGAATAAGACAGGCACTGTAGCAAAACTGCTGGATGGCTGGTGAAAGACAGAGTTGTAGGAACTTAAGAGACAGAAAAAGTATTGATTACCAAACTCTGATGAAAGTCTATTATTGCTGAAAGGTGGTATTCTGAAAGCAGCAGCAAAATAGGCTCCCAAAATGAAAGGAAAACCTTAGGCCAGAGATTCAGCTGGGGCAAATTCTCCATAGCTCTAGGATCTGATCCTTTTCCTGAACTATTTGTCTTTGGAGTACAATTGAGACACAAAGGGAAAATACCATTAAAAGCCAATTGATTTGAATGTTTTCCAACTGATACCCTGAGGCATATTTTCTGTATTTTAACTCTTTTACTCAATGCATCTTATGCCACCCACTGCTTTCACTGGTATTCCTGCTGTGAGGAAAAAAAATTGCCAAAGGCTTTCAGTTAGGAATGGATTTCTACCCTGTTTATACCCAACAGTGGTTCTTGTTGAAACTGCAGAGTTGTAGTTCTACTCTCCCCACTTCACAGACTATTGGATCTATATTTCATATGCACACCTACAAAACACACCAAATGCAGAGCCTATGGGGTGCATTGGGAGTAACTGTTGATGTTGTAAATGAGTATCCAACCCAGACTGCTGTTATATTATTTCAATACACAACATGTGCTTGAAGATTGGGCCAAGATACAAAGATGAAGTCTATTGGATCTAGCTTCATTTCCTAGCTCTACTGCAGTAGCAGCAGGCTGCTCTCATTAGCCAGTTTCTTCAGAAACACTACTTCTGAAGGTCCAGTCTGAAATAAATGTCCAGCTAATTTTTAGGACTACTGGGGACCCTAAGTGCAAGTGCAGCCAATGGAATCTGTACTCTGTCACCCACATAAAAATATGGCCTAAAGTGTGTTTCAAATTGGACACCCAAAACTGAGGCATCCATAAGCAGTGGCCACTGAAATGTGGCCTGTGAAAATGTGAGATTTCACTATTCTTACTCAATGTACCATCCTACAAAAAAGTGACTAACTTGCTGTATCTTCCTCACAGCGGGACTATGAGGCCAAATACACACAGATTTTTAAAGGGTCCGAGATCCTTAGATGATCAGTGCCTGAAGTATAAAGCACTGTTATGATCTTCCCCATTTATCAATATTATTTAATTTAACTACACTGTATATGAAAAAAAAGATAAAGGTGACAATTTATTAATTCTTATTAACTTAGCAATTGCAGGGCTGCACACACCTTGGTCTGTATGTAGGTCAAGTGCACTGCATATCAGCAACAATTTATTATGCTCCTCAACCTCTCAAAATAGCTCTGTGTGCCACTCTCTCAGACCCTTTTATTTCAGGGACTCCCTGCAACCCCTCCCCTGACCCACTATGCATTCTTCTCATACACAGGTCTCCTCAGACACAATTCCCCCTCTCTGGCAGAAGCTCTTCAGATCCCCCATTCTTCTATATCGTTGCCTACCATACCAAGTGCTCTGTGTCTTGCATACTCCTCCTTACCATTCTTCTCTTCACTTCCATGTTTAGAGCTCTATGTGTCCCTTTTGCTAAGGCAGGTTGCTGCATACTCTCCATTTTACTCTTTCCATTTATATATTCCCCTCCCTGCTCCCCACGCACACTTTTGCCAAATTATGGTATTCCATGCCACAGTCAATTCTCCTTTCCCCTGTCTCAGGATATCTCATTCTTGCCTCCATAGCAGGAACTTTGTCTGCCCCTTCTTCCTTGCTTCTCCTTTCTCCACCACCTTGTCTTGGAGTCAGGGAGGAAAGTCTTTCAGAAAACCATCATTTTTAAAACTGTATTGGAAGGAAGAAATCAGCTGAGATGGGGAATATAGTATTACAGAAAGACAGAGATATAGAAATGCCATTGAGTTGACAGGGAGGCAAAGGTTTGTTTTGTCAATCAGCTTTTCAATAGCTTGACATGCTAGCAAATCAAGACTATGTCCATACTGAGCCAAAGTCCAACTCTGACTACATTTCTAGTGAAGAAAGGCCCTAGATGCACAAGATTTTGGGAAGAGCTCTTTAGAAAGTGGAAGAAGACAGTTCAGAAAAGATCTCATAATGATCTTTCCTGTAGCAGCCACAGATATTCCTTTTGTAATTTCCACAGGCAGACCTATCTCCTTTCTTGAAGATTGTTATGATCATCCCTAATATCATCCGGCATTTTCTCATCCCAGATCCTTCAGATGAGGCCATGAAGCTGTAATGTGAGCTTCTCTCCCTCTTCCTTGAAAATGTCAGTGGATTTCGATCAGCTCCAGATGCCTCATTCTTAATTTGCTTGATGGCTTTCTCCACCTTGTTAAGGGTTGGAGAAATTCTGAGATCACCTTTGACTAGGTGTTGCAGGATGAATACTCTCATTAACAGGATTCTAGGTTTTCTCTGATAAAAAAAAATCATCAATTTTTAGAATAAAAAAAAATAACACCAAATCCACATTTTTCCATGATCAAAATAAAATAGCACTTACACACACACATACACAATTGGCAGAGCTAAATGGTTATAAAATGCCTCGGCACAGCTGCATTTTGGCACGATGCGAGTAACCAGTGCAGGGATTCCCCCTGCAGTGGGAAAGAGTCCTTGGTGCAAAATCAGTTCCCGTAAAGCTTGCAGCTGCACCATTGAGTGCATGCTTTTGATTGGCTCAGTGTAAATTATGCACACGTGGCGGCTAGCAATTGGCTCACTAGCCGTACAGAAGGCTTGGGAAGTACCCCCCCCCAAGTTGGAGGAGAGCTTCGCATGCTCGCTAGAAGAGATTCTTATGCGCATCCTGGAGCCACTTTGGGGTCTGATCAACCACCAACGACTCCCTGTCGACGTATTCCCGACGTACCCCATGCCCTACTGTGCCACACAGAGTTTTCTACTTTCTGTTTGCAACTCTTCTAAGCGCACCTACACTGAATATCTCAATGCAAGTCACAGCTTGTGAGTAAAGTTTTTTTCTTTGCAACCATCACGCGTGCTGTGCCTAATTCCACTCCGTTGGCAGCCCCATTTCGGCCCATTTCTTGTCCCCCACAACAATATGGATTTTGGGTTACTTTTGGAATCTCAACTAAGAAGGTCTTCAAAATGCTTCTTCCAATGGGTGTTGATGGTTTGATCAGGTCTTCCTGATCAGGTTTCTTTCATCCTTACATCTCAAGGGGCTTGGTCCCTGGGTGCTTGGATCATAGATGGCTTTGGTGGCATTGAAAAAATCATGCATATTGTGGATGTCAGTGCTATGCTGAATCTCCTTCATCTGTTCTTCATATTGCAGTTCCTTCTATGCCTTAGTTTGTTGGTGATGCCACTGCTTTTGCTTGGAGAGGATGTCATTGTGCCAAGCACAAAAGGCCTTGTGTTTGCAGTTGATAAATTCTTGGATCTCCTGGTCATTCTCATCAAACCAGTCTTGATGTTTCCTGGTAGAGAATACAAGTCTCTCTGTGCAGTCACTGATGACAGTGGACTTTAAGGCAACCCAAGTTGGCTTGGGAGCTGCCAACATCATTCTTTGGGCTAAGAGTGAGACAATCCCATGGCAGAGGAAGAGGGAAGCCGTTTTGGCTAAACAGGGTCATCCAGGATACCTTAAGGTCAAAAAAAGAAGTACACAGGAAGTAGAAGCCAGAGGTAGCTAGCAAGGATAAGTACACATCTTTGGCCCAAGCCTGCAGGGAGTCAGTCAGGAAGCCCAAAGCAGCTCTAGAACTCAGACTAGTTGCAGGGATTAAAGACAATAAAAAGTCCTTCTTTAGTATCATAGTATCATAGTACCTACGGTCAGAAGGGGCCTAGAGCAGGTCATCTAGTCTGACCCCCCGCCAATGGCAGGAAACGAGTGCCAGGGTCACAGGACCCCAGCCAAGTACCTATCTAA
>JAGPOW010459124.1:0-14438 GCA_030014935.1 Caiman crocodilus
TGAAATGTGAAAAAACTCAAGGTGAGTTTACACCATAGTTTGTAGTAGAGCATGAAGATACCCGGTCTACCTGTAAATAAGTCAGCTTGAGTACGGGAATAGTGCAGCCACATCAGTGTGCAGATTGCTCTGCTACTTGGTTAGCCTGAAGAAACGCTGCTTTGGGCTTCAACTGACTTTCACCAATTATTTGTCTATACTCTGGAGCTGTCGTGACCACAGCTGGGAAGATGTAGCTGTAGCGATAGCACCTGCATGTGGAGATGGTGGCAACTGAATCTCTCTGGTTTACTAATGTTACTGCATCTAACTACATCTACCTGGCAGCTGAATTTACCTACACTTTATCTATACTCAGAGTTGTCATATAGTGGATTTCAGTATTATTATAATTGTGATTGTATAATGGAAAAAGTGAAGTAGAATGACATTTAGATTCATACTCATAAAAGAGACACTTATGTGCCACATAGACTTATGTGTCTATGCAGCAAAACAGGATTTTTCCCTACATACTATTGTTTTGCAACTCCTGTAAAAACTGTGAAATGTCATTCTGAGTCAGCCAGAGACCAGTATTAAAATAGAGATTGTCACATGCACGTATCAAAAACAGGGTATCCTTCACTTTCCCAGCTTCCAGAGTCACACCCCAGAGATCCTGGAAGCAGGGAAAGCCATGCAGGCACCCCTGAGGTTGAGGGCCCTGAAATGTGTATGGCATCACAAGGCAACAAAAGCTGATGTCTATATTGCTGTGCAGGATTGAACAGACACCTAGCAGGTGCCTGTGCCCAGTGTTACACGGCAGTGGAAAGCCTTCTCATAACATATACGTCAAAGCCAAATTAAATGGATTTCACTTTTGATTGACTGGAAGTTAAAACACTCAGTGTAGGTCTTCTGTTCGGGGGGAGTAATTCCAGAATAACCATTCCCAATTAACTCTACATGTCAAAACACTTATTCTGAAGTAAGAATATGCACAGAGGAAATGATCAGGAACACTTTGAATGTATCCATATTAATTTCCACCCATTTCATTTTGTCAAAACCACAAGTTGCCTTTTCCATGGCCAAGCTCAGTAACCAAGTATCTCAGCAGCTTTTTCTGATGAGTCTTTATTTTTCATGAGTTATGCCACGAGACTGTCCAAGACTAGGACCCTGGGATAATTGCATCGTTGTCTGTAAGTGAAACTTCTTTAGGCTTCTTGGCTTGTTGGAAATAGTGAAGGATTCTGAAAGTGTTTGAAACTCTCAGACATTGCAAAACACCATCTGCACAATGCATTCAGCTCATTATGCAGTACTGACCAACACTTCCCACATTTGCTACAGCCATTTTTGCAGTACTCTGAAGAGCTTGAAGAGGACAAACCTCATGTTGCCTTGAACAGCTATATTGGCATGTAACTATATCTGGACCTCATGTTTCCTTTTTATCAGCACACAGTATTATAATTCTATATCTCATTTCTTTTCCAAGGTCTAAAATGTAATGAAAACTGTTTATTCAGACCACGGTTGTTCCCCTTGTATACTTGTATGTGCTGTCCTCCTACTATCTCATCTAGTACACAAAGATGGTAACCAGCGCTCTGTGTTCTCCAGGTGAATACTTTTCTGCCTTCCCCTTGTGCTTCGGGATCATGTTTCAGTGAAGAGGATGCCTTCCCCATTGTGCCAAATCTCCAGAGTCTCCACATCACTGCCTGGTTTTCTCACATTCTTCATGACTTTTCAGATTTGCAGGATGGAATCAGGTAGGTAGCTGTTCCGTATTAATGTGTGTTGTGCTACTGCTGACACATTGCACAGATTCTAGTCTTTCCTGGCAAATGGAAAAGAATTTGTGAGAAGTTCCTGACTGCATCAGCATCATTATGTAGGAAGAAACAATAACTACATCTTAAATCAAGTTTTCCTCTTTCTCCCCAAGCATACAGAAGAATAGCTCTTTATCTGTTGCCCGATCATATTT
Organism: Caiman crocodilus; assembly: GCA_030014935.1. Lineage (NCBI taxonomy): Eukaryota > Metazoa > Chordata > Crocodylia > Alligatoridae > Caiman > Caiman crocodilus. The sequence goes on from JAGPOW010459124.1 coordinate 1,985, forward strand.
TCAGATTTCTGTTTGCTCCTATGTTCCTCGTTCCCACAGTATCCTAACATCCTCCTTCTCGTCACTCTGCTGGCTTTTCAAAACCAATTCTCTTTTACATGACATTTCAATGATTTGTATCTAATCACAAAATGTGATTAAGTCATCAAGGCACCAAATTTTTTTTATGGGATACAATGTTCAGAAACTATCCATTTAAAACTGTTGACATCTCTATGAATCATAGAATCATAGAAGTTGGGTCGGAAGGGACCTTGTAGATCTTCAAGTCCGCCCCCCTACCTGGGCAGGAAGAAAACTGTGCTTAAATGACCCCAGCCAGGTAGGCATCAAGCAGCTTCTTAAAGACCCCCAGGGTAGGACCCAGCACCACTTCCCTTGGAAGTTGGTTCCAGATCCTAGCTGCCTTGACTGTGAAGTAGTTCTTATGGATGTCTAATCTAAACCTACTCTCCAACAACTTGTGGCTGTTATTACTTGTTATCCCGGGAGGCACTAGGGGAAACAAGGCCTGGTCCCCCCTGGTGAGTTTATAGACAGTCACCAGGTCTTACCTCAGCCTTGTCTTGTGAAGGCTGAACAGGTTCAGGTCCCATAGCCTTTCTTTGTAGGGTCTGACCTGCCATTGTAGGGTCCCCGGCTCATGCGGGTGGCCCTCCTCTGGACCCTCTCAATGTTGTCCACATCCCTCTTGAAGTGGGGTGCCCAGAACTGGACACAGTACTCCAGCTGTGGCCTGATGGAGTCGATGATGACCCTAGATCCCTTTCTGCCTCTGTGCTCTCAAGAAGGGAGTTTCCCATCTTATAAATGTGTTGCCGATTACTACTGCCCAAGTGCAACACCCTACACTTGTCAGTATTGAAACCCATCTTGTTTTTGTTAGCCCACCCCTGCAACCTATCCAGGTCTTTCTGCAGTCTTTCCCTCCCTGCTAATGTGCCCATCTCACCCCACATTTTGGCATCATTAGCAAATTTGAACAGGTTGCTTTTCATGCCATTGTCCAAATCGCTGGTAAAAGAAATTGAACAGTTGGGGCCCAAAGACTGGGGACTCCTATAGCCCCTAATGCTAACTGCCTAGTCATGGAATGAATCCCACCATGTTTCTGTAAGCCCTACTATGTCTGGGTTTGAACTGGCTATTCTGAGGGCGAGTTCCTCCTGCTTGTTCCCCACACTATGAGCATTGGCATATAGGCATTTAAGGCCTAGCATAACTCCGCATGCCACCCCCCAATTAGGAAGACTGTCTGGACCCCTGTGTCTTACCTAGGCACTCCTTGCACATGTCACCTGTCTTGCTCGGGTGGTGTCTTCAAGTCTTCCTATGGCTCCCTTCCCCAGCGAGGCTAGTTTAAAGCTCGTCATAGGAAATCAGCCAACCTGGAAGAGAAGACACACTTGCCTTTAGGAGACAGGTGAAGCCCATCCCGCCCCAGCAAGTCCCCCGTCCGAAAGCATGGGTCATTATCTAGGAACTCAAGGCCCGCCTGGCGGGACCAACTCCATAAGCACTGGTTGACATCGCCAATGCAGGCCTTGCATCACTGTCCCTGCCTACTCACCAGAAGAAGAGAGAAGAATGCCACCTGCGTCCCCATCTCCTTAAGCTTGGCCCCCAGAGCCTCGGAGTCCTTCCTAATGCAGTTAGGGTTTCTCCTGGCTGCTTCATTCATTCCCATATGGATGACAATCATGGGGTACTGGTCTGCAGGTCGGATGTAGGCCGGGATCCTCTCTGTGATGTCCCGAACCCGAGCCCCAGGCATAACACAGACCTCCTGCATCATGGGGTCAGGCTGGCAGGTGGGACCTTCCAGCCCTCGTAGAATGGAGTCTCTGATGACAAGAACCTGGCATTTCTTCCTGCTGGTGTTCGATCCCTGCCCAGTCCTTGTCATGTGGGGGTGGCATCGTCCCTGCCGGAGGCATTTGCTCTGTCTTCCTCTGTCACAGCTGCCAGGGCCTCGAACCTGTTCACCAGGTGTACCTGGGGAGCTGCCACCTCTCTAGGCCGAGCATCTCTGGATCGGGACACCTTCTGCCACTCCTGCGTTGGACGCATCTCCTGTGGGGGCTGTAGAGAGGGCAACTGGCTTGTAGAGAACAGAGATAGGCATCCATTTTGTCCTCTGCCTCCCTGATCCCCCTCAGCTGCTCATCTCAGCCTGCAGCTCCCTCACCTGCTCCTCCAGGGCCCCAAGCCAGGCACAGGAGGGACAGGCAGGACCCCACCGAGCCCCCCCCTACAGACAGGGGGCAAGTGGCCGCCGACCCCGCCATGAGCTGTGTCTGGGTGGAGGCCTCAGAAGAGCCCATGGCAAGCGGCAGCGCCAGGGCGAGGCCCCTGGCAGCGGCACTCCGTGTCTGCACCGTGTCTGCAGAGCTGCGTGTACTGCTCTCGCTTGCTGGAGGTGCCCTCCGGGCTGCTACCTTGTGCCCGCCTTACACGAATACCAGAGTGCTCTTACAGAGCATGCCTGCTTGCACACGCTGCCCATGCTCAGCTTGGTAGTGTGGCTTCCTGTCGGGCGAGCTAAGAGGGCTGTGCTCGACCATCTGCCCCACTTACCTTAGAGGGAAATCAGCTGTTGCTGCCTCCTCGCCTACTGCCGCCGCCGCCGTTCGCTCCCTGCTGCTGCCTCCGCCACCGAGATAAAGGGAGACACGTGCGTGTGTAGCACAAGTGCATGTGTGGCACACGTGTGCCCTGCTCCCTCTGCTTCTGACCCCCAACTGCCGGTGGGTCTTTCCAACTGTGGGTTTTAAAGCCCACAGTTTGAAATTCCCACCGTTGGCCCTACAGCCAATCACACGTTCCAGCTAAACCTGCGTGCCAGGAGCCCCGCCCCCTCCCGGCCCTGCTGCTGGGATCCCGGGGTGGCTGGCAATATACGCCAAGAAATACATATGTTGTGTTAATTCAGGATATTCTAGCCTGTCACAGACACTGAATATCTAATGCTGGGCACTCAGCAGCAGTTTGAGTTGCTCAGCCTTTTCTGTTTCAAGCCTGTGTTCTCAGTTATTTGTCATTTTCCCAGTCCAGCCTGAAACTCTGCCAGGTGGTTATCCACCTCATGTTGAGTATCTCGGATTTCTCTTTTTACTTCTGAGCTTATTTTGGAGTGTTTTTGGTACATTTTACAGCCCCGTTTACAGTTGTTGGACCTGATCAGCCAATCACTGCCCTCATGGGGGAAGCGATCGTACTGCCATGCCGCCTGTCCCCCAGCACGAGCGCTGAGCACATGGAAGTGAGGTGGTTCCGACCTGGGTCTGCAAATTATGTTCATCTGTACCGTGATGGGAGAGATCAGTTTGGAGGACAGATACCCGAATATGAGAGAAGGACAGAGTTTTGGAAAGACGGCATCACAGATGGAAATGTTTCCTTGAGGATTCTCAATATCAGGCCTTCAGATGAAGGGCGATACATCTGCCTTGTTGATGATGATACTAGTTTTGAAGAAGCTGTAGTAGATCTGAAGGTAGCAGGTCAGTGGCTTGTGTCAGTTCGTCTGGATGGTTTTCAGGTTTTTTCTCTGTCAAAATGTGCCAACTTCATGGAACTTGTGCATGAATTATTTTACAATTAGACACTGTATTTCAATTTAATCCAGCCATTTTTATATTTCAGGCATATTTCAATTTCCTTCCCTTGGGCAGAGGGCAGGAAAGAGTGCTGGTGTCAGCTGATCCCAGCAGGTGTTTGGCCAAACTCCTCTTAAATATCTCCAAGGAAAGGGATAGCGCCATCTCCCTTGGAAACATATTCCACATTTTGGCAACCCTCACCGTGAAAAAGTTTTCCCTGATGTCTAATCTCAGTTTGCTCACCTGCAATTTGTGGCCATTTTTTCTAGTTCCCCGAGGGCCATCCTGGTAACGTTGTATCCCCTATTTCCTGCTGCCCCCTCCTGATGAGTTTGTAGATGACCACAAGATCACCTCTCAGCCTTCTCTTGCAGAGGGTGAAAAGATTCAGGTCCCTCAATTGGTCCTTGTAGGGCTTTTCCTGTAGGCCTTTGAGCATATGGTGGCCCTCCTCTCAGCCCTTCCCAAGTTATCTAAATCCCTCCTGAAGTGTGGCGCCCAAAACTGCATGCAGTACTCCAGCTGTGGCCTGACCAATGCTACAAAGAGGGGAAGTATCACCTCCCTAGACTTGTTTCTGATGCACCTAGTTATGCAAGAAAGAGTGTGATTAACTTTACTTCCTAGGCCTGTGCAAAATAGCACCATTGCTTTTCACTTGAGTTTCAAGGTTTCAACAGAATAGCATTTCATATCAAACTTCAGTTCAGTTTGAAACTGGCGTTCCATTTTGATTCGTCGAAACAGGAAGGCTGTTTCAACTCTGTTTCCATGTTTCGCTAGCTCAGATGGGGACAGGAAGTCAGCCCAGCTGGGCTATCTGCCTGTCCCCTGACTGACCTTGCACCAGGGATGAAGCGCTATGGTTGAAACATTTTGACTTTTGAAATCTTTTGACTAGCCTCATTTTGTTTCAAGGCTGTTTCAACACCCTTTGTTTCCTTTTGATATTGCTCGATCAACCTCTAAATGAGTCAAAACCATGCCAAAATGAAATGGCTGGTGAAATTTCATCTAGCCCTATTGCTTATTACTTCATCATATTGGTGACTTGTTCATTTTGGAGTTGACTGTGGCTCCAAGATCCCTTTCTGCTGCTGTGCTACCGAGAATGGCACCTCCCAGACTACAGGGGTGTTGATGATTCTTCCTCCCTGGGTGCAACACATGGCACTTGTCTTTGTTAAACTGCATCCTGTTCTGTTCTGCCCACTTGCCCAGCCTGTTCAAATCCACCTGGATTTGCTCCCTGCCCTCTAGTTGGTTTACCTCACCCCACAGTTTGCTGTCATCTGCAAACGTGGATGGAGTGCTTTCTACTCCCTCATCCAAGCCACTAATGAAGATATTGAACAGAACCAGTTCCAGGACTCTGTCCTGGAACTGGGTAATGTATATAATAATATATTTGGATTACCTGCTTTAAGCCCTTCTGATCTGCTTCAGCTTCATTTGCTTTCTTTCCTTTGCTAGATGTCACGTCTGCAAAGGTTCATTCTGTGGTTACTCAGAAACAGGCTTTTGGGACTTTTGCTGAATTGACTCATAGATTTAAGAAATGTAATTTCTTTCTTTTCTAGCTTTAGGCTCTAATCCTATCATCTCTGTGGAGGATTACCAGAAGGGAGGGATCCGCGTGACGTGTCGATCAGCTGAATGGTATCCAGAGCCCCGGGTGCTGTGGAGAAATGCCCAGGGGCATCATATAGCAGCACTTTCTGAAATCAGATCCCCAAAGGTGAATGGCCTGTTTGAAACAGAAATTTCTGTTGTCATAAACAGACATTCAAACCAGAACTTGTCCTGTTGGATCAGGAACAGCCTCCTCGACCAGGAGAAGGAATCAGCAATTCATATATCAGGTCAGTTTCTGTCCAAACCCTCCAGTGAACCGCCTCCGCTGGAAACCAAGTGAAACATGAAGCAAACACACATGGCTAGCATTTCCACAGAGTCATAATAGAAATCCATTGAACTGTGTGTTTGCAGTTTATCTGAATCTGGATTTTATTGCACTCTAACTTCTAAAATTTTACCTTAAAGAAACTGGCGGACACAGTCACTCAAAGCTATCATTGAGTCCAGCTCCTTGCCCCAAGGGCAGGAAGTCACCAGGGATCATAGGATCCCAGCAAGATAAACATCCAGATATCTCTTGAAAGCTTTCAAAGTAGGTGCTTGCACCACCTCCGGCAGCAGTTTATTGCATACCTGGGGGCTCGGATAGTAAAGAAGTTCTTTCTTATGTCCAGCCTGAAACAGTCATGGAGGAGTTTGTCACCAGTTGACCTTGTCATCCCTTGGGGTGCCCTGGTGATTCCCACTGATCCTGGTGAGCGCCCTTGAGAAACTTTTAGGTGGCCACCAAATCGCCCCTGAGCCTGTGCGTTTCCAGGCTGAAAAGTCCCATATCTCCTAGCCTGTCATCATAGGGTCAGAAATACAGACCTTCAGCTCCCCCCAGTTCGGGTCAGACTCGAACCTTCCCTCACCACCCTGCCCTGCTTCAGGTCCGAACCCACTCCCCACCTACCCCCCTTCAGGTCCAACGCCACCTCCCCCACCCCCCCCAGTATAGCGCCGACTGTGGCCCCCATACTCCCCCTTTCAGGTATGAACCAGCTTTCCCTGCCCCGCTTTGGGTTTGACCCTGTTTCCCATGCCCGCTTCGGTTCCAACTCTACATGCCCCATCCCCCCATTTGCGTTTGACCCTGCTCCCCCCTTCCCTCCCCACTGCTTTCGGTGTGACCCTGACCCCATGGTTCAGGTCCAACCCCACCTGCCTTTTGGCACCCTTGCCCCATGTCCCAATTGGTTCTTGTCTGAACCCACTCCTCACTCCTTTCCCCTCCACTAAGGCTCCTACTCCACCCCCCATTCAGATCCAACCCAATGCCCCCTCCCCCATTTGGGAATGACCCCGCTTCCCCCGCTCCACCTGTTTGGGTCCTATTCAGCCCTGCTTTGGTTCTGCCTCCGCCACCCTTAAACCCCTGCTTTGGATCTGACACTGCCCACCCCGCTTTGCGTTGTACCACTCTCCCCACCTCCACCCTGGTTTGGGTCTGACACCGCTCCCCCCCTCCGTCCCTGCCACTGAGAGTACTACCCTGCCGCCACGCCCCCCACCCCCCGCAGTTCAAGTTCAACCCCTCCCCTCCTTTTTCCCTTTTTGGATCCAACCCCGTCCTGCCTGCTTCACATCCACCCACCGGTCAGTCCAGGTCCAACCCTGTTTCCCACCTCTCCCCCCACACTTCAGGTTCAACCCTACCCCCTCCCCTCCTTTTGGGTCTTACCCTGCTTCCACCTCACTTAAGGGCTGACACCACTCCCCCCAGTTCAGGTCTGATCCCAGGGCCCCACTCCTCCCCCACTTCAGGACTGAACCCACTCCCCACTTCTCCCACTTCAGGTGTGATCCACTCCCTGGTAGGGCTCAAAACCCGCACCTCGAGCCCTTCTTACAGGTCCGATCCCACGTCCCTCGTGCTTTGGGTCTGACCCCTCTTCCCCCCCATTCTCCCCACTTCTGCTCCAACCCTGCTCCCTCCCCCCAGTTTAGGTCTGACCCCGCCCCCGGCCCCCGGTTCTGTCCAACTCTGTTCCCCGTTCCCTCTCCCCCACTGAGGGTCCTTCCCCACCTTACTTCCCCACGCTGTTCGGATCTGATTCAGCTCCCTTACCCCAGCTCAGGTCTGACCTCACTTTGCCCCTCAACCCCAGTTCAGGTCCGAACCCACACACTCCCTTCCCCCATTTGGGTCCAACCCTGGCTGTTCTGAATGGATTTCTGACCCCTTAGCATATAGCTCTGTAAGTGTGATCTTTTTGCGCTGTTTGGATATATAATAGTGCTTGCCCTAGACCTTCCTTCTGAGCATGCTCAGTCCCCCATACTATGGCAGTGAAGATATTGGAGCATATATGTAATTCCACATAGATCCCAAAGCTTTACTCAGAAAAAAAAAAGACCCACAGCTACCAGTTATTTGATGATGGAGAACATGGAGGAGGATTTAAAGTATTTCTGGCAGGATCACATAGAGATTGATCCTCTTCCATTACAGATAGAAAAACTATCCAAACGCGGCATAATTGCCAAACATTGCAGTTATGTAGCTAAATAGTTTCCGCTTAGCTGTGTAAAGGTAAGATAGCATGTTTCCAGTTTATTCATGACAAATCACTATGGAAAGTCCATTTGTTGGGCATTAAAGCACGTTTCTGATTTTTTGCAACTCTAGGAGTTGCTGGTGTCATTTGTAGTTTAGAACAAACTAAAGCAAGACCTGGGCATGTTGTTTTTCAGCTATAAGATTTTACTGCAGTCAACCAAATGGAGGCAGGTAGGCACTGTGCCACACACCAAACCTCCAGCAGTTGGCAGGGGGTGTTGCTTGTCTATGGGTTGCAGAGAATCAGAAGCTAAAAAAAGCCTACTCCCCACGGCCCCAAGTGGACACTTACCCCTCCCATACAATCTGGTGTCCATTTTTAACTGTAACTGCCCCTTAGAAATCTGAGGAAGTTATACATACCATTAAGGAAAATGGAGCTTTTATTCCGTTAAAACTTCTATAACTTCATGTCCTTGAACTAGGTATATGCCTTTTGACACACATCTCTACACTCACATGGTTAGTCAAACACTGCAGTATATTTAATATCATGCCCCCAGTAATCTATGTAAGTAAACAGCTGCTCAGCACCACTGAGCTAGGTGGGAGCTACTTTTCTACTGCTTCCTTTTGGTTTCAGAAGCAAATGAGCTTTTCTAGACCTTGAAAAAGCTCAAGAATCTCAAGTCTTTACACTCTAGCACGTACTGGTGTTTACCTGACCTAGCAGCACTCCAGAGATGCCCCTTCTTTAGAGACAAGTGGGTACTAGATCCCATCCTGAAACCACTACAGAGATTTATGTATCACCAAAAAAATCTCCTTACATAGGTACATAGAAAAGTACAATACCATCCCCTGACACAACTCCTACCTGGAGCTTGCCCCTCGTACCCTGGAGCTCTTGAGCACAGGCTTCATCCACCTGAGGTTGTGATACCAGTCATGCTACCGTACAGGACAACTCAGCAACCTTTGACCCACTTTTTTCTTACAGCTTCAAATTTCTTAGAAATTTTATGATTTTAGAAGGCAGTGAACATGAACACAATCTTGATTCACCTGGTCCCATATATTCAAATTCTTAAAAGGCAGATAAAAGCAAGTTAGTACAGTCAAAGTAAGCACAAAAGAGTTTCCCACTTCTCTCGCCCATGCACACAAGTGAGGATAGGCAGAAAAGGGACACAGTTCTCAGCAAGTGGACCATGGATATTACTGGCAGTATGCGGATAAGCACCACAGAGAGGTTGTCACACAGAACACAAAGTACCAGGCTTAAACTTATGAAGTTGTAGTGAAGCACTTAATCAATATATCTTTTTTTTTTCAATCCAGGAAATCTTCAACGAGAACTTGGTAAGTTTTCTGTGTCCAACACAGCTTTTTTCCACAGTATTCAATTTAGTTAGAGCTAGCTGTTAGAGTCATACTCTCCATGCTAGAGAGAACAGAAACCTGGCAGCAACACTGAGATGCCCTTGGTTGGGAGTGCTTTGCTCAGAGCCCTCGGGCACTCCTTCCTGGCCTTTGTCATCATTATTATCCCAGAGCACTGCCGCTGTTGTAGCAGTTCATGGAGTAAAATTGGAACATGAATGTAACTGGAGATGCAGCTGTTAATGAGTATGAACCAGAACATACGGTGGCATCACAATGTGGTTGAAAATCATTGAAGGTACTTCAACATTTGCCTCATGTATACAAGGTACCTGAAGCCATGGAGAAAATAGGCATCTTTATTCTGTACCTACTAGAAACTTCTCAGCCAGGTCAGAGAGAATGACTAATGTTGATCCAGCCTAGATAGCAATAACAGGAGTACTTCTGGAGCCAGGCCCTCCTCCAAGAAATGATAGAGCAGGTCCAAGTCAGTGGTGTCTTTGGATACTAAGGCTCCCTGGTAGGGCTGTGTGAAATTTCATCACCAGTTTTGTCTTGATGCTATTTCCACCTGTTCTGAGGTTGAAATAACAAAATTGAAACGAAGCAGATATGGGCAAAACAGCCTTGAAAGAAAACAAGGCAAATTGAAATGTTTCGATGTTTTGCCCATATGCTATAATGGGGAATGATGAAACAGCCTATAACTTTGTCATTTCTGGCCAGATTTGGATAATACTTGCATAACTTGTAACCACTTCTAAGGGCATAAAGCTTCAAAAAGATAGGTGGAGGGGATTCAGAGAAACTGCACTCCAGACTCTTGAGAGCCAAACTTGTTTCACATGTAGATGTTAAGCCATAGCAGGGTCAAAACTGTGGGGATGCTAGCCCCTGATGAGGCTACAAACCCTGCTAAGTATCAAGGAGGTAGGTGCAGCGGTTTGGGGGGACCGTAATTCAAGCTGCAGAACAGCAAAACTTGTGAAGTGGGTGACACTGGGTGTGTTAAGGCGCAGCAGGGTGAAAGCTGCAGACCTGCCAGCCCCTGGTTTGGCCACGACGCCTGGCAGCTGTCACCGAGATGGGTGCAGGGGAAGTCTGGGGCCCTGCACCTCTGGTTGCTGACAGGCAAACTCATGACATGGGTGCTTGTGCAACTGTTGCCTCTCATTAGGGAGCAAGACTGAAGATCCCCCATCACTTGTCACCAAGGCCTGGGGATAATAACTGACCACAGTATGAACATGAGCTGGCAGTGTGATGCTGTAGCCAGCAGGGCCAACAGCATTTTGGCATGCATCAATCGATTCATCTCCAGCAAAAACATTGCAAAGCAATGATTCTCCTGCTCTACTCAGCTCTTCTCAGCATGGTGAGACCACAGCTGGAGTACTGTGTCCAGTTCTGGGCTCTGCATGTGCACAAGGACATGGTAAAGCTTGAGAGAGTCCAGAGAAGGGCTGCCCATATGATTAGAGACTTCCATGGCAAGCCGTACAAGGAAAGGCTGAGGGACCTGGGACTCTTCAGCCTGAAAAAGAGAAGGCTGAGAGGCGACTTGGTAGCTGCCTACCATGACACCAGAAGTGCACATCTAGGGCTCAGTGAACATCTGTTCACCAGGGGACCCTTGGGAAAAACAAGGAGTAATGGTCACAGTCTGGACACCCTAGTTTTGAAGTAGTGTTTCCTCATGTTGAGCTTGAAACCATTTTCTGGGAGTTTGTGACCATTACTCCTAGTTTTCACCAAGGGTGCCTTGGTGAACAGTTGTTCATCAAGCCCTAGATGTATGCTTCTGGTTTGGTGGTAATTGAGGCACACCAACATATTGTTGGCCCTGCTGGATACAGAATCGCACTGCTGGTTCATGTTCATACTGTGGTAAATTATTATCCCCAGGTCTTGGAGATAAGTGGTGGGGGATCTTCAGTCCTGCTGCCTGATGAGAGGCAGCAGCACCCATGTCACGAGTTTTGCCTGTCAGCAGCTAGGGGTGAAGGGCCCATGAGCCCCCCTGCACTGATCTTGACAGCTGGCAGGCGGCGTGGCCACAGCAGGGGCTAACAGCCAGGCCTGCAGTGGTTTCCCGCCCCTCTCCTCCTCCCCGTGCCCCAAGGCAAACACAGTTGCACAAGCACTCTTGACACAAGTTTTGCCTGTCAGCAGCCAGATGTGCAGGGCTCCAGACTCCCCCTACACCCATCTCGGTGACAGCTGGCAGGCAGCGTGGCCTCAGCAGGGCCTAGCAGGCTTGCAGCTGTCACCCTGCTGCGCCTTAACACACACAGTGTCGCCCATGTCATGAGTTTTGCTTGTCCGCAGCTAGAAGTGCAGTTGCCCCCAGACCTCTGCACCTATCTCCTTGAAACGTGGCAGGCTTCATGGTCTCAGTAGGGGCTAGCTCACCTGCAGTTTTGACCCCACTGTGGCTTGACACACACATGTGTCATGAGTTTTATTTTCAAGATTTTGAGGTAGTTTCCCTGAACTCTCTGCATCCACCTCCTTGAAACATGCTTTGTTGCCTCAGCAGCAGCTACCACTCCTGTAGTTTTGACTCCGCTGCAGCTTAACACATACACGTGAGATGAGTTTTGCTCTGAAGATGTTGGGGTGCAGTTTCTCTGCATCCTCAGCATTTATCTTCTTAAATCTTGACAAGCTTCATGCCCTCAGAAGGGGCTGCCTGCCTGCAAGTTTCATTGAAATCAGGCCAGAAATGACACAGTTAGAGCCTATCGACCTTCCCCATTATATCCTATAGGTGAAACGTCAAAACAGGGTCGAAATGGCAAAATGTTTCAACAGAAAGGAACAGAACAGACGTTTCAACTCAAAACAAAAGTCAAAACGAAACTGTTTTGTCAAAATGTCCAAACACTGGTCGAAACAGAGCGCATCCATTTCGCACAGCCCTACTCCCTGGTCACCACAATTTAGAGAATGACCTAGAGATCTGACATCACTTTGATGGAAGAGGTCTGTATGGATTTATTGGCATGAAGGGACAGTGTCCCAGTTAGTCCAGTTACCCCATCTGTGTCCGGCATCACTCTGGTCATTACTGGCTGTTGCTTGGGCCAGATGCTCCTCATCCAGGAATCCTTTTACAGATTCATTTGTTCAGATAAATGCTAATCACTATTTCTCTGTTTCAGGGTGGAAAAGAGCTGTGATCTGTCCAGGTAATGAAAATTCATATTGAATCAATGGTCTCTTCCTGTTATTTCAATTCTCTTTTTTTTTCCTTTCCAGTTAAATTCTTAGGCTCACTAATAGTTTCTGGCAAGAAGTGCTTTTTATTAAGGTCAAAGAACTCAAAATCTCCTTTGGCCAGATT
>JAGPOW010462918.1:0-10350 GCA_030014935.1 Caiman crocodilus
GCATGTTGAGCTGGAGCAGAGCAGCCCTGGCTGGCAAAGGGCTCGGGGGGTCAGCCTGGGGCTGCAACCCAGCTCAACATGTTGTGGAGGGGCTGGCCATGTCATGAGGATGCTTTGGGACAGGGCTAGTTGACAGGCAGCCCTGCACTGTAACACCCCCACACCCCAGCCAGCCCCATCACCATCTACATGTGTATTGCAGTGGAGTGACTCCTTCATAGGATGGTATTTATGTCTGACAGTACTATCCTGCAGTGGAGTTAATGAGTTTACTTCAACCTAATAGCACAACACACGTAGACATTGACAATTTACTGCAGAACTAATTAGTCTGCTCTGCAGTAAAAGCCTTGTGTAGACATGCTCTGTGATTGTGCAGTGTGTATATGCATGTATGTTTATACGTGTGTGTGTTCCTGCTGCTTTCACCTGCAATAAATTATATCATTTATATCACACTGTGTGTGTATACATATGTTCCTATGTGTCCCAATTCTATCCTGCTGGGGATAACACGGCCAGTTGTGCATTTGTTTCGGGGTACCCAAGCATATGCATGGTATACCTCTTCAACATACTTCTGGAGAAAATCCTGGTGATCTTCAAAAAGCATCTAGATGCCAACCTTGCTGGGGTCATCTGACACCAGAAGTCTTTCCTGGATGTGTACGGGGGATGGACTGATGATCAGTAAGGTCCCTTCCAGCCCCTATCAACTATGAAAAATGGGATCTTGTATGTGCGATGTGCATGCATGCATGTGTCTGCTGCCCTCTGCTAGGGGAAAATGTCCAGCTGCATGTGAATGCATCACATGAGCACCAAGATACAGATGCTGAGCCTATTCAGGATGTGCATGTAGGTGACTGCCTCTCTGGAAGGAATGATATTGTTCACAGTGTGTGATCGAGTGTGCATTGCCTCCTTCTGGAAGGACTGATGCTGCATTTGTAGTACTGTGTGGGCACACACTGTCATTTCCTGGAAGGAATGATACTGCTCGCTATGTACTTGGGGGTAGGAAACAGGCATTCATCCTGACCCATGATGGATGAAGAAAGTTTAGCCCAGCCTCAGTCCTGGCTGAGGAGGCAGCTCCACACAGGCTGAGTATTTGCTGCAACTCTGGTCTGGCCTAATAAGTGCTGTGCTGGGCCAGTGCAGGCAGACATGGTAGCCCCCTCTTGAAGTGTGAGGCCTGAAATAGCGGGCATGTCTGCAAGTCACAATAGGGGTGCAGAGAGAAAGAGTGTGTGGGGGGGTGGAAGTGAGGAGTGCAGTCTGGGTCCAGGTGAATTATCAGTCATGTGTCCAAGGCAGGAAACATAAGAGAGATACGTGACTCCTTCCTAAAATGCAATAACACAAATGGGAATTGGGTCCAGGACAGATGGTTGCTGGTGGCTGCTAATTAAGCTGCAACAAGGGTTGGGTTTCTGACATTTGGGATGCACAGATTTCAGATACAAGTAGGCAGGGAAAATCCAGTCGTAAGGTAGCGGAGTGGGCAGAGCAGGATTGAAGGGGATACGTAAGGCTGGAAAGGCTTGGGGCTAGGGAGAGTACGTGTGTTAAATTCGGGAATAAGAGATGTTTTTAGCGCTGGTGATGGGAGAGCCCAGGTCTGGGGAGGAAGAAGGGCTGCATGACAGCGGTAAGTAAAATTGCCAGAGCCGTGTGGGGAGAGGGCCTAGGAGTTTTATAGCAGGCTCTGTAGGTTATGTTTAATGCACATTGGCAGAGCTGTGTGTGTATGTGCATGCACAATTGTTTGGGAGCCCAGCGTTGGGCAGCAGGGGGGCCTACAGGTCTTGTATGCGGCTCCTGGGCACATGTATGTCTGGCAGGGTGGCACCTTACAGACAAACTGGTTATTTCTGTGTGTCTGCCTGTGCGTGTGTGCAAGTCCAGGGCAGTCTTTGAGACAAGGAGGATGCTAGATGTGGTACACCAGCAGTTCTGCGTCTGAGCCGAGAGATGGCAGAGGCTGTGGTTTAGAATTGGGGCAATAGCAAAGCTAAAGGTCATGGGCAATGCAGGAGCACTTGCCAGCAAGTCAAGGCATATTTAGCCAATCTGGAAACGAAGGCTGGAATCCAAGCAGTGTTTTTCGAACGTGACACCTGGGCCTGCCCGCCTGTGCCGACCTCCTGGGAACCTGGGCTGCATTTGTGTGTCGGTGGCACTGCGCCCTGCCCCTCACGTTCCTTGCAGACTGTATGAATGGGATACATTCACAGAATTAATGAATGAAGGCATCACCCTTCCTAGGAACTGGCCATCATGGCTTGACCCATATTACCTTACCCATCAGGGGGCAACTTGATATACGAACTGTTCATTTCCTTCCTTCTCAAACTTTAATCTGTACTCCCTGACTTGCTTTTCATACCAGTCCCAGAGGACTTCCTCAGACCTGCATTTCCCAAGTTACATTTTATTCTAACGACTCCCAGTGGGACCCATCAAGAACAATCAATAGCTTTCTTTCTGTCACTGCCCTTCATGCCCAGAGATTTGCCAGATCTCCCTGCAGTGTTGCTGGCTCCTCGCCTCAGCACAGTATTCCTTGGAGTGCTCGTTAAAGCGCATGATGTTATAACGATGGATGTGGGCTCCTACTATTCTCTGGAGCAGCAGATACTTCACCGCTAATGAGAGAGATTTCTTTTTAGAAGGTGTGCTGTTGAGAGAGTTGTTGTTAATGATTATTGGAACTTGTTTTTAAATGAAAATTTTATGAGTTTTTTTTTCCAAATGAAAAAGTAAAATTAACATGGTTCAAATGAAATGGATGAAGGAGCTTTCCGAGTAGGGGTCTGTCACTCCAGATCTTTGATTAAATAGATAGAAACAGATGCAACCTTTTGGCCCATGTGTTCTTGCCACTTCCCTTGACTAGTCACGAGGGGCTAGGAGTCTTTGCTTGATCTTTAACCACTACCACTATCGTAGCCATCCATAGAAGAGCGTTATAGTTACCTTGCAAAACTTTTCTAGGTTCATTTCCATTAACTTTGTCTCTAAACAATTCCCTATACCGTCATGAAAAATATTATTTAGAACTAACAAAATGAACGAATGATATTTAAAAAATGAATGCTCTGCTCCTGACATTGAAAATGCCACTCTGCAGCCCCTGTCCAATGAAGTTCACTATGCATAAAGGATGTGTTCATAAGTCTTGGGTGCAGAGACACGGAGAAAGAGACACATAGACAGAGACAAGTAAAAAAAGAAAAATCCTTTTTTTCTATCACTGCAAAATCTTAAAAACAAAAAGTGATGGCCCTCCCAAACAGCCAAGAACGAAATACTTGTCAGTAATAAAAACACTTGACCAAATATTGAAACCTGTATAGAAAATTCTACATTCTCTATATTCAAGTGGTTTTCAGTATCTGCTTAATGAACTCAAACTGCACAAGAGGTAGGTTCATTTCTTTTCAGAAGATCGATCTATCATTCTTCCTTTTTCTTTCTATCTTTTGCTTCCTGGTCTGGGCACATTTGGATCTAAACACTTAGCTTTGTAACAAAATGTGGACTAGTTTGTGTCACGCTGAGTCAATGAAAAGGCACTCTGCAACCTAAGTGGTGCACAGAAGTGCCCACGGCCAAGACCCCATGCAGCAGCACCCATTGGAAGCCACCGGTTCTCTTGATGATGGGTAGCCTGCACAGGGTGAGCCCAGACAGGTTGGCATACCCTGGTCTTGTTGTCACTAGGCGTCACCTCCAAGTTATGTCAGGCTATTTTTAATACAATCTCTGCTGCAGTCAGGGCAGGAACCAAAGACAGGGATGTGGCACACTTCCACCGTGCATGTGAACAGTGCCTTCCCAGACAGGATGTCAAGGCAGATCACCTGAGTTGTAGCTGGGCGCAGGGATGGACAGCAGTGCCAGGCCTGCCACTCTCCTTAATGTCTACCACAGGAGAAACAGGCAGTGATAGAGGTGGCCTGTCTAGTGAGCTACCACTGGGGAGGACTTGTGATGTGCAGAGGTGGGCTTCTAGTAGGGAGGAAGGAGCCAAGGCACCTGTTGCTTTCAGGCGGACTTTGGGGGTGGATTGGACCCTCCACTGCAGCTCTCTTACTCCCTGCCTCTGGCCAGCTTGTGAGAGGTGACAGCCTAGAAATGAGACAGTAAAGCCACTCTGGGAATGTCCTGTCTCTCAGAGGTGCTCTTAAGACTGCTTAGAAAGTGGTATGAGTATACACGCTGTTATAATAACTATGGTATAAGTTCCTACATAAAATAGAGGATGTGGCTCCATTAGGTGTGTGATGGGTGTAGCCAGTGGTTCTCAGCCCCTACGGTATATGGTATATGTGCAGCTGCCCACTGATAGCTTCTCATCTTTTGCAATTTATATCCATGCCTTGAGTCCTGAAGGTTATCACACTGCCTCACAGTGGCTGTTACAAGCCATTTCCCTTTAAGAAATGGTTACCTTTGAATAGACATGGACACACTACACCTTCACCAGTGTAATTATGACTGCTATGTATTATGACTGCTTGTCCCTGCAGTATCCCTACACAAGATTCAAACAAGTTAAACAGTGCATCTTGTGGTTTCTTGTCTACACCAGCATAAGGCAGGTGGCTGATCGAAGCATCCTATATGCCTGATCCCCATAAAAATTCATCTTTCTAATGCACTGCTACAGGGGTATATGGTAGCACAGAGTGCTAGGCCAAAAGAACTTAAAAGCTTCTACCGATCTCTGGCTTAATACAGTAGTTTCCAAACTGTGGTGCATGTACCACTGATAGTACAAATGGACATGCTGGTTAGATTTTCACCTGACCAAGTCTTATTCTATTTAGTCTGGGGTACAGCAGGGGTTTCCCCTGCCCCCAACACCTTTTATTTGTGCTTGTGCAGAGACTGAGGTGGGACACAGTCATTAAGAGGGGTCATAGATTTCATAGATTTCTAGGGTTGGAAGGGACCTTGTAGCTCATTGAGCCCAACCCCCTGCTGTAGGCAGGAAAGAGCATGGGGGTTAAATAACCCCAGCTAGGTGCCTGTCTAATCTTTTGTTGAACACCTCCAAGGTTGGAGAAATCACCACCTACATTGCAAGCCCATTCCATATTTTGGCAACCCTCACCAATAAAGAATTTCTTCCTGATGTCCAATCCAAATCTACTCTCCTTTAATATGCAACCATTATTCCTAGTAACCCCAAGGGTCCCAGTGCCAGGTGGATGAGAGAAAGAAGTGAAAGAAGTATTGTATATGGATGATATCAATGTCGCGGTAAGGGACAGATTGTGCCATACCACTTGTTCTTTGGAACAAGTCTGGAACAGGCTTGGCCATGCCCCTGCACCTAGCACTGTGGTAGCAAGGGGGCGGCGTCTGGTAGACCCCAGCTTGGATCCAGATCCATGCAGGTCACTCCAGGCTATTGCTGGGGCTGGCCAGGCCCCTCCCACTGAAGCAGCAAGGGAGAAACGCCTGGCAGGTCCTGCTGGTGGGACGGGTGGGAGAAGTGGAATAAAAGTCTTCCCTGCTCCCTTCCAGGGCCAGCGTCTTGTCAAGTTCCCACCCCTGCCTGTCCCTGCTCTGGCTGGGGAGCAAAGGGGCAGGGCCAGCCCTGCTTGGCTGGAGCAGAGAGCACAATTCAGCCCAGAGAGCATGCTGGGATGCTGGAGGATTCTGGTTTAACTTAAACCAGGAAGAGGTCTGGAACAGAAATTGTATAAACCCATTTGAGCTCCATCAGTTATGTCTGATACTGCATTCAACCAGGTTCATCCCAAATTGGTTTTGGCCATTTTGAAACTGGTTTATGTGCATTGCGCTTATATTCTGTTACAGGTTTTAACCAGTTACTGATCACAGAGTAAACTGCTCTGTGTGTAACTTCTGTCCTTAGCCCTCAACATTATTTCCAAATCATAGATTTATTTATTTTTTACAGTGCTTGATATTTACTCAGTAGTTGGACTGAATGTTGAAAGGAGCCTCTGTTACTTCTAAATACATGAGCCAGTAGTTACACTGTCTTCCAGTTCTTTGCTAGATAGGAACATGACAACTGTCGGTAACCAGAGCACTTGCTACCTAGAGAGTAATAATCACAATGGATCAGATTTTCAGGGGAGCTAAAGGGAGATCATAACACAATCAGACACTTTTCCTTACTAGAGTCCATAAAACTTTAAGTGAAGCCGGCACCATTATCTCTAGGTTGTGGATGGCAAAACAGGCACAGAGAACTGGAGCAAGTTGGCCACGTCACAGACTTCCTTTGCCATAGACTTGGAAATGGAGCCCAGGTCTAAAGGGCCCGACCTCCCCAGGCACGACATCCTCTTTCTAGTGCACTGAGGTCACAGTGACTTCTGCGAATAAGGGATATCAGCATTTGGACAGTAAAAATGTCATCAAACAGGATGTTTATCTACTGAGAGTAACATTTTTAGAGAATGAGTCAAGCCACACTGACCACTTTCCTCAAAGCATCCTTCACCTCTTTGTTCCTCAAAGCATAGATAAAGGGGTTCAGCACTGGAGTGACAATAGTTATAGTACATGGACAGTTTTGGTCAAATCGAGTGACTCCTTTATGCAAGGCTTGATGTGCAGGAAAATGGAGGAGCCATTCCAGATAATCATGACAATCAGATGAGAAGAACAGGTAGAAAAGGCCTTTTGGTGACCTTTGGCTGATGGGATGCTCAATATGGTGGAGATGATGGAAATGTAGGATACCAGAGTTATTGCGCATGAGCCCAGGATGACGATGAATGAGATGATGAAGGCCACCAGCTCCACTGAATGTATGCCGGTGCAGGAGAGAACTATCCATGGGGCTATGTCACAAAAGGAATGATTAATAATATTACATCCACAGAAGGACAGCCTGGAGATCAAATAGAGAAATAGCTACAAAGCCACAGAGCCAAGAGCCAGATGAGCAGACAGGGTGTCATTCGTAATGGCAGTGGGCAGCATATGGCCAAATACCGGTCATAGGCCATGATGGGCAGGAGGAAATATTCTGTACTCCCAGGGAGAAAACAAAGTACATCTGTAGGAGGCAGCTAAGGAAGGCGATTGCCTGACTTTTCTCCAAAAGGACAGCCAGGGCTTTAGGGGCACAAGCTGTTGTGTACCATATTACCCGCCAAGAGAGAAGTGATGTATCCAGTTAGAAGAAAAAAGGAGGAGAGAAATGAAGAGGAAAAGATGGAATGAAAGAAAGAAATGCACATCTAGAAATACAGGGGATTGGTGAACAGAGACAACAGAAAGGAAGATGAAGCGAGAAATGAAATTTGGTACACAGATAGGTATATAGACAAGTAGAAAGATGGAATCAGTGGATGTTAACAGATTTCTCTTTTCAAGTCAGGTTTAATTGCAAGGCAGTTAAAAGCCAAGTATCTTAACACAGGGTCACAAAGATGAACGTGGAGGACCCACGGGAAGCTCTCTCAGATACGTTCTCTGAACAGCCCAATATCTCATAAGCTGAAGTACCTGCCACTTACCTATGAAATAAGGACAGGTATTAGCTAACCAATTTGTAGCTAAGCAAATACACTTCCATTCCACTTTGCTTTCAACTCTGAAAGCTCTGAAGTCAGAACTTGTTTATTGTATTTCACTGTCTAAGTCAACGAACAGAGACTCTATTTGTCCTAAGACAAACTGTATTTTCCTGGGACAAAGTGCATGCATACGGCCATCCATTTCCTATATCCCAAAGCAACGCCCAAAAAATGGATCCAGGGCAAGAGAAAGTAACAGCTTCTTCGGGAGTATTACAAAGTGTATCTCAAGACATCATTCTAGGGCAAGTGCCCAAATTGGTCCTCCAGACACCACTTCTGCCCTGATCTCAGGCCATCAACAACTTGGGACAGCTGCTATAGGCCTGGTGTCAGAACCTGACTGCCCAAAAGTAATGGGTCCCAGGCAGTTCTACCCACCTATTAATTGCACTGAATGGTGAATTTGCAGCCATTTCATGTTCACCGGCCACTTACAGTTACCATTAGAGCCAGGTCCATCTGAACAACCATGGTCCCATTCACCCACCAGGAAGATCTACTCATTGGGGGACCTGCCCACCCATCCAATCGTTCATCCACCAAGTTAAGGTCCACTTTGGACACCCTGTATTCATTCACTCATCCACTGATCCTTCAACCGTGATCCCACCATTATTGTCCAGCGCCATTTGCAAGGACAACACTAACTGGGCCCAGGTGGAGGTAGTGGGTCTCCTCACTATTTGGGAGAAGGGACTGAGAGCCAGTATGGACTCCATTCAAGCCACCAAAACCCAGCAGCCTTTGAATGGGTCACTGCAGAAGTGGCAGCCCATGGACAGAACCATGGTTGGGCTCATTGTTTCTGCAAGTGCCAGGTACTGAGGCAGTGATTCTTGAAAACATGCCATGCCAACTGTGTTTCCATTACATGCATGGTGATGTGTACCAGACCCACAGCCTCACAGGTATGGCATAATACATGCCCAGATACATAGTGAACAGATTGTACATAATCCCCAAAAGTGACATGGATTTTGATGCTGCCTTAGGCAAAAGCTTGTAGCCCTCCCAGATGGCCACAGTGACAACCCAGGAGATGTGCCATTTTCAGAACTCAAAGGCCTTCATGGACAACAGACTCAAAGAAAGTTTCATTGCTTTATTTCCAAGATATATAGAGAAGCAAGTGTCTCGTGTGCATTTAAGGGTTGTATTTTCAGGAGTACCATAAAAGTGGTACAGACATACCCTGTGTGCTATTTGAAAATTACAGCCCCAAATTTCATCACCTACCAAATGGGCTTGCCCTTATGTTCCTTGAATACAAGGTGATGGTTGAAGTGGTATAAAAGAGAGGAGACCAGAACATGTATTTCTTAGCTTGTGGTCAATCTGGTATTCTCATTTAATGAATGAGAAGAGATGATGAGAAGCATGGCACTTTACACCCCTAGGAAAGTGGGTGCTTTTTGTCTCTTATCCTGTTTGCATATCATAGTAATGTATACCACTTTTCCTCTATAGATCTATAAGCACCTTACATTCCCATGGGGGATGTCAATCCCCCAGACATCTGCTGGGAGGGCAATACAGCAGCGCACAGGCAATCCAGGAAGTTTTTGAAGAGTGCACAACTTCCTACTACAAGAGTTGGAGAGGCCAACTAGGGGCCATACTCTGTTTGACCTGCTGGTCACAAACAGGGAAGAATTGGTGAGGAATGTAGTAGTGAATGGCAACTTGGGTAGCAGCAACCATGAGATGATTGAGTTCAGGATCCTGCAGAAGGGAAAGGAGAAGAGCAGCAGATTAAGGACACTACACTTAA
This sequence comes from Caiman crocodilus, assembly GCA_030014935.1. Lineage (NCBI taxonomy): Eukaryota > Metazoa > Chordata > Crocodylia > Alligatoridae > Caiman > Caiman crocodilus. The sequence goes on from JAGPOW010462918.1 coordinate 9,352, forward strand.
GAAAAATAGACTTTGACTACCTCAGGAAACTGATGGGCAGGATCTCCTGGAAGGCCAGTCCAAGGGGAAAAAGGAGTCCAGGAGAACTAGCTGTATTTTAAAGAAATATTATTGAGGATGCAGGAACAAACCACCCAGGTGCACAAGGAGACTAGCAAGTATGCAGAAGACCAGCTTGGCTTAGCAGAGGACTATTTGGTGATCTAAGATTCAAAAGAAGCTTATCAGGTGTGGAAATGTGGACAAATGACTAGGGAGGAGTATAAAAGTATTGCTGGGGCCTGTGGGGATGAAATCAGAAAGGGCAAAACACCACTGGAGTTACAGCTAGCTAGGGAGATGAAGGATAAGAAGAAGGGTTTCTACTAGTATGTCATCAAGAAGATCAGGGAAAGTGTGGGCCCACTCCTGAATGGGGAAGGCAACGTACTGACCGATGATGTGAAAATGGCTGAAATATTCAATGCCTTTTTTAACCTCAGTGCTCACAGGCAAGATCAGCTCCCAGACTATGGCACCTGGCAGGACAGTTTGGGCAGAAAAAAGCAGCCAATAGTGGCAAAGGTGAAGCTTAGAAACTTTTTAGAAAAGCTGGACTGGTACAACTTCATGGGGCCTGAAACAATGTACCCGAGGGCAGTACCATAGCAAGGGAGGGGGTGAGTGGGATGACTGCCCTGGGTGCTGAAGCGAAGGGGGAATAACAAATACTGCCCAGCCAGGGCAAGGCATGGGGTGGAGCTTCAAATGGCTCATTTGGGGCTGCACAAGAAGTGGGGGGCAGCTTCTACCGTTGTGTGCACTGCCAGGCAAGTATGGGGGACATGTGCCCTCTGGATCTGTGCATGGGGTGAGGGCAGGCTGCCGCTGGGGGCTTGCCCTGGGTGCCAAATTTCTTTCCTACAGCACTGCCCAAGGGTGCTGAGGGAGTTGGCTGATGTGCAGAGCTGTGCAGAGAAAGCATGTTCCCTAGGTATTTGAACATGGTGGCGTGAATCC
>JAGPOW010462921.1:0-12269 GCA_030014935.1 Caiman crocodilus
ATACTGATTATCATGTCTAAAAAGGAGATGTTGGTGCTGGAGTATTCTAGAGAAAGTCAGATGGAGGGATGGTGATTGTTGAATTTCTGATGGAACTCAGTCAGAGATTGTAGGTTTTCAGTCCAAATGATGAAGATGTCATCAATGTATCTTAAGTATAGCAAGGTTTTGATGGTGCAGTTCTTGAGGAAGTCTTCTTCCAGGTGGCTCTTAAAAAGGTTGGCATGCTGTGGAGCTATTTTAGTGCCCATAGCTGTTCCCATCATCTGGAGGAATTGTTGATAATTAAAAGTGAAATTGTTCTGTGTGAGGATGAAGTGTATAAGGTCAGTAATATCTTTGGGTCTGTATTCTGAGTTGTAATCTTATTCCTGTAGAAACGTAAAGCAGGCTTGGATGCCATTTTGGTGTGGGATGTTGGTATATAGACTAGTAAGGTCCATGGTGGCTAGGAGTGTGTTGCTGGGAAGGTGGTCTATGTTTTTAAGTTTCCCTAGAAAGTCTGTAGTGTCTTGTACAAAATTTGCTCTGTGGGTGATGAGCGGTTTTAGGATTGATTCAGTATTTCCTCAGTTATGTTCCCATGGTTGGATATGTAGGTTTGCTAGGGTTCCCTTGTTTGTAGATTTTAGGGAGCATGTAAAAAGTCCCCGGGTTAGGTAATGGCAGGGATCAAGGTCTGTAGTTTTTCTTGTAGTCTTGATGGAAATGATTTGATGGTGTTGTTGAATTTTTTGGTGAAAAGAGGAGTAGGATCTTCTTGTAGTTCTTTGTAGTAGGTGGTGTCAGAGAGCTGTCTCTTGGCTTTCTATATGTAATGTTCATGGTTTAGGATGACTATGGCTTCTCCTTTATCTGCTGGTTTTATTACTATTTGGTTGTTACATTTTAGAGATTCTATGGCCTTTTTCCCTGGTAGAGAGAGGTTGTTGTGGTGGCATGTGTTGCTGATTATTTCATTGTTCATTCTTTCCCTGAAGCAGTCAATGGTTAGGGTTTTGTCCCCTGTGAGGTGTCCAATCTGATGTTTTTTTGGGCTTTTTGGCATTGATCTTTTCCTGAATGTTGTCAGAGGATGAGTTGTTGTTAGGAGCGGGAAGCATATTTCTCAGCCTCTTTAGAAAAGCCATTCTGGTTTTGAGAAAGGGTCTGGATATTATTAAGCCCCACACTAAAAATGTGGCTCAAAACATAGCCAGAGATATGATTGGTCGTGTCTCCCAAGCTGTTCTGGATAAGGTGGGCAAGCCGACGAAGCAGGAGGGGTGCAGCCTCATGTATATTCAAAGAAGAAGCCTTAAAAGAATGATATACACCACGCTTCTGACGTACAGGACCTCTCCAACCTCTTAAAAGAAGAGGTTAAGTTGACAGGGCAGCCATATATGAAAGACCAAGACGCATCCTGGGAAAAAGAAGGGGTGCTTTCCTGGAGGAAACAGAAATATATTTTAATTGCCATCGCCTTTGTTTACTGCAGGTCTGAAGAATGCACCAAATCTGAACTGGATGTATTTCAATTAGCCCCTACACCAGGGTGGGCAAAATATAGCCCTTGGGCCAGATCGGCCTGTGAGGCCATTCTATGCATTCCACAGGGCCCCTAAAAAATTTAGAAAATTAATATTTATCTGTCTTTGGTTCCTGTAAAAAATGACAGGAACCAGGGGCAGTAGGACCCAGGGGAAGCCTGGTGGGCTTCCCCAACAGCAGGGCCCACCTGTCCTCACCCCCCCAGCTGGAAGCCCCAGGAGGGGCTTCTGGCCTGGGACCATGTGGCTGCACTGTGCAGGAACCTCAGGTAAGCGGAGCAGGGCAGGGAAAGAGGCTGGGGAAAGTGGCTCCTCCCCCACCCCATAACAAGTGCTCCCTGCTGCAGCTGCTCACAGCCCATGTGGGGCTGTCCAGAGCAGGCACAGGCAGCCCCATGTGGACTGTGAGCGGCTACAGCGAGGGGCACCAGGCATAGGGTGGAGGAGGGGCCAGTTTTCCTGCACTCAGCACCAGCTTGTAACGCACCCCCACTGCCAGCCTGGGCCCCACACTGGCTCCAGGCTCACCCATTGGTGCTGCACTGTGACAGCAGCAGCTGCAGCCCCCCTGCTTCCTGCACCGGGCAGTGTTTGCTGCTGCTCAACAGCTAGAGCTTGCACGCTGGGCAGCACAGAAGCGGCAGTGGCAAACACTGTCCGGCACAGCAAGTGGGGGGGGCTGCAGCAGCTGCCACTGTGCAGTGCAGCCCTGATGGGCAAGTCTGGTTCTGGTGCGGGGCGCAGGCTGGCAGTGGGTGCAGATTACAAGCTGGTGCTGAGTGCGGGAAAAGTGGCCCTTCCCCCACCTGGAGCCCTGCACTGCAGCCAGTTGCATCCTGTGTAGGGCTGCCTGTGCCTGCTCAGGACAGCCCAGCGTCAGCTGTGAGCAGCTGCAGCAAGGAGTGCTGCCACAGGGTGGGGAAGGGCTTGCTTTTCCCTGAACTCAGCACCAGCTCGTGCCCTGCTGCAGAGCAGGGGGTCAGGGCTGCACACTGGCCCCCATCTATATCATGGGACTGGGGAGGCTCTGAGAGTGAGCAGGCGAGGGAGCATAGGGTCCGCACCGGTGTCCCAAGGCCAGTGTTGGAGAGGCCCAGAGCAGGGCAGTAGGGGCACTGGGTCCCGGCCAGGAGGGGCTCTCTGGAGCCAGGCCTGCTCCCCCCTCTCCCTGCTGCTGCAGCCCAGCCCATCTCCACAGACCCCTGCCAGCCTGCATCCTGCTCTGTGCCCCACTCGTACTGGCCCTGAGACATTAGTCCTAATACATTGGGACATTGGTCCCAAGATGATGGCCAGGGGGCGGGGCACCTGTCAAGCCCATGCAGCCCTCAACAGCTTGCCAAAACTGGGTAAGTGGCCCTCCACCTGAAATAATTGCTTGCCTCTGCCCTACACAGACCAGCATTGATAAAAGCCTGTATGATGAGATCCCTCCATTCTTGGCTATTACACAGTCTGCCCCCCTTGACTTTTTCATTTCCAGGAATGACAAACATTATATGGGAACAACATGCTGCTGTATCTTTGCTGCAAGACTGTAAAAGCTGATGGAGCCAATTTTGATGCTGGGGCAGTGCTGGGTCTGGTGAATTACCTGCTGGGCTTGGGTAATTGCATGAGAGAGTACATGCAGCTGGTCTTTAGCTGGCTGGATGTTGCTCTGGGAGATTGTCTCATAAGCCAGAGCAACAATTGTTACTCTCACTGAGCCTTCTTCGAATTGATCCTCAAGTACAGCAATGATACCCACTCCACCCAGTTTTCTTCTGGCCTGTTTTACAAAGATACCCATGGACTTCATGATATTGTTGCATGGGATGGTGATAATCACAGGTTTAGGAGGTGGGCAAACCTGACAGGCCAGAGCAAAAAGATAGAACTGCTTGGCCATCTCCTTAGCAATTTGTTTTTTCAAGAAAAACTGTTGCTGAATGGCGTGGATGTGAAAATTAAACTGACATGGAGTAAAGATGCCTTCTGCTTGATGGGCACTGCAGCAGCTGGCCAATGTAAACTAAAAATTACAGCCACCTCACTTCTTATGAAAGAAATAAAGGTAGCCCCAGGCGTCTGACTGGGCCATGCAGAAGCTTTGCTTACAGGCAATGCTAAATACCCCATAGACCACGCAGGTATGAAAGTGTTTAGCATTCCTGCCAGCAGCTGAGTCAGCTATCAGGAGAATCTGTTTTGGGGACAGCTGCCCAAACTTGTCATCAGGTTCATTGATAATGATGCCTTTCACTGGAATTATACTAAGAATCTCTTTAACTTTAAACATTACAATATTAATTTTGTGGCCCTCTATGTCAATGGAGAACAAATCCCAACAAAACCCCTACAACCAGATTTTGAGAATGGTAACTGCATGAGAAAATACATGCCAGCTGGTACAGATGGCTGATAAACATATGAAAGACAGGGCCCTGATAATCAACCGTGAGGAGTTTACCTCTGTCTCGACCTCTCCATCACTCCCCTGCCTGACGATCCGATCTTGTTTATCGTCCCATCTGGGCCAATTTTGTCGGGCTCCAGGACAGCTGTATCATCTCTTTTTATTCCGGCCTGCTGTTTTTTTAAAGTGTAAGCAGCTGGTTGGTTGGTAGGAAAAAGACCGGTTCTTAATCTAAAAGTGTCTGGGGTAGAGGCATTTAAATCCACCACCAGATACCCATAAGGTGTTTTAGTGGCGTCATCAAAGCTTCTAGAAAGAATTGGGCCTTACTCAGGCAACATCTGCTGTGCCAGGGACACCATCTTAGCTTATTCGTGGGGTTTTTAAATAAAACCATGTGTTTTGTGTTAAGGGTCGTGGTGCAGCTCCTTTCCCCTTGACAGAAAACATTTTGTATTATATACATAATGCTAAGTTTCCGGTGATGCATGTACTTGGTAAAGGCTTTCTTGATTTTGCCACTGTCACAAACAGAGTTCATCAAATTATTTACCACAACCATATTTATTTTATTAGGTGGAAACAAATAGTTGTCATTGAGACTGTCTAGCAGACTCTCCACAAATTTGATAAAAGGATATTTAAAAAACAGTTCTTTATACCAAAGTTGCAACAGCTATAGCACCACACAATATTCTCGGGCATAACAGACAACAGTCCTGAGGACTGGAGAAGGGCCAATGTGGTGCCCATTTTCAAGAAAGGGAGAAGGGATGAGCCGGGTAACTTTAGACCAGTCAGTCTTACTTCTATGTCTGGGAAAATGCTAGAGAAAATAATCAAACTACACATTTTTGCAGGCCCAGCAGAGGAAACGATGCTGAGGGGAAACCAGCACAGGTTTGTCACAGGTAGATCCTGCCTGACAAACCTTGTAGCCTTCTATGACCAGGTCACACAATACCTGGACGAGGGAGCTGAGGCTGATGTCATCTTCCTGGACTTTAGGAAGGCCTTTGATGCAATTTCACATGCTGTCCTCATTGGGAAGCTAGCAGACTGTGGACTGGACACCTACACGGTCAGGTGGGTGGCCAACTGGCTTAGGGACTGCACCCAGAGAGTGGTGGTGGATGGTTCCTTCTCAGCCTGGAGGGAGGTGGGCAAGAGAGTGGTGGTGGATGGTTCCTTCTCAGCCTGGAGGGAGGTGGGCAGCAGGGTCCCGCAGGGTTCATGCTGTTATTATTCAATATCTTAATCAGCAATTTGGACGAGGGTGTGGAGAGCACCCTCTCCAAGTTCGTTGATGATACCAAGTTATGGGGCAAGGTTAATACACCGGAGGGCAGGGAGCAGATTCAGGCAGACCTGGACAGGTTGGATCCATGAGCAGAGAGAAATAGGATGCAATTTAATAAAGATAAATGTAAAGTACTCGACCTGGGGAGGAGGAACCCCCAGCACACCTATAGGTTGGGGAGCATCCTTCTCAGCAGCTCGAATGCAGAGAGGGATCTTGGAGTCATAACTGACTCCAAGATGAACATGAGCCAGCAGTGTAACGAGGCCATCAACAAGGCCAATCGCACCTTGTCATGCATTAGTAGGCGCATGACTAATAGAACAAAGGAGGTGATGCTCCCCCTCTATATGGCACTGGTCAGGCCACAGTTGGAGTACTGTGTCCAGTTTTGGGCACCACATTTCAAGAGGGACGTGGGGAATCTGGAGAGGGTCCAGAGGAGGACCATTCACATGATTAGTGGCCTTCATGATAGGCTCTACAGGGGGAGGTTGAGAGAGTTGAATCTCTTCAGCCTCCACAAGAGACGGCTGAGGGGAGATCTTGTGGTCGCCTATAAATTTATTAGGGGATGTCAACGGGGAATAGGTGACGAGCTGTTTACTAAGGCACCCCAGGGAGTGACTAGGAATAACAGGTGTAAACTAGTTGAGAATGAATTTGGGTTAGATATTAGGAAGACATTTTTCACAGTTAGGGTGGCCAGGATCTGGAATGGGCTTCCAAGAGAGATGGTGCTTTCACCTAGCTTGGAGGTCTTCAAGAGGATGCTAGATAGTCACCTGGCTGGGGTCATCTGACCTTGGTCCTCTTTCCTGCCAGGGGCAGGGGATCGGACACGATGATCCATCGTGGTCCCTTTTGACTCTACAATCTATGAATCTATGAAACATTCTATCAGCATGCTCCAAAAGACTTTTTATAAAGTAACTTTTACCACAGTTGCTAGGTCCAGACAAAATCACAGAAAAGGGGTGCTTCCAGCACCTATCCATGTTCAAAAACCACAGGGGAGACTATTACAGTTTTCTGTTAAAGTTTCCCTTTTGTCATAAACTACTTTCGGCATTTTTCTCAAGGTTTTGGTTTCTATCCTACACCTGTTTTTGTTCCAGATGATAAAGCACTGTTGCATCACAGTTGTTTTAGGGGTGTCCCCCGTGAGATTTGCCCCATAATCTAGAACAAGATCTCTCAAGGTTTCAAAGTTGACGTCTTCACAGTTGGCCACATTGAGGGCAATTCCTTTGACCTTCAAGCAAACCTTCCCCCTGGACAGTTTGCACCTATAGGTTTTTGGACCAGCTGACACAAACTCTGTGATGTGTTTTTCTGATGGAATTTCACTGGTGAGCGCGCCTAAATAATTGCCTAGCAGTGGGTTCCAGTCTCCCTCGTGGCTCACAAATAGCATGGAATCTGTGTCATGGTACAGTTGCCAGTCTTGCAATCTGTCTATCAGCTCATACAACTCTAAATGTGCATAAGCAGTGGTGAAACAGGCTATAAAGATGTTTGTGTTACCTGGGAGCATGCTTCCAAGACATGCAGACTGTCCCATTATCACTAAAGTCCCAAGATGAAATGTCATAGTTGGGAAAAAAAGAGGTAGCCAACTTGTTGTTCAGGGTCTCTCATGATGCTGGTGTTGGGCAGGTTGGTTCTCTGACTGAATTTACCCCACAAAGAATTTAGAAGCAATTTTGCTGTTTGGTGCTTTGCAGGATTGGGTTTTATGTGCTGTGGGCATAAAGTCATGCCATCTTTTTGGAAGAAACTGGTCACATATCTTTCTTGTTTTTCTTGGTTGGTACACCAGGTTAGGTAGCCCGTGGCTTGCTGCTTCTTTCGGAGATTAAGTTTTATGTACTGTGAAAAAGGGGTGTTAGACTTCTCAGCAAAATGCCAGACTTCATAGATTTTAGTTACTTTGTACCCCTTGGCAACAGCTTTCTTCAATTCTGGTGTGCACCACATGCCCAGGAGGGCCCTCTCTTCATCATTGTGGTTGCACTTCTGCTGCTTTGTTTCCATGCAGAGGTGGCACAGCTTGAACATAACTTTCCCATTCACCCTGATAGGTAGAATGGGGAAAAAAAAGTTTCACAGTGGGCACAGTTTCACCTTGGCTATTCCAAAATAGCTCAACAAGGATCTGAAATTGTCATGAATAATTTCATGGGTCTGGTTGGATAGTCCTTCATTTTGTTTATGAAGGGGCAAAGGCTGGTAAAATCATAATAGTGTATTTGTTCACTGGGTTTAGTTTGGTAATAAGGACAGATGGCATTAGTTTCTAGGGTGCACTGTCTTTAATTCTGATGCTGTTTCAACTTGTTTTGAGCTTGACACAGCAAAATCAAAATGAAACGGACTGCTTTGAAACAGCCTCGAAACGAAATAAGGACAGTCAAAACATTTCAAAAGTTTTGAAACATTTTTAGTTTTGAAGTTCAAGCTGGGCTTGCCTGCCGGGAAACAGAAAGTAAGGATAAGGAGGGAAAAGAAGGGGAAAGGTGGGGAGGAAGGGGGAAGGACTACTGACTGCGTAGATGGCCAATGACTGGGATCCTTCCCTGAGGTCCCTTCTAATCCCAGTGCTCTGGGGGAAGGATGGAAAAACAGCATAAAAAGTAAGCATTGTTTGAACTGCCCTGCATTCTGCCTTGGGGTCTGACAGTTATTGAGCTATTCCAGCAGTTCAGGAACGTTAGACAATGAAGGCTACTACTAGCATTGATCTGAATGATTTCCTACTTGCTAGCCTAGCCTAGCGTAGTAAGAAGTATTCTAGAATACCTTTTTCTTTCTTCTAAACACTTCTATTTTATTATTATAGCCATTGATTTATTCTTTGAATTTTTATAATTATATTGGATATTACACTATAGAATTTAGATACATTTATATTTTATTTCTATACATTTATACCTTGAGGCATAGAAGACTACACACCTTACAGAATGTATATATGAGTGTGGATACATTTATATATTTGTATAAAAGCAAGACAATATGCTACACCCCATGAAGCATGGTGGAAAGACAGCTGGTAAGGCTTCAGGAAGGGGTGGAAGAGCGGATAGAGGAAGAGGTAAAAGTTCCTCACCCCCAAACTGAGATGCAGCCTCTTTCCTACAGTTAGGAGGGATGAGGCTTCCATAAGCAGCAAGGAGAGGGGAGCAGTACCAGTGCCACTGCCTGTGCCTGAATCTGCATCCCCTCCAAGAGCACCAGCCATAACCGCCTCCATATGACAATAAGCAGCTGCACCAGCACCAGCATGACTGTCTCCTTCACTTCCATTTCACTTCCCTTGCTGAGGCTTCCATGTACCAGAGGAAGAGTTGGATTTGGATCTGAGTGCCATAGCAAGGGAAATTCCAGGGGGGGAGGGGTGTGGAAATCAGTAGGGCTGTGCGAAACACCATCCTTTTGTTTTGACATCCACTTCACCATTTCAAAGAGACAGTGTTTTATTTCAACATTTTATTTCATTTTGAAGCACTGTCCCATTTTGTTTAGTCAAAACTGTTTTGCTGTTTTGACTTGTTTTAACTTTTTGCCTGTAGGCTATAATAGGGAGTCATCAAAATGCATAAAATGTTGTCTTGTCTTGCCTGATTCAGACGCAAATTGCAGATATGGTATCTCCTTCTGAAGGAATGGAGCCTGCCAAGTTTCAAGGATATAGGTGCAGAAGTTTCTTGGAAGCTGCACCTCAAAGTCTTGAAAGCAAAACGCACCAGCCTTGGCAGACTCCTGTTATCTGGGCATGCAGATCCAGGGGCTCAAGCCCCTGGGAGGGCTACGGGGTTGTGCCAGACTCCACCTGGGGGTGCAGGCCCCCAGATTTGTGCCGGATGACAGGGGGCTGCCGCTGCTACCTACAACTGGTTCTGGGTGCAATCTGCACCCAGTACTGGGAAAGACATATGCTGCCATTGGCCCCCAGCCAGCAGCGGCAGCTTCCTGTCATCCAGGCACAGATCTGGGGGCTCACACCCCTAGGAGAAGCCTGGCATAGCCCTGCAGCCCTCCTGGGGGTGCAAGCCCTCAGATCTGTGCTGGATGACAGGAGGCTGTCACTGCTGCCTGGGACTGGCACTGGGCTCAGCCTGCAAGAAGCACAGCTCCATGGAGCTCAGCCCAGTGGCAGGAAGCAGAGTGCAGGCCTGGCTCTGCCCACCTTCCACCACCAGGCTGTGCTCTGAGCAGCTCTACAGCCCCACGGAGCTCAGCCTGGTTGCAGGAGGCATGTGCAGCCCTGGTGCTGTGCTCTGCCTCCCGCCACCGGGCTGAGCTCCAGGGCTCTGTGAGCTGCTTGGAGTTCAGCCTGGTGGCAGGAGGCGAAGCACAGCACCAGCTCTGCCCACCTCCTGTCACCGGGCTGACCTACATGGGGCTGGTGGAGCCAATCCAAGCACAGCCTGGTGGCAGGAGGTGGGGAGAGCCAGGGCTGCACTCCCCGCTAGGCTGAACTACATGGGGCTGTGGACCTGCTTGGAGTGCAACTCTGGCTCTCCCCTGCTTCCCACCACTGGGCTGCTTCGAAACTCAGAATGTTTCAAAACTTTCAAAATGTTTTGAGTGCCTGCAATTTGTTTCAAAGCTGTTTTGATGCTTTTTGTTTCATTTAGTTTTTGCTGTTTCAAGCTCAAAATGTGTTGAAACAGCTTTGAGACAAAACACTCAGTGAAAGTTTGCACAGGCCTAGAAATCAGCTGAGTTTGTGTTCCACACCTCTCAAGTTTCCCCTAGAGCCAGGTCTCCTTCCCTAGAAGGCACTTCACAGGAGGCTGAGGTAAAGGTTGTGGAGGCTAGCAGCTCATCTGAGCCTGCTCTTCTAGTTGCTGTGCTGAGGAGGAGGAATGTGCAGCATTTACACATGTACTCACACACCTGAAGTGAGTGAGTAGTGTGGTCTGGGATCATTTTGAGCTGGCAGATTTTCCCACATATGCTATCTGCTTGCACTGCTGAGCCCAAACCAGCCAGAGCAAGGGAAAAAAACCCAAAAAACCCCCTACACACATGAGCACCAGGGGGATGCTGATACATCTCTGCAGGTATCACCTCCTTGCTCCTCCTCAGCCTGGCACCAGCAGGAGCATGCTGAAAGGGCAGTCCCCCTCTCTCTCCAAAGCCCCCCATCCTCCCAAAGCAGGGGCATGCCATGCTGGAACAGTGGGGATAAGATGGACAAAAAGTGGGGTGCATTACAAGGGCAAATGAAATCACTCAGACCATTGGAGAGATGCTTGCTGTGGATGGCCAGTAGGGCTGTGCGAGGCTTCAGACAAAGCTTTGGATCCAGAAAAGCTTCAGATGCTTCAGCATCTGAAGCAGCATGTCTGCACTGAAGTGCTGGCCTTGTTAGGCTTCCTGGGGCAGTTCAGAGTTTCCGAAGTGTTTTGGAGCTGCCTCAGAGATCTGGCCAAAGGGTATACATGGGGAAACAATAAAATATCTATAACTTTGTTGGTTTTTGTCCAATGTCGATGACATTTTCAGAATTGGTAGACTCTGCATAGAGCATAAAGTCTGCCAAGTTTCAAGAAGATTGGTGCAGGGTTTGGGGGGGAACTGTACCCCAAATTCTTGAAAGCAAGTCTCCTGTTACGTCTATGTGTTACAACACAGGAAGATTAAAACTGCAAGGATGGTAGCTCTTGCTGAGTATACAAAGTCTGCCAAGTTTCAAGCAGCTCAGTGCAAGGGTTTGGGGGGAACTGCACCTCAAGCTGTGAACAAGCAAAAATTGTGCCATGGGTGACCCTGTGTAAGGAGCAGCAGGGTGAAAGCTGCAGGGATGGTAGCTCTTGTTGTGGCCACGAACCTGCCAGGTGTCAAAGAGCTTGCTGCAGAGGTTCTGGCTTCCGGAGTCCTGCACCTGTAGCTGCTGACAGACAAAACTTGTGACATGGGTGCTTGTGCAACTGTTTCTGTCTTGGGGTGGGGGTGAGGGTGGAGAACTACTGTAGGTTTGGCTGCTAAGCTACTGTTACCAGTTACCAATCAATCTTGATTCACTCAGGGACCAGCTCAATACACAGTACCTAGCTAATATTGCCAGTTAATTACAATCAATTAGCACCTATAAAACCAGGCTAAGGAGAGCAAAGAAAGACTACAGACAATCAACTGCCCCAAGACAGACAGTCCCACAAGCATCCATGTCATGAGTTTTGCCTGTCAGCAGCTAGGGGTGCAGGGCTCCAGAACCCCCCTGCACCCGTCTCCTCAACAGCTGGCATCTTTGCAGCTTTCAACCCGCTGCGCCTTAACACACAGTGTCACCCATGTCATGAGTTTTGCTTGTCCACAGCTTGAGGGGCAGTTCCCTCCCACAAACTCCTGCAACAATCTTCTTGAAACTTGGCAGGCTTTGTGGCCTCAGCAAAAGCTACTACCCCTGCAGTTTTGACACCCCTCCCCCCCCCCCCATGTTGTAACACATAGACATGACAGCAGTTTTGCTTTCAATAATTTTGGGTACAGTTGCCCTAAAACCCCTGCACTTACTTTCTTGAACCTTGACAGACTTCATGCTCTCAGCAGAGTCTATCACCTCTGAAAATTTCATCTACATTGGACAAAACCCAACAAAATTATAGATATTTCATTGATTCCCCATTATAATACTCTTGGGCCAGATCTCCAAGGTGGCTCTGAAGCTTCAGAGCCGCTTTGGCTGGATCAGTGCAGAAACATGGTCCAGAGCTCCTGATCAGATTGTTGTGCTCCAGCCAAAGTCTGGATTCGTGCCCGGTATGCAGAAGCCAATATAAATGAATACCAGGAGTGGAAGTTTGAAAGAAAAAAAAGTTTTTATTGCAAGCAATAAAGGTGCAAGGTAGCCATCACCCTAAACACTATTTCTAAGCATCCTTTATACTAAAATCTACAAGCATACTATTCAGTGATTGGTTACAGATAAATGATGCAAAAAGTTCTCTACTGAGCATGTCCCTTTACCATGTACTTCATTTCCATACATGTATGTTTCATTAGCATACTTTCTCTCCACCTAGGG
>JAGPOW010462955.1:0-10154 GCA_030014935.1 Caiman crocodilus
CCCAGAGGCAGCTGGTGGTGTAGTGAACATGGTGGGAATGATGGAGACTTCACAGAAGGACTAGTAGGCTTTAGGGGTTCAGATGAGACAACAGGTGGAAAGACAGAAAGAAATCAGTCCCCATCTGAGACACGACACATTGTAAGATCAAAGGCTCATAGAAAATGAGGGTTGGAGGGGACCTCAGGAGGTCACATCTAGTCCACCCTGTGCTCAAAGCAGGACCGTCCCCAACTAGATCATCCCAGCCAAGACTTTATCTAGCCCAGGCTTAACAACCTCCAAGGATGGAGATTCATCCACCTCTCTGGGGAACCTGTTCCAGTGTTTTACTGAGATCCTAGTGAGAAAATTCTTCCTAATCTCTAACCTAAACTTCCCTGCCTCAAACTTGAGCCCATTGCTCCTTGCCCTGTCCTCTGCCACCTCTGAGAACAGTCCTGCTCCATCCTCTTTTGAACCTCCCTTCAATTAAATCCCCTCTGTTTTCCCCTCTGTTGCTATTAAATCCCCTCTGTTTTCTCTTCTAGAGACCATATAAGCCCAGTTCCCCCAGCCCAGCCTCCCTTCATAAGTCATGTGCCGCAGCCCCCTCACCATTTTCATTGCCCTCCCCTGGACTCTCTCCAATTTGTCCACATCCCTTTAGTTGAGGGCGGCTCAAAGCTGGTCACAGGACTCCAGCGGTGCCTCACCAGTGCTGACCAGAGGGAGGAATCACTTCCCATGACCTACCGGCACCGCTCCTCCCCGTGCCGCCCACTAAGGTACAAGAGTGTTGTCCGAAGGAGGAGGAAGCTGCAGGAGGAGGGATCCCTTGCACTGTGTGAATGCCATGAGACAGAAAACCACCGCGCCCACGATCATGACGGCTCTTGCTCACCCTGCTGGGGTGGGGTGTTGGTTAGGGAAATTGGCTTCATCTTCCTTAGCAGCTGTCCCTGCTGAGTTCGGCTTTGCGGAGGCTGTAGGAAGCGGGGTTGACAGTGGCGAGCCTGCTGAGTGTGAGGAAGGAAGAGTCATTGAGGGGTGAAAAATCAAACCTTACAGACACCCAGCAGGGCTGTAGCTGGGATGGGAGCATGGGTGGGTCCCCGCTTCTGATGGATGAACCCCAAAGGCTGACGTCACAGCGAATTGTGTTGCAGATGGACTGGACTAGTGAACACCCCCGGCTGCACCCCAGAACCCCAAATAACTCTTTTACGTACCGGCTGCAAGATTAAAAAGATGCCCCATGCTTGAACACCTGCCTGCTCTCCGGTCTTTGAATATTATTAGTTCACTGTGATATCGCCCCAGGCTCATATTCACTTGGGTGCTACTTGCTGAGCTGCAGCCCACGTTCGTCCTCCCACAGAAATGTGGTTTCCCTCCATGCTGAAGCATGGCCACTTTCTCAGTGACACTAGATGTTCTCCTTTCTAGGAACAAGGTTCAAACCTAAGAACTGGAAACAATTCTGTCTGCTGCTGCCACAGATTGCATAGACAGGAGGGCTGGAAGGGACCTCGTGAGATCGTCGGGTCCAGCCTTGGTGTGCAAGGGCAGGAAGTCAGCCGGGGTCAGGTCGCCCCAGGATAAGCATAGAAGCATTTCTTAAAGGTATCCAGAGTAGATAAGACTCTTATCTTAAGGAGTTTTTCCTTATGTCCGGTCTAAAATCGTCGTCCAGCAGTTTGTGACTGTTAGACCTTGTCTTCCCCTGGGGTGCCCTGGTGAACAGATGCTCTCCCAGGTCCCAGTGCACACCCCTCGTATAGTTATAGGCTGCCACCAAGTCACCCGAGCCTTCACTTCTCCAGGCTGAAGAGTCCCATGTCTCTCAGCCTCTCCTCATAAGGCCTGTTCTCTTCCCCTGAGCGTGGCTCTCCCCTGGACTCTCTCGAGCCTCTCCGCATCCTTTCTAAAGTGTGGAGACCAGAACTGGATGCAGTACTCCACCTGTGGCCGAGTAAAGCGGGGAGATGACATCTTGGGTCTTCTTTGAGATGCATCGGTAGATGCAAGCCAGCATTTTATTACCACGGTGTGTAGGGGTCATGAAATCCCTGAAGTCACTGGGCGCACATTCCCCCACCATGGGTACGGCATAGGTGGTCTTAGGCTCCCCTCCATCCCTAGCACAGGGACGTGTCAGGGGCAGGCAAGGACGGACAGAAAAGGCTCTTCATCTTTGGTTCAGGGAAAGCTGTGGTCTGCGGAGCCGTACACAGGAAGCCTGGGAGGAAGCGAGTGTGTGACACATTACAGCAGTCCCAGGTGCATCCGTCAGTCCAGAATAGACGGCTGGCAAAGCTGTCCTCATTGCTCCCCACCCGCTTTGGGGGGCAGAGCACATACCCTCAGCCAGACCGCCCCTTGCATGGCTAACACGGCAGCATCCAGGGTGCCTGCTCAGTCAGTGGGGCTGGTTCCAGGGTTAGAGCTCAGCTTCAGCAACTGCAGTGTTTTAGGCCTGTGAGACGATTCATGGTGGGCCTCAAGGGCATGGCCAACAAGTGCGTATCACTCCGTAATGCATGCAGGTGGGCTGGTCCTCACAAAACATGAGGACTCTCCTGGTGCTACCAGACCTACTTCCTCAGGCGCTTCCCTGGTCCTGTCAGCAGCGGGCTTGGCACTGAGACCCAGCCCCACTCCAGCACCTGCCCCAGGAAAGAGCCCTGTGCCCTGGGGGAGAGTCCTGGGAAGCATCAACAAGCACTGCCTCCGGTGGTCCCCTGAACCAGGAGTGAGCAACCAGGAGCTCGGTGTGTGAAGATGAGGGGCATGTTCCAGCTGGGGGAGATCATGGCGGAGGGGTGGGCACTGCCCGGGGCTAAGGGCAGGAGCCCGTCTGCACTGTGAGATTGCAGCTCGGAGACCACCTGGGCACGAGAACTTGCCCCTCAGCGTATTCACCTGCAGCGCCGCGCGCCCCTGAGCCCTGCGAGGGGGATTCCTCGATGAGGCTGTGGTGTTGGGCAGGAGGAGCTGGGCACCAGTCGAAAAATGCCTTGTCATGGCACTGCCCTCCGCTGCCACCATCCACATGCCTGCACCCCCTCCCCGTCTCTTGCCACCTGTTTAATAGGATCTGGCTTTAGCAAGCGCAGGGCATGGACCCACCTGGGTGGTGCACCGCACTGCAAAGCCCCTGGGGATCCTATGGATGGGAGCGGGGCAGGGACTTACCTGGAATCACAAACAGTATCACAGCGTGTGTGGGATTAACTCTCAGTATCCTTCTCACTCCACACAGGTAGGTGCCGGTGTCTGGCTCGATCAGGTTCTCTCTCTATGATGGAGCTGCTCAAGCACAATAACCTGCTGTTTCTGCACCAGAACTTTGGATACTCCTCATAGCCTTTCCCATAGTGGCATATCACAGACACCGAGCCACCTTCAGGTCCCGTCACCATCTCTGGGCCCGTCACTGCGTTGGGATCTGTCATTGACAGGTCTAATCCTGCGCAGCAGCCTGTGGAGGCAGAGACATGGAGAGTCATTTCCATGCCCCAGCAGTGAGGAGTAGAGCAGGGATTGCTTTGGCCTCTGATGTGTTTGGCTGCAGGGACAGAGCTGCAAAATGCTGAATTGTTTGTCATCCTTATCCAGTCCCTTTGGGGGCAGCAAATAGATAAGAACCCTCCACCGCTCCCCCCCACAAATCAGGGGCAAATTTGCTGATTATGAAGCTCACAAAAAACTAGAACTCTTGGTTGCAAAATGATATCGTTTATTAGACAAACTGGAAAATGGCAAGAAAAGGACAATTGTCTTGCCGTTTTCCAGTTGTTCTAATAAAAGGTATCATTTTGGAACCAAGAGTTCTAGTTTTTTGTATGTCTTTTTGTCTCAGACCAACACGGCTACCAGGTACACCCCTGATTAGGAGGAGCATTTGTGTCTCATTAGTCTCTGTCATACCTGGGCCCCACAGACCTCAACCTGCCTTCAGAGCCCATCACTCTCTGGGGCCCATCACCACATCCTAGCAACGCCCAGCCTGTGCAGGAGACCGGCAATCCCTGAGCCTCTCTCCCTGCAATGATGCTCCAGCCCAGTGCCCAGGATAGGGCAGGGGATGCTGACGCGTGTGCCCTGCTTTGGCACATGTGGTGGGGACAGTGCTGGGACTCAGACTTTCCAGCTAAAAAGTTTTTCTTGCAAGAACATTTTCTGAGGAAAAGTTATTCTTTAAGAATGGTCAGACCTTTTCAGAGTGGAAAAAACTGGACTGAAACAGGGTCTAGCAATGCACTATCTGGATTTGTCAACTTGCAACAACATTTTAAATGTTCATTTTTTCAGGTTAACACGGCCTCTCATATGCATTTCCATCCAGAGCAATTTCCAGGTTTTCCATTCAAAATATCTTCTTGTTTCTTTTTCCTGCTGTCTGACAACTGCCTGGGGAAGCTGCCTTCCAGGCACAGTGATAGGGTTACCTTATTCCTGTTTCCAAAAAGAGGACACCTGTCACCCGGGAGGATGGAGAGGGGGAGGGGAAGGTGTATGACTGTGGGGGGTGGGCAGTAAGATGCTGGTGCCCCTGTCCATTCTGGTGCCCCGCACTCCCAACTCCCCCCCTCCCCTCCCCCAGCCCTGCCAGTGTCCCTCACTCCCAGTCCACAAACCCTGCCACACTGGGCCATGCTGGTGCCCCTTACTCCTTACCCTCAACCCCCTGATGCTGCCAGTGCCCTGCCCTCCTGACCCACTGTCCTTTGGCCCGCGGTGCCCCAAGCCACAGCTCCCTGCCCTGCCCAGCCAATGCCCCTCATTCCTGACCTGCAGCCCCCGGCCCCCCCAGTCCTGCCTGGCCTCAGCTTCTTCTTGCCCCTGAAGGGCTGGCAGGCAGGCATCCACTCCCCCACACACCCATCCACACCCCGGCCCCCACACACTCTGACAGCCCCCAAGCCCTGGCCCTCCAACCCTTGCCCCCTCCACACGTACCTGCATTCAGCTGCCGGGCTGCTCCCACTCCTCCCTGGCTACATGCCGGCCAGGGGTGGGTGCGCCCTGCCTCCAATCCTCCTGCCCCAGCCCCAAGCAGCCCCTTGCTAGGGCAAGGCTGGGAAGTGCTGGGAAAGGCTTTGAAGCTGAGCTGACCAAAATCCTGGACATTTCATAATATTTTTAAAAATGGCCTGGATTGAAGTTGGAGGATCTTAAAAGAGGACGTGTCCGGGGGAAACCCAGACACACGGTAACTCTACACAGTGTCACCTTCCTTCTGGAATAGTCAAAGTTAAATATCTTAGTCTTTTCTGTGTCAGACTCAGCTAAGAATCTGCCTTCATTACATGCTATGGGAACTGAGTCTTTAAGAAAACCAGCAAATATGCTGACACTCATCAGAAAACCCTGAGCTCACACCACTGACCCGTCTCCATGGGAAGATGCCTCAGCACAGAGGACACTGCTGGTTTAGACTTCACACCGAGAGCCTTATTGCCCTGCGTAGCTTGGAAGCTCTGGCTGGACCTGGTGGCTCCAGCTCTGAGTACGACACACAGCAGTGGGGGCGTCCAAGCTGCAAGGAAGCAGCCACAAGCACTCGCAGCCTGCCCCGGCTCAGTCGCTTCAAGGCATTTCCAGGTGTCCCCAAACAGGCCGTGTCACGCTTACCTGGGAAGAGCACCCAGAGCCAAAGGAGCACCTGCATGGCCCTGGTTCCTCTGTGGATGAATCTGGTCTCTGTAACAGCCCCAGGACCGGCCTTGTTTTAGCAGAACTGAGAAAGGAGCCGTGGCTGGCACCAGCCGCTTCCTTACTTTGCTGTTTCTGTTGTGGTATATGGGATGTGCCTTTACGGGCGGGCAGTGGGATGGCATGGTGTGGTTTGTGGTGGTGGGTAGCTGTAGTTCTCCCTGCAAGCTGTGAGCATGCGAGTTCCTGAATCCTGTTCCTAATAAAGCTAACGCCGTTTACCACGCACCGGTCTCAAGGGTGACTCAAGGACAGAACCCCACAGGCATGGAGGTCTGACCCCAGTAGCACGGAGTAAACACTGTATGGTGTCGGAAGTGACCTGTCTCTACCAGCATCCTGCTTCAGTGGGCTTCAGCTTTCATTCAGAGAAAAGAAATGGAACAGAAGCTTTGATTATACCTACCTTGCAGTTACGAAGGCTGAAGAAGAGGCCGAGGGTTATAAAATTGCAGTCATGCTTCACTGCACTGGGGATAAACCCCTAGAGATCTACAACAACGTGCAAGGGGTGTTTGCAGACCCTAATATCAAAACCCTTCCAGAGGTGGTTGCGCTATTCAAGACCTACTGCAAAACCAGAAAAAGCCCTGTCTTTGAAAGGTCTCAGTTCAGGCCACTTAGACACAATGAGGCTGCAGGCATCGATGATGTTGTTACTGAGCGCAGAAGCAGAGCACAGCATTGTCAGTTTGGACTTGCTGAGGATGTCATGTTGAGGGACAAAACTGTCTTCAGCACAGCTGCCTGCAAACTCAAGGAAAGGCTTCTGGAAAATCCCTCCCTCACCCTAGCACAGGCTGTGGCTATCCAAAGAGCAAAGGCTCTCACAAGTGCTCAGGCCTGAGTTATGTCTGCAGAAGCAAGCTTGCATACAGTTGAGAAAAAGAAAAGCAAAGCCAAAATGAAGCAAGCCAGCAGTGAAGTGTGGTCCACAGGAGGGCAATCAAAGACAGAACCTGCAGAAGGTGTGGAAGTGCACACAAGCCTCGGCCCTGCCCAGCTTTGGGAGAAACGTGTTGCAAATGCTTGGGAGTGAATAAAAATGTGCATATCAAAGGGAGAGGCTCCACCATCTGGAAAAGGAGTCAGCACCCAAATGTCAGCGCAGTATTTGCAAAGCAGCCCCCACAGACCTTTGATAACCAGAAGGCCTTGTCTAGCACAGTCATGACTGGTGGCTTTTCGGTTGATTTTAAGTTATATACTGGAGCAGAAGCAAATGGTATCCCAGCAGATACAGCAAAGGCTTTGCAAGGCAAAGTATGGAAGACTCCAGCTCATGTTACACGGGTTGCATTTGGCGGTGCATGCATCAAATCACAAGGTGCCATCATTGCACGCTGCGAATCTGGTGCTAATGAATCCAATTTCACTTTTTATATAACAGACAATAGTGACCCACCAGTACTTGGTAGGGTGGCATGCACCACCTTGGACCTTATCAGACGAGTCCCTGGAATGGCTCTGACAGCAGCCAAGGCGGACCTTCTCAAACTATACCCGCATGTTTTTGAAGGTTTGGGCTAATTTCCCGGTCCCCTTCACATCGATGTTGACCCAGCAGTACCATCAGTTGTGCCCGGGTGTGGAAAAATTCCCTATGCAACCCTAGGCAAGTTGAGGCCTGCCCTCAAAATGCTGGAAGCAATGGGAGTCACTACAAAGGTGACCAAGCCCGCACCCTCGGGCAGTAGCCTTGTGATCACACAAAAGAAGGATGGTTTGCTCTGACTTTCTCTAGACTTGTGAGACCTCAACAAGGCAGTGCTTGAGGCTTTCAATTCGCACTGTGGAAGACGTGCAGAAGAGCGTGTCAGGTAAGAAGCTGTTCGCCATTCTTGATGAAAAGGACGGCTACTGGCAAGTCAAATTGGACAAGGAAGCAGCAGAGCTGTGTACCTTTAACACCCCATGGGGCAGTACCACTTCAGTCGCCTGCCCTTTGCTGTTAAGTCAGCTAGAGAAGTGTTCGAAGAGACGAATCAGGAGTGCTTTGGTGACTTTCCAGGAATCCACGTAATCGTGGGTGACATGCTCATTGCAGCGGCTGCCCAAGAGGAGCATGACAGTGTCCTGAAACAAGTCCTGGAGAGAGCACATCTGAAAGGAGGAAAGTTTAAGAAGGAAAAATACGGTGTTTAGTCAACAGCATTAGGTATATGGGCCATATCTTCTCAAAAGATGATGTCAAACCAGACGATAACAAAGTGGAAGCCATCAACAGGATGCCCCCTTCAACAGCCGAGAAAGGCCTTCAGAGACTCCTCGGAACCGCTCGGTACTTGGCGCAGTACATGCCACGCGAGTCCAGCCTGATGGCCCTGCACGAGCGCTTCTCAGGAATGACGTTATCAGACAAGGAGGACCTGAGCGTCAGGCAGCCCTGGATAAGCTCAAGCAAACCATCACATGGCACCTGTGCTTAGATGCATCAACCCAGCAGAGCAGCCGGGAATCCAAGCCGACGCGTCCAAAGGTGGCTTAGGAGCGTGTCTGCTTCAGCAGAATCAGCCGATTGCATATGCTTCCGTAGGCAACGCTCCTGCTAATGCACCCAGGATGCTGCTAGCCTTCTGGGCAAAAGGGCATGCTCTTGGCTCATATTCAGCTTGTTGTCCAAGATCCTTTTCAGCAGAGCTGCTGCTAAGCTACTCGATCCCCAGCGTGTACCGGTGCATCCCAGGTCCTACAGTCTATTAAGCTTTCCTGCTTGTGACAAAACATTATGTCTCCACTGACACCTTGATGTTACCATGCTCTTGGAACTGGATAGCTCTACATTACTAATCTCCTATGACTAAGCCCCCCCGCAGCCAGGCCCCCCATAGCATGTGCTTAGCTTAAAGATCATCTGAGACCCAGGTTCTAGTCCCTGTGTGATGTGACTCACTGCAAGGACTGAAATCTCAGTACCCCACAACCCAAGAGAGTGCCCTGGCCACCAAGTCACCGGGTAGGCCTTTGGCTGGGAGGGAAGGGTTCTTCACTGTCTCACTTTCTAAAACTCATTCAACATGTGCTGGAGCAGGAACTTAACCCCAAGTGCCCCAGGGCTGTTGTTGGAGCTCCTAGGATTTGAAGGCTCCTAGCTGTGTGTCAGGGAGTCTGACAACCCCAGTGACCTCAGCCCCCGATGGGCAAGGCAGGGCCACCCCAGAGCTTTGGGTCCTGGAAGACCAGGCTCTTGAGCAGCCTGGAAAACCCCATGATTTCATACATAACAGCATCCAGCAGAACATGGAACCAACTTGCTATGATCTGAAGCCTGAGTGCGGAGGAAGGTTTTTCCTTAAATACGGGTAAAGCATGGAAGCAAGGATTAGCTGTGACCATGCCCTGGGTCATAAATTTCAGATATCTTGATTTGGGTGGGAGGTGGATAATGGATAATCCTTGATGGAGGGGCTGATCAAAATGATGTCTGAAGGTGGAAGCGGCTGCTCTTGAGAAACACCCCACGGTGTAAACCTCCGGGAGTCAGGAGAGGAACGGAAGCTGAAGTAGCACATTGGCGCGAGTGCATGCGGGCGTTAATAAGGGGCTGGAAAATACACAGACCTCACAGGACTGAGGTTGTGGATGAGCCTCTGGAAAGGAGGAGCAGCAAGAGACTCAGCAGGTTCAAAGATGGAGCTTGAGACATTTGCTAAAGGGGTTCGGTGCTTCTGTCTCCACGGGAATGGGACTCGCATTACTTTTCTTGCGAATGAGTTTTCTTCTCTTTCCTTTAGAAAGTCCCTGCTGCTTCTGTCCAGCACGGGGACCTCCTCTCTGAGGTTTGTACATCCTTCAGCCCGTCTGCCTCCCAGGCCATTCCAGGCGTTGTCATCTGCTGACTGGATGCCTGCCTTGCTGTGGCTGTCTTCTCCAGCCCGCCCCTTTGAACCCATAAAGAAACCAGAAGGGAAAAAACACAGGAGAAGAGGGCAGGGCACCACTGGTGGGTTACTGTTGGCTGCATGAAGGAAGCTCTTGAGGGATGTTTCTTCCTGTACATAATTGAAGTCATTAAGGTATTTACAAACCATAACAGGGTCCATCCAGGGCCTTGTTGGCTTTGGTTTGGGGGAAGAACCCCACAATCATACTACACAACAAATACAGCCAGCTGCCACTTCAAATCTGGGAGATGAGGAGGAAACAAGCTGAAACAGGGGGTACTGTTTGGCTTCCAAGTATCTTGGCACAGTGCATGCCGTTCCTGGCAGGATGCTTTGAGCTCTAGATAGCCAGATCTGGAAAGGAGATAGAGCTGGCTAGGAATTATAGCATCATATCATAGTATCATAGTAGCTAGGGTCAGGAGGGACCTGATCAGATCGTCTAGCCTGACCCCCTGCCACAGGCAGGGTTGAATGCTGGGTTCACAAGACCCCAGACAGGTGATCATCCAACCTCCTCTTGAATTTGTCCAAGGTAGGGGCGAGGACCACTTCCCTGGGAAGTTGGTT
>JAGPOW010462960.1:0-15474 GCA_030014935.1 Caiman crocodilus
TTTCCAGCCCACGAAAGATTTTTCTTGTGGAGAACAGCGACACCCTGTGTCCCAACATGTAAATGCTAGTTAGAAATTGTATAGGTCTTCCCATATGTCCTTTAATCCTGCGATGAATGGCGTTGTCCATCCCGATTCAGACTTAAATGAGAGCATCCAAAACTTTTACACTGAAAAAAATCATTAGCAGGTTTCCGTTGGGTAAAAGATTATTATATTTTAATTTCTATTATCATTATTAACGTTTGCCTTGTTTGCGCACTGCCTTCCGACCCGCTACACCTCTGACGGTTGGGAGCATCCGCGTACTCCTTTACACGTGCACAGTAGAGAGCCCTGTTTCAAAAGGAAAGGCTGTGGGCATAGTTCCGCAGAGAAAGAGAGCCGAACCTCGCTCTGCTAAGCTGCTCCTTTCCAGGTTCCCGGTCTGTCTGCTGGTGGGGGGCGAGGGGAGCAGGAATGCCTTCCCGCGAGGTGTTGAAGTGGCTTCGGTGAAGGACGTTCCCAGGTCTCTAAACCACGGAAGTTTCCTGTCCGTGCGGGCAGGGGGAGGCAGGAGAAGGGGATGAGTGACCACATCAGACCGGTTCCCCTGAGAATGGAGCCAGGGTCCCTGCAGGGGCCGCAGTCAGCAGGAAGCCGAAGCCCGACTTCTACCACTTTACAACAGCCGCCGCCAGGTTTCCCGTGAACCGGAAACATCCCAGTGGGCTCTCCCGGCTGTGAACGACCTGCGGCGGCGCCGACGCACCAGCGGATTCTGGCGCTCGCCTGCCCGCAATGAGGCTGGAGGAGCTGGGGAAGGCAGCAGGCTCCTCCTCTGTTGTCTTGGCCTCCCGCACAGGGAGCATGCACGGGCTTCTAACAAGCAACAGAGTCCACTGGCTCCAGCGAAGCAGGGTCTGGCTGACCGGGGACGCCCAGGAGGCCGAGGCCGACCCCAAGGCAGGATTCCTTCTCTTAATCCTTCTCTTTGCAGTGCAGACGCTCTGCAAAGCTGCTTTGCCCTCCTCTCCCCTATAGGACTCAGTGTTGGACTTGATGGGTGACCGACCCTGGCTCCTCTCTATGGAACTTGGAACAGGTTGGCTAGATGGGTGCTGCTCGATAAACGGTGACATTCCCTACCTGCTTCCCTCCATCTCGCAGCTTTCGTGATGAGGCGCTAGGACCCGGGAATAAGGAACCAAGTTCAGCCTCATCTGCTCTGGGGCTTCCCGGGAACGCAATACCGCCACCGCCTCGCTCCCCTCCAGCATCGTCCCTGCCCAGGCTGGGCAAGCACAGTGCACATATCTGAAATACTAGCCCGGCACGGTGGCGCGGCACTATTGCCCCAACTAGCCCTGAGCCGCTTCTCCGCTTCACTCGGACTCCATCTACGTCCTTCGAGTAGCAACGCCCCAGACAACTGCGCCAGGCGTGACTTATCGGAGTGCCGCGCTACAAAGGCCTGCTGCTTCTTCTTGCTCATGGCCAGGCTTCACTGGGAACTTCCCACTCACACCGCTTCTCATTCCTCCCCAGGAAGTCTCCTCTATTCCGTTTCCCTGGGCGGTGGGAAGACTCAGCTCCGGAAAACCCGCTTTCCGCCTGCCGCTTCCAGCTTCAGGTGCTTGTTTCCGTTCTTGCTGCCTGGAGTGGACCTTTGCAATTCCGGGTAACGAAGAAAAATACAAATCTCACGTGTTCTAGCTCTTGGCAGGCGATGCAGTTCCGCTCAAGATGAATGCATCGGGCCAGAAACCTAATGCCGCGTGGTTATCCTGCCCGCTCTGGGATGGATTGAAATAAAACCCACCGACAGTAAGATTGTTGCAAGTTTGGCGTACGATCGGGTCGTATTCCATGGTCACTAGTTTAAAAAAGCAGAAAAGAGTGTTTGAGATTCACTGTGCTCCCTGATCATCACAGCAACGCTCCCTTTCCTTCCCCTTCTGGAAAGTGGCAAAGATGATCCCGCCTTCCTATGTGTAGTGCCGGAAGAGTAGAGTTTGCCTCACGAACTCTGTCTATAATAATCAGGACGTGCTGCAGTTCCTGTCCATACAAACGGCGTTCCTAAAGGGACTGAAATACCGCAGAAATCGAACGGAAGCTGATGAGAAGATGTCGTTTTAGGAGGAATGGTGGCACAGACAGAATCATTAAAAAGTAATCTTTCTCCAAACCCCTGCCGTTTGAAGGACTGTAACTGTTTTCTGAGGTCTTTTACAATATTAGCTGGGGGGTCCTCAGCATCGAGCCCAATCAACTCTACTCCACTACTGGCTGTCCCGCAACACTGGCACTTACCTTTTATCCTTTAAGAAGTCTACCGTGCAATGAACTAGATACATACATAATGCCTAACCAGAAAGTATCAGTGTTTGGGTTAGTGACTGATGACTATATTCGAGAAAAAGGAGCCAGACAGTAACAGTGAATGTGGAGGTCTTCCCATTTTCTGGCATCAAGCACAGCCATCATAAATATTGGCTTCTTAGTATTTTACTTCATAACGAGAAGTAAAGCTTCGATATAGCCAACATGAGCCAATTTGTTAAAATGGCACTTCTGTGAGGCTACATCTTGTTCTGCCTTATTTCATTTTCCAATGAAGAAACTGTCTATATCAGGGATACAGCCAGAAGATGTAAAAGGAAAGTAACACAGGCGAGATCAGGCTTCAGGGACTCTGGAACAATTGCTCCAGAAGATACAAGTGGTGGGACAGAGCCTGAGTAGAATGAACATTGGATGTCACCAAGTGTCCTGATGCATACAAAATTATTTGGGTAAAGCTAGTATCTTTCATTAGAGGAACTCAAATAGTTGCAAAAATCTTTGAACAACCACAGATGCTTTGCCTCAGTCTGACAAAGGTATTTGTACCCAAAAGCTTGCAAAGAAGAATTTTTCCAACTATTTGAGTTGGTCTAACAAAAGATGTCAAATTTGCTCAAATAACTTTGTCTGCCTATATCCTTAGACCAACATAGCTACAACCTATAACCCTGAATCATGGGTCCACAGGAATTTGGGATGACCCTGGGCTCTCTCTCCTTCTTGTCCTTGTCTACACTGACACCACCACCACCAACGCCACCCCAAAACTAAGGTCTCCTAACAACTGGCTGAACATGACCACGGGGCACGGGAAAATCTTGCCCTGGTCTTGCACCAGTAGTGGGATATTGAAGGTTTTCATTTGCAAGCAATGCTATCTTCTGATATGACTAGAATGGAACGTAGTATTAGTATAAATCTCAGTAAGATATCCTCTTCTGCCCTTCTTGTTCATCTAAAATGAATGCTAACAACAAGAGCTGGTAGGAACTGGGTGCTAACCAACTTCTATTGCACCACAACAAAGCAGTAGCCCACCTCAAGGTAAACTGTCTTGTCCTTGAAACAGAAGAGAGAGCAGAGAATGGAAAAGGAGAGGAACCCCTGCATGTGGTTTACTTTCAGGCAAAAAGGATGGAATGGGGAAGTTAATTCCTATTGACATATATAACATGATTCCTTACACAAAATACATTTCAAAATACATATTAGGTTTTCAGAGAAAAGCACTGAAAACTTAGCAAATGTCAGCATTTAGGTTGTCCACGCATCCTGCTCCCTTGCTTGTGGGCATTATGATATAAATTTTAATTACATGACCACATATTATTTTTCCATATGATGCCTATCTCATTCACTACAAAAGAAGAAAGGTATTCACTGAATGGTTACTAATCAATCTGTGGGTCAAAGATGTACTGCTACCCAGTGCATCCACAAGTGGCAGATAGTAGAATGACCTTCAGGGAAGGCTAGCTGTGAAATAAGCAGGGGTAGCTATGATGAATAAGCAGTCACAGACCAAACAGTGGCAGCACAACCAGGACATGATAAGGACAACAGATCACAATACTTCCCCATTGAAAACCCACATGTATCCTTTAGCGAGTGCTGTGACATGGCGAGTCCAGGTCATCACTGTAATAAGCCTGCCCTGCCCCCAGTCATGCATCTACAAGTCTCAGTGATGGAGCAAGCACAAGCGGATGTGAGACTCTCAATGGCTGTGAAGGCAGATGAAGGCTGCAGTAGAACAAGATCTCCAGTTGTCTTGGGCTCCTTGACATTGGGTCAAGGTCTCGTTCTATCAGGAGCCATGCTGAAGGTGATGTTCAGCTGCTTCTCCATGATAAAACAAAATCACACACAGGAATCTTCCACAAAAATAGCTTTTCCAGCGCATTCCTAAAGTCCTTTGGTATACAACTAATGGTGATGGGACCAGGATTTGGATGATAGAAGTGCAATTTGGCAGCTGTAACTGTGACTGAGCCGTCTTCTTCAGGATCCATTCTGCTCAGCCCACATGGGGAGGAGGCTAGAAAAGGTGCACTAAATATAGCCCGTCTAATACAGCATTCTGTATTTCTTCCTAACTGGGTAACTGCATCCAGTGGCATCACATTTACTGCAGTTGAGAATACCAGTGAAGACATACCATCATTTTCAGAACTTAGAAAATCAGGACCCTCATGGACACACCTAATAGTGAATGCCTAAAGTACTGCACTGCAACCTTGGCCTGAGAACTTGGGTGACACAATGTCAGTATAGCTGCGCTGCGCAAGACACAACCTTCTTCTGGGAGGGTAAACAGGAAGAACAACAGCTTCATGGAGTTGGTTTTCCCATTAAGAATGAACTGATAAACCAACTCACTGAGTTCCCTATTAGGATCAATGAGCAACTCTCCATCTTAAACTGGTGGGGAGCCAATATGCTACGATCATCAGTGCATATGCCCTGATTATTGATGCCATCCATGAAATCAAGGAGGAATTTATGCCAACCTTAACCAAGTACTTTCTGACATCCTGGAGACAGACAGGCTTATTCATCTTGGTGATTTTGAATGTCAAAATAAGAAGGGACTGAAACCTCTGGAATGGAACCGTTGGCAAGGAAGGAGTAGGAAAGGTCAACTCCAATGGCATCTTCCTCCCAACCAAATTATCTTGGAATCCCTCCAGCCCTAGATGAGATAAGGAAACCCATCAACCAGATAAAAAATGGGAAGGCATCTGAAGCAGATGGAATACCTGTGGGAATCTAAAATATGGGGGTTGAGGAGATCACATCACAGCTTCATGTCCTCATCTTACTGATTCCAAATGACAAGGAAATCCAACAAGACCTTGCGGATGCCATGATTCAGTCAATCTTGAAGAAATCTTCAAGTCTGACTGTGAAATCTACAGAGGGAGCACCTTGCTATCCATCACAGGAAAGATCTTTTTCAAAAGCTCCCTGAGCTGTCTCTGTGAAAACTGTAAAAGCTTGGCTGGACCTACATGTGAAATTTAAATGACCAAATTAAAATAACAGTGCTTATTGCACAAGAATGCAAGATGAAGACTAGGCCTGTGCAAAGGAGAGCAATCCCAGTTGGTTTCATCTTGTGTGCTAGTTGCAAATGTACCCAATCTTTTATTATGCTTAATCATTCATACACTACTGCATATCCCTACTTGACTGTGACAGTATCTTGGTTGACACGTTTCCTCTTAATTAAGGCATATTTCTCCAAAAAGGCATTCAATGTCTGTATGGGTTTTGCGTATGTCTCCATAGACCATCACTGGTTATTCTGCCCCATTGTTAAAACAACTGCCCAGAGACAGTGTCCTGTGATCAGTGCCCCAAGGTATTCCATTCAATCAAACAAGACCCATCACATTTGTTTGAAGTTTAACCTCCAGAATCAGCAAAAATGTGCAAAAACAAGGTTCGCACCTGGATGCTTCGAAAAAAGCATCCTAACACTTAGAAACTGTAATGTGATGGTCCCTTCCTACCTGCTTTGATCAGACATGAATCAAGAAACTATCAGAGAGGAATACTTTGAAGCTGTACAAATGAACAGTACAAGACAAAACAGAGCTGCTGACAAGGTTTGCACTCCAGTGGACATACAGTAATAATTCTGCACCCAGCTTATCACCCCCAGGCAACACATCTGTGCTCAATAAAAGCTGTAAAGATTATGTGGAAATAAGTTTAACCAGGTATCTTACTTGACTAAGGGGAGAGACAGAGAGAAAGTGAAGAAAAAAAGATGCTGATGCTATGTGTTTCAAGACATTCTAAGATAAGGAAAAACCTTCTTGCCTTGTTTTGTCTTGATATATTAATCTCTGTGTGCAGATGTTAACCTCCTCCTTTTTGGGAACCAGAAACTGATAGCTGTTCCCAAAACACAATGTGTTTGCTGAATAAGCAAACTGCCTATGTGTGACAAATGAATGATCAACTTCTTCCTGTTTATTCAAGGTTGCTCTATCTGAACCATGCATCTTTTCTCCCTGTCTAAAGTATAAATACACTTGTAAACTTAAAGAGTTCAGAGTTTCTTTGAGAACTCTCCTTGTGATCACTTGTATAGCTCTAAATAAACCAAGATAGATCTGTCAATTCTGATACAACCACAATGAGAAGTTTGATTTCTTCCACAATTGCAAACCACTTTCTGCCTCCATTGGTGAAAACCACTTTTGAAGCTAATATATATTAGGACTTTTGTGACAGCTCATTTACTGGATTTCAGGAAGGAGTCTCTTTCTCTCATTTAGTTTTATAGGTTGTTTGTGGTGTTGTTCTTAATGCCTTTCTGCCATTACTTGAATGAGATGTCATGTCCATCCTTAACTGCACCAGGTTTTAATCCTGCTTTTACTGCAAAAGTTACCTTCCACTTCCTGAAGAGCTCTTTCCAGAATCTCAGTATGGGTTTAGGGCATCAACAGGTACAACTGACATAAACTTCACAGCTCACAAGCTGCAGAAGAAATGCCACAAAAAACATAAGTCTCCCTGCATGGCCTCCTTTGACCATACAAAATCTTCTGGATAATTCTTCTAAATTATGGATGCTCACTGAAATTTGTCACCACTCTCCAACTGTGGCATGATGGTATGTGAGTGGTATTTCTCAGTAATGGATCTATCAGCGATCCCTCTGAAGTTAACAAGGGAGATCAGGAAACCTGCATCATTGCTCCAACACTCTTCTAACTATTCCTTGCCATGATGTTACCTCTGACACACAACAAACTTCCAGCTAGAGTGGAGTTAAACTACCAAATGTTTAAGCTTAGCCAACTCTGAGCTAAAACCAAGACCAACCTGACCTTAATCACTGACCTCCTGTATGCTGCTGATGCTGTAATGTGTGCTTACTCAGAAGCAGACCTTCACACAATCGCTGACATCTTTACGGATGCATGTAAGATAATAGGACTGATGCTTAGCATTCAGATGACCAAGGTCCTCCATTAACAAGATCCTAATGAATAGTCCTCAACTCTGGTAATCCAGACCCATGGTCAGACTGGAAACATTGTGAATTTCCCTGCCTTGGAAGCCATCTCTAGCAAAAAGGTAACATCAATGAAGAAATCCTACATTGCCTCAAATGTGCAAGTGCAACCTTTGGATGCCTGAAGAAATGGGTGTTCAAAGATCATGACATCAGAATTGAAACCAAGCTCGTGGATCATCAAGCAGTCACATACCACATTGATGTACAGAGATGAGATGTGGACACTGTGCAGGAGATAACTGAAGTTTTTGTGAAGTACCATCAATGCTGCCCACAAAAAATCCTCTGAATCTAGTGGAAAGACAGATGCATCAACATTAGCATCTTCCTTCAAGTAAACACCATGCATATTTAGGCAATGATTATCCAACATCAACTTCATTGGGCCAGCCATGGCATCCAGATATCCAAGTCCACACTCCTTAGCAAGATTTCTTCTTCTGCCTCAGCCAACGTGTATGCTCAAGAGGAGGGCAGAGAAAGTGCTTCAGTGATGTCATCAAGGCCAACTTAAAAATAAGCAACATTGATGTCAACTCATGGGAAACTATTGTCCAGGATACCTCTTGACAACAACAGGAGATGGAAAAGAGTGAGCAGCACAAACAGTGTATTATGGACCAAATCAAGAATGCAGCACCACCCACCCAACATGGAAACAGATATCTAAGCTGCAGTAAAGGCTGTTGATGCCAGACAGACCTCATCAGCCATCTTCAGACACTTGGATAAGAAAATCATGGGAAACAATTATATTCAACATTCTTGCCCACATTATACAGTGTGTGCTTTATGAATTATTCAGTGGACAGTATCTAAACCTGCAACAAATACAAAATTAATTACTTGCTAAAATTAAGGTCCTAACACTCCAAAGAGCCGTCCACAAAATAACTTAGTCCTTTAGAAACACTAATGGCTTTATCTTCAGAACTCCCTATGAGTTTCCATGGTACTATTTTCCTGATATTTCACAAGGCAGAATGCTTACTAGTGTTCAACAATAAGATGCATGCAATCTGAGTTTCAATAATTTAACTGTTTACAGTACTTTATAAATTTTACACAGACTCCCATTGACTTCAGCTCCAGGTTTGAGAGCTCTGAAAATCCAACACAGGTGTCTCAATCATGGCACCCAGCAAATGAGGAATACAATATAGCCTGTATCTGCTCTCCTTGTGCCTTCCAACTCTTTACCATTCCATATGCTACTTCCCCTCTGTAAGTGAGTCATCTTCTCTCCTTTACCTCCATACATCTTAGTGCATTTTGGGCACAAAAGAAACTGGGTAGTCTCGAAAACATTTGCAGTGACTATAAAATTGACAATAATAATGGATCCCGTAAATTATGGTGTTCAAAGCCAGGAAGAATGGCAGCAAATTGCTGAGTTTTCCACTGAACCACTGAATGTGTATTCCTAATATTAGCTGTATTAATCTTCAAATTAAATCAGTATTTTTTATATTCATTATCACTAACCTCTCCTCTCCTTCATCATCATCATCACTATTGTCATCCTGTGAAGCCCCATCTAGGAGCTAGGTTTTAATATCATTCTTACTGTACTAGTAAAGCACATTTTCTTACATGCATCAACACCACATTTTTTACAGGAAAATCTACAGCATGATCAAGCCCATCACTGCAAAACATGGCTTAAATATTCCAAACTTTTAAAATTGTTCATTGCCTTACAACAACTAAGGACATATAAAGGTGTTTTTGCCTATCTATGCCAACAGTCTTTACATATTTATTGCTTGGTTAGTGTCTGGCCACTGTTTTCTCATTCTCACCAAATGTATTAATGTTTTCATGAACATAATAATTACTAGCATATGTCCAAACTCAGATAAGAAACACTTGAACACATAAGTGTCAAAATTGTCATGGTTAGTCACTCTAGACCATGAGTGATCCCACAAGAAGAGGTTCTGAGCTGAGTTTATACTGACTCAGTTGGACTACGACCCAGCTGATATTTCGGGTGGCGGTGGAGAGGAAGAGACGAGGGTACTTACAGTAGATGAACTTTATTGCTTTAGTTGCGAGGTAACGACGACTGGTTGAGGGTTGGGGAGGGGATCCAGTGGTGAGGAAATCCTTAACTTGCTCTACGTCCTACTATGGCTTTAGCAGGCGAGGGTCAGCAAGAGGTCAGGTTCCGGCTTCTCTGATAGCCCCCGTCGTATGCCATTATGTTTGTAACCAATTAACTGTTAAGCCTTGCGTTACTGCCTTATAAGGTGCGGCTTTCTATTTCTTTGGGTTCTAGCTGAGGGTGGGGGGAAGAGAGGTGAAAGGGTTACGAGCTCTAGCGAGGGGAGGGAGAGCAGGAAGCGGGGTGAAAAGGCCATGAGCACTGACTTAAAGTTACTATTTTACAAAAATAAGTAGCGTAGGGTAGGCAAAAAGCTGGAAAGTCAGGGGGTCTTTCCTCCAGAAGCTAAAAGCAGGCAGGAAGATAGACAGGATGGAAGGAAGGAAATTGCTTTACCAAAAATATCTATTTCTTCAAAATTTGGGAATGTCATCCTTAAATTATACTGATGGATCACAAAAAAGACCAGATTACTAGAAAAGTAAAATAAAACAGGTCTAGAATCTAATATAAACAGCTCTCCAGGGCACTATAAGTATTTTCACAATCAACCTATTGAACAAATGTAAAAAATGTAAACCAAATATAAAGAGCATTTGGACAAATAACCAGGGAAGAATACAAAAGCATTGCTTGGGCAACCAGAGATGAAGTCAGGGAGGTAACAGCACAACTAGAGCTGCAGTTAGCATGGGATGTGGAGTGTAACAAAAACGGTTTCTATAAGTATGTCAGTATCAAAATAAGTATCAGGGAAAGTGTGGATCCATTACCAACTAGGGGAGGCAACCTTATGACAGAGGATGCAAAAAAGTCTGAAGTGTTCAATGCCTTTTTTACCTCAGTCTTCACAGGCAAGGTCAGCTCCCAGACTACTGCACCAGGCAGCACAGTTTGGGGAGGCAAGCAGCACTCAGTGGTGAAAGAACAGGTTAGTGACTATTTAGGAAAGCTGGACTTGTACAAGTCCATGGGGCTGGATGGGGTGCACTTGAGGGTACTGAAGGAGTTGGTTAATGTGACTGCAGAGCCACTGTCCATCATCTTTGAAAATTCATGGTGATCAGGAGAGGTCCTGGATGATTGGGAACCGGCAAACATAGTACCCATATTTAAGAAACCCAGGTGATGTGGTGAACTTTGATTTTAGCAAGGCTTTTGATATAGTCTCCCATGGGTGACTGGTACCTCCTGGGTCAGGGGGGCACTTTTCAACTGGTTGATGGGTTTCCTCAGTTGCACCCACAGCAGACTGTCAGCAACCGAGGCGGGGTGGGGAGAGAGCATGGGGGGGCACAGCTAATCGTGCAGGCTGGGGGGAAGTTGGGGCCCACAGCTGATCCTGCTGACCCTCTATGCGATGCTGGCCAGGCTGCAGTTGAAGTACTACATCCAGTTCTGGGTGCTGCACTTTAGGAGGGATGTGGATAGCATTGAGAGGGTCCAAAGTAGGGCCACTTGCATGATCCAGGGTCAGCAGGGCAGACCCTATGAGGAGAGGCTACGGGACCTTAACCTGTTCGGCGTTTAAAATAGAAGGCTGAGAGGGGACCTAGTGGCTGTCTATAAACTTACTAGGGGGGACCAGCGGGGAATGGGAGAGACCTTGTTGCCCTGAGTACCTCCTGGAGTAACAAGGAATAACAGCCATAAGTTGTAAGAGAGTAGGTTCCAACTAGACATTAGAAGGCACTACTTCACAGTCAGGGCAGCTAGGATCTGGAACCAACTTCCAAGGGAAGCAGTGCTGGCTCCTACCCTGGGGGTCTTTAAGAGGAAGCTTGACAATTACCTAGCTGGGGTCATTTGAGCCCAGTTTTCTCTCCTGTCCAGGGCAGGGGGTTGGACTAGAAGATCTGCAATGTCTCTTCCAACCCTACATCTATGAATCTATGACCTGCAGCTGGCAGTAGCATGCCCCTGGCACTTCCACACATGTCACTGGTACTTCTGGGTCAGAAGATTGGTCATGGGGGAACAACTTCTCCTGGCGCACTCCCCAGCCAGTGCCCTCAGGGAGGGCACCAGCACTCTTGCCTGCCCCCCCTGCCTGGGAACACTGCTGTCATGCAGTGCACCAGCGCTCTCAGGGGGTGGATGTGCACCCCCATGCACTCCTTGTGCACTGCCACTAAAGTCTGCCACAACAACATTCTTGCATTCAAGGTAAGGAAGTACCAGCTGGATGAATGGACTATAAGGTGGATAGAAAACCGGCTGGAGTATCGGGCTCAGAGGGTAGTAATCAATGGCTCAATACTTAGTTCACAGCACAATATCAAGTGGAGTGCGCCAGGGGTCAGTCCTGGAGCCAGTTTTGTCCAATGTCTCCATCAGCAACCTGGAAAATGATATAGAGTGCATCCTCAGCATGTTTGCAGATTACTCCAAGCTGTGAGGAATCATAGATAATTATAGACATCATAGATAGGGTAGGGCTAGGATTTGGAGTGACCTGGACAAATTGGAGGATTCGGCCAAAAGGAATCTCATGAGGTTCAACAAGGACAAGTGCAAAGTCCTGCACTTTGGATGAAACAATCCTATGCACCAGTATGGGCTGGAGGCTGGCTGGCTGAGCAGCAGCTCTGCAGAAAAGGACCTGGGTACCTGGGCATTATAGTGGACAATAATCTGAATATGAGCCAGCAGTGTGCCCTTGTTGACAAGAAGGATAATGGCATACTGAGCTGTATTGGTAGGTGCATTGCTAGTAAGTCAAGGGAAGTGATTATTCCCCTCTATTCAGTATTGGTTCAGATTTGGGCCACCTACTACAGAAAGGATGTGGATAAGTTGGAGAGAGTCCAGCAGAGGACAACAAAAATGGAGAGGGGGCCTGAGGGACATGAATTAAGAGGAAAGGCTGAGGGAACTGGGCTTATTTAGTCTAGAGTAGAGGAGACTGAAAGAGGACTTCATAGTAGCCTTCAATTGCCTGAAGTGGGGTTCAAAGGAGGATGGAGTGCATAATAACAAACATGAGAAGACACAAGTAGCTTTTTCATATGTTAGGGGAACACTTCCTTAGAAGTGTTGTCTGGTGTTTCACAGGGGGAAATGACTATTAGTGCCAACCTGAGAATTGCACAGCCCGAGTTGCAAGGATGTAACTAAGTGCAGCCTTTGGATGCTTGAAGAAATGGGTGTTCAAAGATCATGGCATCAGAATTGAAACCAAGCTCATGGTTCATCCAGCATTCATGTTCCACATTGCTGTACAGGGATGAGATGTGGACACCGCACAGGCGATAACTGAAGTTCCTGCGAAGTACCATCAATGCTGCCCACAAAAAATCCTCTGAATCCAGTAGAAAGACAGATGCACCAACATTAGCATCCTTCTTCAAGTAAACACCATGAGTATTTAGGAAATGATCATCCAATAGCATCTTCATTAGGCCAGCCATGTCATCCAGATATCCAAGTCCAACTCCTGAGGAAGTTTTATTCTTCTGCCTCAGCCAAGGTGGATGCACAAGAGGAGGGCAGAGAAAGTGGTTCAGTGATGTCCTCAAGGCCAATTTAAAAAAAAGCAACATTGATGTAAATTCATGGGAGACTATCATCGAGGACTACACCAAAATGGAGGAAGAGACTGCTGCCAAGATCTGAGTACTTTGAAACCTCATGACAGCAATCAGAGATGGAAAAGTGTGAGCAGCAGAAACAGTGTCTTATAGACGAAATCAAGAATCCAGCACCACTCACCTGACATGGAAACAGATAACTGAGCTGAAGTAAAGACTGTTGATGCCAGATAGACCTCATCTGCCATCTTCAGACACTCACATAAGAAAACCATGGGAAACAATCATCAGTGACTGCAAAGCACTGCCTAAGACAGAAGAATATTCAATATTCTTGTCCACAGTATGCAGTGTGTGCTTTATGGATTATTCACTGGACAGTATCTAAACCTGCAACAAATACGGAATTAACTTCTGCCAAAATTAAGGTCCTAACACTCCATAGGGCCTTCCACAAAATAACTTAGCCCTTTAGAAGCACTAATGGCTTAATAGTCAGAACTCCCTATGAGTTTCCATGCTACAGTTTTCCTGATATTTCACAAGGCAGAATGCCTACTAGTGTTCAACCATGAGATGCATGGAATCAGAGTTTCAATAATTTAACTGTTTACGATACTGTATAAGTCTTACACAGGCTCCCATTGGCTTCAGCTCCAGTTTTGAGTGCTTTAAAAATCCAACATGGGTGTCTCAACCATAACACCCTGCAAATAAGGAATACAATATAACCTGTATCTGCTCTTGTGTGTTCCAACTCCTTACCATTCCACACGTCATCTCCTCTCTGTAGGCGAGTCAACTTCTCTCCTTTTTCTCCACATATCTTAGTGCATTTTGGGCACAAAAGAAACTTGCTCTCCAAAACTTTTGCAGTGACTATAAAATTGACAAAAAAAATGAGTCTCATAAACTATGCAGTTCAAATCCAGGAAAAATGGGAGCAACTTTCTGGGCTGTCCACTGAATATGTATTCCTAATATTGGCTGTATTAATCTTCAAATTAAATTAGTATTTTTTTATATTCATCACCACTAACCTCACCTTCTCTTCATCATTATCACCATCATTATCATGTGAAGCTAGGAGCTAGGTTTTAACATCATTCTTACTGTCCTAATAAAGCACATTTTCTTACATGCATCAACACCATATTTTTACAGGGAAATCTAAAGTACAACCAAGCCCATCACTGCAAAACAGGGCTTAAATATTCCAAACTTTTAAAATTGTTCATGGCCATACAACAGTTAAGGACCTATAAAAGTGTTTTTGCCTATCAATAGCAACAGTTTTTACAAATGTGTTCCTTTGTTAGAGTCTGGTCACAGTTTTCTCATTCACACCAAATGTATTAATGTCATCATGAAAATATAATAATTAATAACATATGCCCAAACTCAGATAAGAAACACTTGAACACAGAAGTGTCAGAATAAGTAGAGCAAGGTAGACAAAAAGCAGAAGAAAGATGGCAGGAAATCAGGGAGTCTGTTGTCTTTTATCCAAAATTACTAGATTTTTAAATAACAGATCAAAATATAGATACTACTGGCAGATTCCTTATCCTCCAAGATTTAACTGGCAAAAAAATAATAAGATTGGGCCACCCCACCACTAACCTACCATAGCTACCTCCCATCACAGACTTTGAAAGGAGTAATCTGTGCCTTCTAGAAATTGTCCATAAAGAAAATAAATTTATAAAAACCACAAGCATTTCTACCAGCACATAGAATTTTGAACACATGAAAAATACAAAAATAAATTTTCTTTAAAACATGACAAGAAAAAGGCTAGTATCTTCCATGAATAAAATGTATTTTTATTATATTTTCCACTATATAAAATTTACAAATAGATTTGGGGCACTAGCTCCATCTTCCAACAAACACTTGCTACAGATATATGATAGACTAAGTGGTTAAATCATGCTCCAGCTGAATTAATACTTAGCAAAAGGGGCAAGTACACTCTATACTAAAATTCTGGAATCTGAAATTTTACCTGTGAGAAAACGTATCCAGATTGAATAAATACTTTCAAAATCATCTTGTTCAATACTAATCCTCCAGAAAATATGGATGAAGAGCTACAAAGAGGAGACTTACAAGACACCTGGCATTACGTTAAAATAATAGTAAAATTATTTTATTAACAGGTTCTCAAAATCTATATGAAGGCGCTAAAAGGCAGTCTATACTTGAAAGAGGAAAAATAGCTCCCTTTTACCTTCTATATGGCCATAAATTGAAATATGAAAAAGATACACAACTAGTTGGCATATTGAAATATAGGCCATCTAGACACATAACCCCATCACTTAGGGATAAAGAAGGGAATGCATCTACACGGCCAAACTCCAGAATCTTTATAGAACAATAGAAACCTTCAAATTCTCCTACCATTACAAGCACAAAAATGTTTTCATAGGGTTGGGTAGAAATATTTGACAGGATTGAGTTCCCTG
>JAGPOW010462991.1:0-13679 GCA_030014935.1 Caiman crocodilus
ACACACACACACACACACACACACACACACACACACACACACACACACACACACTGAAGCCTAAAACTAAAATCAGGCACAAAACAGATATTATTTTTCCAAGCAAGCCTTTGAATAGTCCTCAAGGGTCTAGCCAACTGAACCAGGCAGCTGAAGTATCCTTTGGAACTAAGGCAACCTCAGCTCCTTTTGCAGCATGTGCTAGCGCATCATTTACTTGCTCTTCTACTAACTGAAAAGTACTATTTACATACGTGCAACATTCTTGCCCTATTACTGCACAGGCACCCCCTTCGGAAGCTAAAACATAATCAAGAGCCAGTCACTTTTGCACAACCATTTGTCGTAACTCATCTTGGTTTTGGGCTATGATTTGTATAGCATTTCCCACACTAGTTATAGCAGCTTCAATTTCTAAGGCTAATATTTCAACTACTGCTTGTAGTCTCAGGGTATATCGTCCTAAACAGGAGATAGCTGGGCCAGTAACTAGTGGAATTGTTCCTGCTACAGAACACCCTATTAATTTTCTTAAAGTTAAAACATTTTTATAAACTTTAAGGGTAGCTACCGCATTTTGTTTTTGGTTTGCTAAATTGGGGCTCTCTCTTTTATTTTGGTGACACCCTTGAGGCATGACCTTTGTTATCCTGACAGTCGGAATTAGCCAGGCAAGATAGCAGGATCCAAACTAATTTGGCGGTAGTTGATGGTAGGCTTTAGTCCTGCATACCTAATAGGTTCCTCACAGAGCCTGGTTATTACTAAAGGAGCTGTCATATTAGTCTTGGGCTAACTGACTTCCAATAGGAGAAGACCTCCCCAGAATGTCAGGAGATGCTGACTTTTTGCTACCATTTCTATAGCAATGCCCTCCTAAATTAGAACATTCCAATATGGTAATAGTTGACCACTTCATTGGTTTTCAGGATATCGAGCCAGCTCTGCTAGTCTGGTTATATGGGTTATACCATTCATTAAAACTTTGGCACTACATTCTTTCTTTGGGATGATTGTTCATCCACACCCCTTTTCCCATATCATAATGTTTGCAACTACTATTTCCCATTGAATAATTTTTTTGTTGGGAGTAGTTGCATACCCAACATATTTCTTCCTGTAGAGATATTACCTTAACGTACCCTGCATCAGTCCAGATGGCATTGTTTGGGTCTGCCTACCACACAGTTAAATTAATAAGGGTTAAAAGCTGAGGTATCATTGGAAATCCTTCATCATTGGTTCTGGGAACAAGTCCACAGACCCAACAATCAGGTGTATTTAAGGCTTCAGTAACTTTTTGCAAGAAGTTTAAGAATATATTTGAAGCACTTAAAGCAATTAAGCTAAACAAGATAGCAGTTTTGACAAGTTTTTTGAATATGTTGGCAAGTATTGTTTGGCTTGCCTCTGCAGGCTATTCTTCAGGTTTTCATTGTCTATTTGTTTGCCTTGATTTTAATAGCACTAATCTGGTCGAGGTGATGATCTTCCAAATGGAAACATTTACATCTTCCAAGGACACAGATGATACCTTGGCTTTCCAAGTGATGGAGTTAGTTGGATCAGGGTGTTGGGTTTATCAATGAGATCACTATCACTTGCACTTTGATACTCCTCACTTGCTTGAGTGACATCCTGAGGGTCCTTGGCCTTGGCCTCAGGGAAAGGTTTCAACTTTGGTTGGAACTCAGCAGCCTTGGGATCCAATGAGGGTGATACTTTCTTGCAGTGCGAGGCGTGAGTCCACATCTGGTAACCTTTGCAATGAACAGAAGTGTTAGTGGTCAGAAGCACTTAAAAGGGTCCTTTCCACCTGGGTTGAAGTGCATTTTTCCATTGATGAACCTTTATATAGACTCAATCTCTTGGCTCAAGGTTGTGACAAGGAACATCCAGTGGTTGAGGTAAAGCTTCTTGGACCTGTGAATGAACAGACCTTCATTAATGCTTTGCAATAATTTAGCACAGTTTTAACAGTTAATTGTAGGCCTGCTTGGTGTGAGGCTACAGGTGGTATACCAGCATTCTTATGGGTTGCACCATGAGTATTTCGTAAGGGGTTAAACTAGGTTTTCTGTTGATGGCATTTTTAATGTGCATAACGGCAATGGACAGTGCATCAGGCCATTTGAGACCTGTTTCAGCACAAATCTTTGAAATATGCATTTTCAAATCAGAGTTTTTATGTTGTACAGGACCACTTGACTGTGGATGATAACTGCAAATTAGGTGTTGCCGTATGTTGAGTGCTTGGCAGATGTTTTTTACTATCTGTCCTGTGAAATTAGTGCCTCTGTCACTATCTATTCCAAGTGGCAACCCGAACCTAGGGATAAATTCTTTGAGCAATTTTTTTGGTACAGTGATGGAATCAGCATGTACACATGGGTAGGCCTCTACCCATTCAGAGAACATATCAATAATAACAAGAATGTACTTATATGAGCAGCACTTTGGTAGCTGCACAGAAATAATTTGCAAGGTCACAAATGGTCCTCATGGGAGGGGGATGGGCTGCAGGTGTTGTTTTTACCCGTTGCCCAATGTTCTGAGTTAAACAGATGGGACACGAGCTGCAGTACTGTTGTTCCATGGAAGGAAATTTTGGGGCAAACCAATCTTTTTGTACTGCAGCAATTATGCCTCTCTTGCTGGTATGGGCTTCTGAATGAGTCAGACGAGCAAGGTATGGCAAAAGCTCTCTAGGTGCTACCAGGCGGCTGTCCAGGGAGTGCCATAGAGAGTCAACGTTTAGGTTTGAGAGGCTAGCCAGAGGAGACTGGTTTGCTGAAGAACAAACAAAAACAGAGTTAGGAGTCTGTAGGCCAGAACGGGTCACATTTCTGGCAGGATGGTCTGCCAGATCATTTCTTCCTGTGACATCTTTAAAGGGTTTTTCATTAGCTTTACATTTAACAATGGCAATAACAGAGGGCAATCGAACAACTTCCAAAAGATCTTTGATCTAACAACCATGACTGATTTGGGCTCCTGATGAACTGAGGAATCCTCTTTGTTTCCAAATTTGTCTAAAATCATAAACAACACCAAAAGCATAGTTAGAGTCAGTATAAATGGTTGTGATTGTTTTTTTTGCAAGGATGCAGGCACATGTTAAAGCAACGAGTTCAGCAACTTGAGCAAAGCGAGCTTGAGGTAAGAAATAACCTTCTAAAACAGCATACTGAGTGCATACTGCATATCTTGCAACCAATTTGCTTGCATCATTTCTAAGACAGGAACCATCTACAAATAGAACAAGATTAGAGTTCGGAATAGGAATGTCCTTGAGGTTGGTTTGAGGCGTTAATAATTGAGTTGTGACAGATAGGCAATCATGAGGTTCACCATCAGAGGCAATTGGCAGAAGTGATGCTGGATTCAGGATTGAACAGCAATTTAAGGTTACATTTGCAGCTGACAGTAAAAGTTTCTCATATTTATTAAGATGGGAATTGGAAATATGCTGAGTCTTGCCCTTCAGAAGAAGAACCATTAAAGCATGGGGAACTGCAACAGTTAAAGGGTGCCCTAGAACTAGAGTATCAGCCTTTTCAACTAATAAAGCGGCAGTGGTCACTGAATGAAGGCAAGGAGGAAATCCTGCAGCCACAGGATCAAGGGCAGAACTATAATACGCAATTGGGCAATGCCTCTCACCATGCAGCTGAGCAAGTACTCCTAAAGCAAGTCCTTCCGGTTTATGACAGAACAAAGTAAAATGTTTCTTGTAAATAAGGAGTCTGAGAGCAGGATCAACAGTGAGGGCTTGTTTAAGGGCCACAAATGCTTGCTCAGCTTCAGGAGTCCAAGGTAGGAGTTCCCAAGTGGTAACACGGGTAAATGCTTGCAAGGCTTTTGTAAAAGCAGCATAACCTGGGATCCACTGTCTACAACAAGCCGTTGCACCTAGGAATCCCCTTATTTGTTTTCTAGTTATAGGTTTGGGAATACCAAGGATAGCTTCAATTCTACCAGATAAAAGATGGCATTCTCCTGCTGAAATATCATGCCCCAAATAGTGTACTTTAGGCTTACAAAACTGTGGTTTAGATTTTGAGGCCTTTGTGGCCCTTCTGAGCTAAAGCCATAAGGAGTATTAAAGTATCTTCCTTACAGACTTCCAAAGTGGGTGAGGCTAACAACAGATCATTAACATACTGAACAAGGGCGGACCCCCCTTTACATGTGATAGGATCCAAATCCTTTTCCAGGATCTGGGAAAGCAGGGTGGGGGATTCTGTATATTCCTAAGGGAGTCTTGTCCAGGTATACTGGAGTCCTTGATAAGTAAATGCAAACAGATACTGGCTATTTTTATGAATGGGGATAGAGGAAAAAGAAGAACAAAGGTCTATTACTGTAAAATAGGCAGCATCAGGAGGGATACAGGAAAGAATAGTGGCAGGGTTAGGAAAATGGGTAAAACAGCACCATTTACAGCTCAGAGGTCTTGTACAAAATAGTACGTATCTTTACCAGGTTTTTTTAACAGGTAGGATAGGTGTGTTGCAAGGGGAGTGTATTGGGACAATAATCCCTTCCTCAAGGAGTGAAGAAATGACAGGCTTGATCCCTTCCTCAGCTTCCTTCAAGATAGAGTACTGTGGGACATGTGGAAGTGGCTTGGCAGGGTTTAAAGTAATACACACTGGTTCAGCACTCAGCATGTGCCCCACTTCATTCGCATGGGTGGACCACAGCTGTGGAGGTACCCATGCCAACAGTTCCTCTTGCTAGAAGGAAGTGTTGGGATCAGAGTACTCTTGAGTTAGAAAAGCCACAAGCTTGGTTTCCCTATGTTCTGGTAACTCAAGGTAAATACCCTCTGGGGTATAAATCATGCATCCCAGTTTACCCAGCAAATCCTTACCAAGAAGGTTGACAGGAGCACAGGAACTAAGAAAAAAGGCATGATTCTCAGACAAAGGGACAATAGAGATAGATACAGGTTCAGAGATGGGATGTGGGATAGGTTGTCCACCTATACCAACTGCATTTACAGTTTCAGGAGAATGAGGTAGGAAAAGAAATT
Source organism: Caiman crocodilus (assembly GCA_030014935.1). Taxonomy (NCBI): domain Eukaryota; kingdom Metazoa; phylum Chordata; order Crocodylia; family Alligatoridae; genus Caiman; species Caiman crocodilus. The sequence goes on from JAGPOW010462991.1 coordinate 5,039, forward strand.
CAGTAGCTTACAAGTATTTATCTTGGTTCAGTTTGCCCTCTTCAGGCAGATTGTAATTGCCTGAACCAAAGCTTTTCTTTTGTCAATAAAGTTCTGACTAATTCCCGGGTCTTTGTTTGACCATGAACAAGAAGTATAAAGGTGCATCTTGGTTTATTTAGGTAATTTAGGTATCAGGGCTTGTAAAAGTTGATTTATGTCAGCCCAAGTGGGCTTATAACAAGTTATTACAGTTTGTAAATTTTACTGAAACTTTTTTTGGGTCTTTTCTTAGTTTAGGAAATTTTTGTTGCAGCTTGGTGTTGAGCTGGCTGTTGAGGTGGGGATTTTATGAGAGTGGGATTGGAGCAGAAATCAAGAATGTCTTCTGCTGGCTCCGGTGGAGGGGGTGCTCCAGGCAAATCTGGATACAATGTAGTGGTGGCCGGCCTATGATTTAGGGGAGCAGCTAATTTCTCCCTAACAGCCTTTAATTGTTGCTTTATTTTTTCTTGAGAGTCTTTCAAACTTTGATTTTGAGCTTCAGAGCGTCTTTTAGACATCTCCTCATACCAATTAAAAAAAAAAAATTCCACTGACTTTGTGACGTCTTAGAGATCTCCGGGACTTTACGCCCCCAGTAAATGCACTACTTTATCTTGATCAAATGTTCCTTCCTGTGGAAATTGCTTCACGGGATCATCCCTAGTTTCTGGTTCCACTTATCCATACTTGCAAGTCTCGAGAGAATAGTAAGTACACATAAAGTATAGCGGAGTCCCCTTAGTGGGGATTGGAACTGGTTTCGACTGACCTGTCCCCATTTTCAGTCACACGAGGAAAACACAGGAAAGGCTTATTTAGGACGTCCGGGCCTCTCAGTGGCTTGCCCCATGGTTTTTTACCACCCAGATAAAAGGCATTTGACCTGACACTGGCTCATACAATGGAAGCAGGGAGGGAAACACAAAAGGGATCCTTTCACTCCTGCTCTTGGCAGAAGCTACTGGGACAAGGGGTTTGGAAAAGACAAAAATCATTCAGACGCCCTGTTCATTGGGTGACACGGTTTCAGCTGGGTCCCCTTGCTTTTGACACTACCTTACTAGGCAGAATTGGGGCGACTAGACCCAGCCTTAGTCCCAGACCTGATCAGTGGCTCACTTTTCTAAATACACACACACACACACACATTGAGTCAGCCAGACCTTCTCCCCCCCACCACCTTAGTTAATTAACTACAAGCCTGATGTGCTGTTGGATGAAGATGCTTTAAACAGTCCCTGAATAGAACGTACACTACCAGACACAAAATTGGATCCTTTAGCAGACAGAACATTCTAGCCAGCAGTAAGTTTCTACACTGACCTGTATTCGATAAGCTTTGGATCCAGTCACCACGGTCAAGTCAGAAGACTACAGGCAGCCTTCCTTCAAAACCCCATTAGAGATTTTAAATTAGGTCTCTTATCCTGTAAGTTTGGCACCATAGGGTTCAGGGGAAGCAGTCTGCAGTCCTCCTTCCTCAATCCGTGTCGTAACTCAGATCCACGACAGGACGAATTGTCATGGAAAACGCAGCAAACTTTTGGGTCAGGTCAGCAGAAGCTTTAGTTGGCTAGAGCTACAGCTGTAGGAGGGGCCATAAAGTGAAATGGATTCACCATGCACTTGAAGGGGGCTCCCTCCCGAAACGTTAGAGCAAAAGACTTACATACATTTTTAACAGCCACCTACAATTCACGTGAACATATAGTGAAATTTTTAGGAACCTAGCTGCGGTAACAGTTACAAAAACATTATTTTCATTTCATTATTACAAAACACTCTTTTCTTGCTGTCTCAGTAACTGCTGATTACCACAAGACCAGACATTTTTCCTCTTTTCTTAGCCCACACTTTTACACAATGCCTTTTGTTTAATCTTTACAATCTTTTTTGATCAGTTTTTAAAGCCTTTGCTGTTTTTATACCACACTGGTAGGCACTTCTAACCCTCTGACACACCTGCCACCCATCCTTGTCACCGTGAGCAAAGTGACTGTCAAATCACATCTGAACAGATGTCTTTGCCGTGCATTGAGGTGGAGTGGTTTCTAACCATGTGTTCTTTATTTGCGCATGGGAATATGACCACCCACAGTGCAGGGCAGCAGAGAATCTGGCCAGAGGATCAATTGGCACAATCCAAGGACTGGACCAGCAAACAGAACCACTTTGTGAACCAAAGCCATGAGAGAAGACCAAACACAGGTGGGCACGGCTTCTGCTAAGAGCCTAAGCCGTGTGCAGGCATCTACCTCTGTCCTCCTATCAATACTGGGGCTTTACATTGAGTGGTAGCCTTGGCATGCCACTGTTTGTTGGTGAGACTCCTCAAATGGGAAAGCAATGCCCTGAAAGAGAAAAGCTGCTGCTATGTGGCTGTGAGCCAGCACCGGCTGAGTGACCAAGCTTGAAGTCGTAAGGTTGGGGCTGGAATGGCCAGAGCCCAGAACAAATCTGTGATGGGTCAATGCTGGCAAATGCCAGCTGTTCACCTCTGCCAGCTTTCTGCGTGCCCCTGAAACCCATCTCTCTCCTCCACCTAGGAAACAACCCGGGACCTGCACAGCAGGCACAAGTGCTGGAGAAGAAAGGCACCACTGCAAATCACAGGAAGCCTGCTTTCTTTTTGGGTTTGTTATTAGAAGCTTCGGGGTTTTGGTATTTGTAGATGTGCAAAGGAACTGGGCAACTAGCCCCTGGAAATGCTCAGTTACTGTCCTGGGCTGAGCATGAGCCTTGCTGTGGACCGCCCCGACCTTTTCCTACCCGTTGGCACTGTGACCCGCTGGCACAAGAGTTGCATGCATCTAGTCTTCTCTGCTGTACTTTGTTCCCCTCTCCTCTTTACATTGCTGAGAGTCAGGCTTCCCATTCTGGCTTTGCCTGAGCCCTGGCTCTCTGTCCTGCTCAAAGAAGTGACTTGGCAGAAAGGCTCAGCCGCAACCACAGCACATGCATCACAGGCAGAAAGTGTTTGGCTGATTTTGGAGCATCCTGTGCTCTCTTGGATGAGCAGGGAGTATCTCCATGCTCAGGACCCTGGCCTCCAACCAGTGCGGTGAAGGCTGCCATTCCGAGGGGACACAGAATGAGAATCTGAAGCGCATATTGGGAATCCCATTGCTAAACAATGGCAGGCTTGGGAGGAACATGGGGTTAGGTGGGTGGGAGCCTGGATGAGCAAAGACTGTCTTCTTGCACATCCCAGTGCCTCCCCAAGGTATCACCAGGGTTCAATGTGCCTCTTGTGACCCGTCGCATGAGAGTGAGTGATGAGTCAGTGCTGACCACACAAAGCCAAGAATTTCCTGTTATGGCCCCGGGGACGAGAGCTCCCTCTCAGGCCAGCCGCCCATGCGGTTGTTCTCGATAGATGGTGAAGAGCAGCAGAAAGCGAGGGACGTGCACTTCCAAGGAGAACCCAGTGGCCATTTCTGTGTGTATTGTAATGGGGACAAGGCCGTCTGCTCCATCGAGTGGGACCCAATTGGGATATGGTGAGGTGAAGTGCTGTGCCCAAGGCCGTACGGCAGTTGGCAGGAGCGATGGGATGAGATGGCCCGTTACCTGGGGTCAAAGCCATGGCCCTTTCCAATGGGACATGTGGCTCCCTCAATGACTGGCACGAGGTCTCAACTGAAGGTTTCCGTCCTGTCGAGAGCTGATGGCAGAGCTTGGATTTGGACGCCCAGGACCGAGGCTTCAGATGCCGACCCAGCTCGGCCTTAAAAAGAATGGTGTGATGCAAAGCGAGCCAGGTTCCTCGCGAGCCCCAAGATGGTTATGTATCAACATAGCTTTCTGTGCATGGGCCAGGTATAGAGTACACACTGCATGGCCTGGAAAGGTCTCGTGCCACAGCCTTCCCTGATGAATGCCATAGATGGGTGCTTTGCTTCGCAATCCTGATGAGGAGTGAATGGCTGTGATCCACTCGTGGTGTTTGGGGACCTCCAGAGTAAGAAAAGGTGGCCTAAGGCTTCTGGCACTATTCAGGGATGTGTTACGGATGGTGGCCTAAAGCAGGACATTTCATAGTTTCATAGTAACTAGGGTCAGAAGGGGCCTAGAGCAGGCCATCTAGTCTGACCCCCTGCCAATGGCAGGAAACAAGTGCTGGGGTCACAGCATCTACTCTTGTCTGTTCCAGCGAAGCTGATGAAAAGCGTCCCTTTGTTCTGTGAGGTGACGGAGGCATTTTGAAAGGGTGTGGGCATGGGTGTGTGGAGCCGGGAGGACAGCTGTGCCCAATGCCTCATTTGCAACAACCCTTGAGATCTTGCAATAAGAACAAGGCAGACGAACAGCTTGCCAGGCAGATCGGGGTGCTCGCCACCCTGGGCAGAGGCACGCATGGTGCAGCCAGGGCCCCTGTCTGGCCTCAAGCCTGCTCTGTTGAGTGAGTATATGGGCTCGAGGTGAGATGGGTGTCCCATTGCATTCAGTGCTGTACAGATGCGAAGCAACTGCCCGCATCCTTTCCTCTGGAATTGTGCTGGACTGGCCAAGGAAAGGGTGTGGGGAAGGAAGCTTCATCATCCCGATCTTCAAAATGGTAAGCAGAAGCGCTGAGAGAAGCCATCCCTTGCTGGGCCTCTGAGAGCCATGGGTCTATTAGGGTCATTGCTGCTGAACAGAGCCTCTGTTGCACTGCATCGAGCGCTGGCTCTGGATCTCATGTGTCTCAAACCCATCCTTTCTCTATGAGGGCTGCCTTCCTCTGAGATAGCCTTCTTCCTTATTTCTGTTCCAAGGCCCTCTGTCCACATGAAAGCTTTGTGATCACGTGTCCACCTTCCCCTGCCAACATGCTTGCTATTTCCTTCCCATGCGTGGCCCTGTTGGCACCACCTCGGGCCTGTCTCATGGCGTCTTCTGTTCTTACCCACCTGACCATCCTCTGACTGTGTACAGCTTGTCAAGGTGCTGGGGGCCTGCTGGCAGGCTGATGTCAAGCCCGTTGCTCAGTTCAAAGTGAAGTGCTCGATGAGAAGTTATCTGAGTCAGGAATAAGGGCACGTGAGAGATGTTCCCTTGCTCTGCAACCAAGATGGCTTCCCTTGGATGGTAGCCAGGTAGTTGGGTAGCTGTCATCTGAGTCCTGACAAACAGGCCCCTGGCTCCTCATGTGCCACTGAACTGCGGGCCTTTCATTCGGGTGATGGGGAAGCGGAGTGACATGGCTTGTCCACGCGAGGAGGCTGTCTGCTCAACATCCCGGGAAAGCAGAACTCCCAAGGCATGTCCTGCCAGCCTTCTTCCACGGACTGAACCTGGAAGCTCCCCCTGGAGGGGTGCCCCCAGTAGCCTCTCTCTAGAATGCCAGACACTAAGGCCTTCAGAACAGCTACAGAGAGACTCTAACAAAAACTGGTGATGCGTAGGGGGTGCATGTGTGTCCCCCAAGTTTGGCCCAGACCCCCCCACAGGCCCCTGCCCACTGCCCACGCTACCAGTGGTGTCTGTGGGCAGCTGGCGCTCACCACCCCCTTGTGTCCCCAACAGCTAACACCCTGAAGGCCGCACGGTCGAGGCTCACAGTTGTTGCAGGGGACCCAATCTGCCCCAACACATGCTTGGAGGTGCTGTTGGCCAAATCTGACCCTTCGCATGGGGCTGTTGCCAAACGCAGGTGGTCTATGGCCCTGGGAGGCAATGCCTCCCTCAGCTTGGCACGGGCTGTGGGGGAGGACCCAGATGGGGAGTGACAGCTTTGCGGTTACCTCAGGGACAGCTGCCATCCTTCCTGGAATTTGCTGGGTGGCATTGGGTGGGAAAGACAACTGACTGGGGGGAAGCACTCACTCGAGGAACGATTTGTCTCCGTTGGACCCCATCCTATTCTTGTCTGCCCACTTTTGTAGGCTTTCTAAATCTAGTTGCAGCCTCTCTCTCCCTTCAAGTGTGTCCACCTCGCCCCACATCTTAGTGTCTTCAGCAAACTTGGACAACGTGCTTTCTACCCCCCTCGTCCAAGTCACCAATGAAGATGTTAAACAGTGTGGGCCCAAGGACTGAGTCCTGGGGGACCCTACTGCTCGCATCTCACCAGGTTGAGTATGACCTGTCCACCACTACTCTCTGGGTGCGTCCCATGAGCCAATTTTTTACCCATCCAACTGTGCAGGCATCAATGTCACAGTTGCTTAATTTCTTGATGAGGATGGGGTAAGAGACAGTGTCAAAGGCCTTCTTAAAGTCTAAAAAAACTACATCCATGGCAATACCATCATCCAAGGATTTAGTACTTGGTCATTGTGACGGGGCTTCCTCGGGGGCCCACTCCATGGCCTGCCCCCGCCCCCATCCTTGGGCCAACCCCCCGCCTATTCTCGCCCACCATGACTTGATCTTAATTTGTTCATTTAGATCTTCTGTAAGTGGGAGGTTGCCCATTTCTGCCCAATGCCCGGGGGCGCTATCTGTGGCTCCTTCCATCCCCATACCGCAGCCCAAGCCTCACAGATGGCATCTCGATCGTTCCAATCACCGGACCCCTCACTGGGCCTTAGAATCATCCCCTTAGGACCTGTCTGTCGTCCACACAATCGGGCGGCCTCTTCGCCATCATCCAGGCTACCTCACCCCCCAAAACCCATCTTCCCCTCTCGGGTGTGGTCCCTCCTGGACCTATGGCAACTTGCCCTGGCCCACCTCCAAGCCAGTTGGGACCCCAGACCTCCAGCTCTGGGCCTCCCTCGCGGTGGGTCCCCTGGCCCTTTTGACCCCTCCCTGGGTCCTGGCCCCAGCCTGGGCCAGTCGAGGGTACTCCCATGGTCGGGCAGGTCTCTAGCCCCTCACATTGTCTACATCTCTGGGTCCCCCTCTGGGCCCTCCAATTCTCAGGGTTACCCACCTGGCGGTGGGGGCAAGGGGTTGAGGCACCCTGTCTCACCTTCCACCAGGGTGGTAACTGGCCTGGCATTTCCTGGGGGCTCCCGCGCCACTGAGAGCCCCACTAGGCCACCCACTCCTGGCAGGGTGCAGTTTTCAGATCATGCTGAGGATCGGGAGCCTCCTTCCATCCCCTTACAGCTCCCCCATACCTCCAGTATTCTGCCAGCAGCTCTCCAGCCAGGCAATGCTGCTGCCTGGCCTCTCGCAGCCAAACTGCTTGGGTTTATATAGGCCTCAAAATGGCTGCCCTCATCAGGCACCTGGAGGCTGCCAGCTCCAGGGCCTTAAAGTGGCAGGCACCCCAGTGCCCTGCCACAGTCATAAAAGGCAAACAGGTTGGTCAGGCAGGTCCTGCTGTTGGAGAACCCATGCTGATTGCCCCTGAGCATGATCTCCCCTGCTGGCCTCCCACAGTTGTGCTACTTGATGATGCTCTCCAAGATCTTCCCAAGCATTGAGGTGAGACTTACAGGCCTATAGTTATTTGGGTCCTCCTTCCTCCCTTTCTTGAAAATTGGGACCACATTAGCCAATTTCCAATCCCCTGGCACCTGGCCAGATGACCATGAATGCTCTTTCAGCTGGACCAAGTGTTCTGTGATGGCCCCTGCCACCTCCCTCAGCACCCTTGAGTAGAGGGCATCTGGACCTGCAGCTTTGAAAATGTCTAGCCCTTCCAGAAGATCCCTAACTATATCTGCACTGACTGAAGGCCTGACAGACCTATCTCCAAGATTGTCCCTACCTCTGGTAGGAAGGATATCCCGGTTCCTGTTCAAGAAAACAGGCAAAGAGACTGTGAACAATATCAGATTTCTCATCTGGCATAGCCACCAGATTACCATTTGCATCTTGCAGGGGGCCTACATTGCCTGGTGCCCCCCTCTTCCTCACAATGTACTTGAAAAAGGACTTTTTGTTGTCCTTACTCCTGGACACTAGCCTGAATGCCATCTCTGCCTTGCCTTCCTAATAGCCTCCTACACTCCTGGGCTGAAGAGGAGTATTTCTCCTTGGTGATAGCCCCTCCCTTCCACTGGTTGCACATCCCAGTTTTAGTCCTCAGGCATTGATGGATACCCTTGCTGAGCCCAGGGGGTTTCTGAGCACTCTTAACCCCCTGGCTTGTCTCAGGGCCTGCTATTCTTTGGGCCTGGTGGATCGCCCCCTTAAGGTATGACCATCCCTCGTGGACTCCCATCTCCTCCACCTTCTGGGCCCTCAGCACCTGCCCCGCTAGTCTCCAAAGGTCTTTGACATTGGCCCTTCTGAAGCCAAAGGCTTTAGTCTTGCTGTAAGCCCTTGACACTCTGTGTTGGATAGTGAAATCCAGCAGGTGATGATGGCTATGCCCAGGTGGTCAAGGACCTGCAGTCCCCTCACCAGGTCATGCCTCATGGCCAGGACCAGGTCCAGCCATGCGTTACCCCCTGGGTTCATAGTATCATAGTACCTAGGGTCAGAAGGGGCCTAGAGCAGGCCATCTAGTCTGACCCCCTGCCAATGGCAGGATCAAGTGCCAGGGTCACAGGACCCCAGCCAAGTACCTATCTAATCTAGTCTTAAAGATGCCCAAGGTAGGAGCAAGAACAACTTTCCTAGGAAGCTGGTTCCACAACCTAGCCACTCTGACTGTGAAGTAGTGTTTCCTAATGTCCAACCTAAACCTGCTCTCCAGTAACTTGTGACCATTGGTCCTAGTTACCCCTGGTGGTGC
>JAGPOW010463009.1:0-10162 GCA_030014935.1 Caiman crocodilus
CTGGAAGGAATAAAAAGGCAGCATGCCCAGCACCCGGGTGGCTCCACCGAGGGAATGAAGAAGAGGGCAGAAGAAGAGCTGGCAGAGCTGGCCAGCAAGGCGGAGCAGTAGCCCCAGAGGAGCCCAAAGACAGACTGTTGGACAGAAGCAGGAAGCGGCTATGTTCTCCAGCTGCACCATGAGGGGTGCGGCGTCGATGCACAGCCAGGGCACAGAGGGATCGAGACCCTGGGAATTTCCCGAGGCAGCTTGGGTCTCCAACCCCCTACAAGAGGCAGGGTGAGTGGTGCACAGCCAATGCATGGAGTGTCCAGGAGTGGACCAAGGCTCCAGAGCTGCATGCAGCAACTCGGGTCCCCAACCTTGGCATGGGACCAGGCACACGGTGCACAGCCAGTGCACAGAGGCTCCAGGAGCAGACCGAGACCCCAGCACAGCGCAGGTCTCCAACCCCTGACACAAGGCAGGCCCAACAATGCACAGAGCAGTGCATAGCAACCCAAGCAGGCTGAGGGCACCCTGCCAAGGGAAGGGACGCCTTACCCTGGAAGACACGGACAGCCTCACTGGAGTCCTGAGTTTCCTGGGAAGGGGATTCCCACAGGGGAGGAGAGTCTTTCTTCCCCACCCCATCCCCTATGATGAGCAGTTGGGATATTTAAGTTGGTTAAAGGGGCAGCTGGGGTATCTGGGGCTCCCCACTCTCCTCCTCTCATCTCAAGGCCACTCCTTCTCCTGGGGTGTTGCTGTTATTTTAATACAGCTCATTGGGATTTTTTCTTCTTTATTGCCCCCTGAACCCTGCGCCTCGTATTTTGTGAATCCTGAGCCTCGTATCTGTGAATCCTGCACCTCACACTTTGTAATGTGGAAGTCCATTACAGTATAAGATTTGCATGATTTCTAATGAGACACTTGCTTTGATCCCCTTTTTGATTCCTCAGCTGTATATAGTGTTTGCATTGATTTGTATATAAGCTGTTTTAGCTCTTATATCTTATGTGTAAATATGTTAACCCTATAACTTTAAATCTTATTAATTGTGCATAAACCTTAACACATGACCTGGCCTTGCTCTATAGGGGAAGGAGGAAACTGTGCCACAGGCAGTTTCACCCCTCAGCGCACCTGCCCTGCTAACAGTCCCTTCACTTGGAGAGGGGAGTACATCATTGGGTACCATCCAGGTTACATACAACACCCTGAATCGCATGTATGTGGCTGTAGTTTTTAACTTACTGCATATCCAGCTTACACAAGATGAGGGAGCAGGCAGATTAAGGACTAGTGATCCACTTGTTTTCAGATTGCCCTGTGTGCTGTAGGCCAGAGGCCTCTCCCACTTGATTTGTTGCAATTCCATTAGGTCAGAGCCTAAATATTACTAAAATGCAATCCAGACTAGTGCCATAGCCTGCTATGGCCTAGCTTCTAATGTCCATGATGCATTTGCAATTGTGTTATTTAAGGGTTCAGCAAAGAATCCACAGGTAGCTTTCAGAAACAGTTCAACTTTCCTAATACTGTACAGTAATTATAGGAGACAGATGTAGCTGACAACTCTACTCTTAAGAGGCCAATATCCATACTTTAAGGAGTCATTGGGTAAAACACACAAAAAAAGCCTCAGAAACAGGAGTCAGAATCCACTTGCCTCTTTTCCAGGAAAACCTTATCTTTCCTGGGTCGCAGAGTGAGGCTCTCTCTGGTCCCATGACTCTTTTCCCCTTGGCTGCCTAGTCACAGCTTTGAGAGGTATGGGGGAAAGCTCACTGCTGATGGCTACAGAGGAGGATGTGGAGTCTGATGCCACTGCAATTTACACAACCAGCTGCCCCTTCCTTAGTGTTGTTTGCGTGTTGGACCCCAGCCAACTCCCTGTTCTGAGTTGTGACCCTCAGCTACTGAAAACAATCCTGGCATGGTGGGGAAAACATGGCAATGAACAAGCTGCTTTTGTGAACTTTGTCAAAGAGTGCCGGATGCCTGTGTCCATGCCTGTGCTCTGGGACTCTGTCTAGGACTGGTTTCTACATCTTTACACCCTGGCAAGATGATGCATCACCACTCCAATGAATTCAGTGGATGCTGAGCCTGCCATCTCAGTGTAAGGACAAGTGTTCATCCCATAGAGGCAGAGAATGTCTGAAGCAACTGTGGCTGGGTGCAGCATACTTGCATTTAATAGCTAGTATGAACTGCCTGTCTCAAGCTTAGCATTCAGTTTCAGTAGATTCCTTTTATAACGTCCTTTAATATTTAGTTGCCATTAAGTAATAGCATGTATATATTGATATTAGTTACCATTCATGGTGTGCATTGCTTTATTTTGATATTTCATTTTAGATTTTAAGTGATCAGTTGCTTAACATGGCAATGAATGGCTTCCATGGGCTTAATTCCTTCATTACGCCTGCAGAAGCCATCAAGGGAAACACTATTAAGCAATTTAAGTGGCGCATTGGCGGGGCATCTGGCTATTTTTTGGGAGAAGTGGGACTGCCAGGGCCTCTTGGCCAATCAGAGGTCAGGGGTGGAGGCTGCAACTCTCAGCCCACAACAAGGGTGGCTGGCCCTGAGATCTACCTGCAAAATTGGTTGGGTAGACCTCAAATTTGGTAGATCCCTACTACCTCAAGTTTGGCAGACCCCTACTTATTGGTCAATTCAGTGCTTAAAGTTTCCCCCCAGCACTTTGCTCAGGTTTCCTTGACTCCAAGTCCTGTCAACATTAACAAGGCAGTACAACATAGAGATACCCCAGCTAATGAGGTCCTAGTGTTCTGAGTCATTGTGTCCTGCTGTAAGGGACAGCATGTCAGATACCAGTAGAAAAACAGGACTTGAAGTGACGTTGGGAAATCATCCAGTCCAGGGGTACTCACCCTCCAGCCCTCAAGTCACATGCAGCCCATGAAGCCATGACATCTGGCCTGTGGGGCTACCCATGGTAATTTGGCAGTGGAGGAAATTTGGCAGTGGAGGAGCAGTGGCAGTTATTAAAGCCACCCACCCCATTTCCAAACTCCAAGCCCAGTGTGGCCAGTTTTGGGCAGGGCAGGACTACTCCCCACCACCTACGCATGGCTAGATCAAGATCAGGCCACACCCCTCACACACACCCCCGCCCCCTGCTCCCACAGCTGAATCTGAGCTGGGACATGCTTCCTCCTTGCCCCCTCTGCAGGGCAGGGTAAAGCCCTCTTCCCCCCGCCGAGCCAGGTTTGGGCTGTGCTGTACTCCCTGTCCAAATCTGCACAGCTGGATGGGGCCCTCCCACAACATCTTGAGGTCCAGGTCCAGCCCACTGCTGGAACAGCCACTGGCTATCCAGTGCACAGGCCAAAAAGTTTGAGTACCGCTGATGTAGTACATCCAGCTGCTCTACGCAGGAACATCCCTTTCCATAATATCTCAGCCAATCTTTCCCCAGTCTGTCTTTGTGCATGCAATTCATTTTGTACTTGACCTTGAATTTCACCTGATTGATTTGGGATCATTTCTCTAGTTTATCCATGTAATTCTGGATTCTAGCCCTACCCTTCAAAGCATCTATAATTCCACTCAACTTGATGTCATCTGAAAACTTGGTAAGCATGTAGTCAATCCCAGAATCCAAATCATTGCTGAGGATGTCTGTCGCACCTGGCTCAGATTTTTTTTTCTTTTTTTAGTGAAGCAGCTAGGCACAGGGTTGTGCGTGGCTCAGCTTCATTACCCGCGTACCCAGTTGATGGTAAAATAAGCGTAACGGTTGCAGTTACTTACTCAAAGCTCTGCTGTGTAATGAAGCAGGTTACATTTATTAAATTTACAATGGTTACAATGTGGGAGAGTCGTTAGGAGGGTGTAATCTGAAGAGAACGATTTGAGGAGTGGAGGGTCACGGCGGGTCGCGGAGCGCTATAAATTGTACGGGGGCCCTTGAGCAGCTGGGTTGAGATAGAAGAGTGGCTGGCTTGCTACTCAAAAAAAAGACTTTTCCCATTTGTTTGTGCTGCTGGCTCGGGCGGAAGTTTGTTGCTCTTTTATGTCTTCGGTGGCACTTTTATGACCAATTAAATTATTTGTTTGTTTTCACTTCCATATAAGGAAAACTCTTTGTCTGGGCCATGAGCATTTGTGTTACATGGTCATTAGATGGCACTAAGTTCACACAATGTCAAACAATACCCAAAACCCAGGACAGAACCCTAGTGAACCCCATTTGATATGTTCTCCCAACTAGACATTGCAGCTTTGATTACTCATTGAGCACAATGACCCAAATAATTATGTATCCACTATATGGTACTTCGATTTGGTCTATACTTCATTAGCGCATTAATGAGAATACCATGGCAGTCAGTGTCAAAAACCTTGTTAAACTGTTAGAAGCAGGGCATGGGCAGTCAGGAAAGGTCACCTGATACTTGGGTGAAGTCACAGGGAGCCAGGTGTCAGGGTAAATCAGGAGTCAAAGCCAAAATCAGGGTATGCCAGGGTGATAGGAATGGACATGATGGAACATATCAAATGATGATCTGTCCAGCAGTCACCTACACTGGTCATAGCTCTAGTGATCCAGACATTGCAATGGTCCTGAGCATGCTGTATGATGTAGTCAATCAAGTGTCAGTGTTTGGAGAGGGGGTCCATCCATGATGCCTGCCATTTGTTCCTTTGGCAGAATAAGAAGTTTGTGATGATGAGATCATGTTATAAACACTTAATTAGGAGAAGAATTCCATTTGAATTGACTTTGTCCATCCCTGCCTTTCCAAATGTCCCTTTCCATAGCTCAGAGTCCCTGCCACTCAGGCACTAATATTACCAAGAAAATAGGACTTGGTGGAATTATTTTTTTGTTTCAGCATCTACATCAAGGGTGAGGGTGTATTCACTGATGACTACTGCACATTGTCTGTTGGCCAGTTGAAGATGAAGGGTCATGAGTCGCTTGTTGATGCCAGCCAGACATTCCAGCATCTGAGTACTGCTCTTGTTCTTGATAGCAAAACCAACGTCATGAATGAGTCTCTTTGTCAGCTTTTCCTTTACAAAAAAGGATGTAACCACCACCATGCTCCATGATGTGCTCCTCTCTTGCCTGTCTGGTCTCACTAAGTGGTTCAAGGTCATCATCAACTCACCCAAGTTTTCTGGTCATGAGTGTTGTCCTTTGCTCTGGTTGGTTACTGTTAGGGCTGTTTATCACAAGATGACGTTCCAGGTTGCAAGCTTCATCACTTGGTTTGGACCACAAACAGAGCGATTTCACTGGCTATGTTTCTCCAGCCAAGTTAAATGTTTAGGACACCTTTTCTAGTCCCTTTCCCATATGGGGTAAGCAGAGGGGATCCTAAGTAGGCCTGCTCAGTCGTGATTACAGCTGTTTGCTAGCACATGCCCCCCACTGCCATTCCCCCAGTACTTCAGGACTTGCTATTGAAGGAAGATGCCTGCACATATCTTCTTTTAATATGGGGATGTCATTGCACATCAGCAACCACATGATGCTTTGTGGAAAGGGAAATTGAATCCAATTGCAAGGCAAAGCTGGACAACTAGAGGTTTGCATTCTGCCGCAGCCTTCATCTGCTTTTGCAGCCACTGTGAAGTATTATTTCTTCATTTGTCTGCTCTTCAACTGTTGAGGACTTTCATTTTCTGGATCGCTATTAGCCTGGAAACCTCATTATCAACCTTGCTGCCATGGGTAACCCTACCTGGAATACAAAACTTCAGCTAACATCAGTCTCAAAGTCACTGGCAGCACACAAGCCTCCCTACCATATCAAGACTGCAAGCCAGGAAAGCCCTGAGTAACAGACCTGGGGACTGGAGAAAGGAGTGAGGTGGGTAGGAGAGCCAAAACTTGGAGAAAAAGAGCTAGACTAACCCTACACCCGGAGGCTGTCTTAAGTAAGACATGGCCCCCACAAACACACACAGGGCCCCTGAACTCATACTGACTTTGATCCTTAAGCCTTCTCCCTATGTTCACATGGACGCCCTTCACTCTGATGTTGACCTCCAAACCTTCCTCCTAAAGGAACTCCAACCTCCCATTTGAGCCCTGAAGCTCATGCTGACCTTGAACCCTGAATCTCCCCATGACTGGCATGGGCACACATCTCACATGTAGCCCACACCTCACAATGACTTCAACACCCAAATCCTGCCTCTCAAACTTTCACTGATGCCCACCAAAACCTCACCCCATATTCACACTTTCCCCCCAGGATCCTAAAAAAGGTCCTATACGTTTGAAAAACGCGGGGATCAGTGAACAGCCGTGTGTGAAAGGGAGGAGGTCCTAAAGAAGACATTGCCCTTTGTCTGCCTCTTGGAGCTGGAAAGCATGGTAGAGATGCAGTGAAGGGTGGAAAGGGATTGGGTTCAGACCACCTGCTGGGAGTTGCAATAGCACAGATGCGTGCGTGTGCGTGTGCGTGTGGACAGAGAAAGAGAGAGAGAGAGAGAGAGAGGGCTTAGATGGGGGGTGGCAACTGGTCACTTTGAAGCCTCACCCAGTGCTGAGATGCTACTGTTGTAGTAAACAGCTTCTCAAGTTTGGTAAGAACCAGGACTTAAAGCTGCCTCTTGTCCTAACAGGCCTAGAAGCAGCCTCAGTGTTGCATGGGGTAAATCCCCGTGAAGCAGTGACTGGAAGAGGCCTAGAGAGGCAACCCTGGGCCTCATCAGAAATTAAGTTCAGGGTTGCAGGTGTGACCCACTTAGGGCAGCATATTAATGAGATTCCTAACTGTTCTGTTAAGTGAACAGGCCCCGCAGGTGTGATGCAGGAGTGCCTTAGACTTACGCAGAAGGGTCTCAGAAAGACTAAGAGTGCTGAAGGGGGAGAAGCAGCAGATGCTTGCGGACTTGGCAGTATTTCAACTGAGCCACAGTCCCTTGCATTTAATAGTCCTTGGTAAACATTGAGACAGAACCAGACAATGGAAAAGTTCCCGCTTAATGGGAGCAGGGACCCAGGCTAGAAGTTAGGGTCTGTTCTCTTCCAGGTCTCTTCCTGGCTCTGACTATCCTCCAGCTCTCTTAGGCTGTGAACCCATCTCTCCCATTCACATCTGAATTTCCTGAGCGAGACTGCATTGCCTGCCTCCTGGTGAATTACCTCAAGACCTGTGTCCCGGGATGCTGTGGATTTGAAACCCCCTTCTCTGCTGCTGTTTCCTACTGCACCACCTCCTTTCCTTTGTCCCTCCTTATCTACCTCTTCTGACAGATAGCTTTCTCCACAACTCACCTGATGCACAACTCAACTGCATTTTGCCACCCACTCGGGATTCACCAAGGGGCATTATGTGCCACCATTGGAAGGAATATACTCTATCATACATACAAACACAGAAGAGAGATGGCAATGAGAGCTGCTTGGGGCTGTCCATCATCAGCCCTGAATGGCACAGCTTTGGCCACAGGCCATCCTAACCAACACTCCAGAGGTGCATGGAAGCAGTGGTGTGATGCTACTGGGAGAAGACTGGCATGGCATGGAGATAGAGCTCCATACATAGAAATCATCTGGCTATAAAATCTCCTTGGCAGAATCACCTGAAAAGGGCCACCTGTAGCCAGACAGAGGAGTCAGGACTGGATTTAGAGACTATAGTCCTGATGTTCATGAACTTCAGATGGGCATAGCTTGACCATCATGTTCATGGCATCTGAAATTCATGAACATATGATTAGTTTTCAGGGTGATGGCTAGAAAATGGTATTTAGAGGTTTGATTTTGGGAATCAACTTGTAGGTAAAGTAGATTGACTTTCATTTGTAGATGTTTAGGATTGTAAATCCAAAAAAAGCTGATAAAGCTGATAGGAAAATACATAGCACCCAGGTGAAGGACTAACAATAGAAGGATGGGGGTGAGGTGGGAAATGCAACTAGGTTACAAGTGATACAAAGTTAGCCAACTAAGACCGGGGGTAGGAGGACAGAGGAGGGGGGAAGGGGAGGGAGGGGGTTCACGACACTGAGAGAAAAAGAGAATAGAAACACACAAACCCGTTACAATGGTCCACAATGGTGGAAGAAGTGGACCAAAGAAAAAGTGTCTCAGTCCATATACAGTCTCATCTTGGGGGTCCTCCTCAGGTGGAGCAGGGTCACCTGTTGCTGAAGAATCCTCTTGAAGCGAAGGTCCATCTTGTGCAGGGGGGGGGTTCAGGTGGTCCCCTCTGGGTCCGGTCCGGTGGCTGTTCTTCTGGTGGGGTCCGTGTATTGGCGGTGGCCCGTGATGTGCTTGACATAGATGTCACAGGACCACTGGATGGTGTTGGATACCATGAGGCAGTGCATCATCTTGGCGTAGCAGTGGGAGATGCGGCAGGCACAGAGGACACTCTCGTTGCTGGGGTCCCAGGCTCCGAGCATTCCCACGATGAGCGCATCGACTGTCACAACGTAGCCACGGCCCCTCGGGGTGTCAGCCAGCGGGGCGTACTTCTCCCACTTGCGAGCCCAGTGAAGGCTTGGTGCCGGTTCTCGAACAGGATGGTGACGTCCACAAACATGATCACTGATGAGGAGGCCAAGAAGATCATGATGTTGGGGCGCATGTGATCACCGATGATGAACAGAACAGAACAGAACTGTGGTCCAGAGGAATGGCAAGGGTTAATCAATTTCTAAAAGCCTGTTTATGACAAAGTTTCCTTCAAGACCCACTGTGTCTGAAGCCAGTGGACACACAGGCTGGGAAAGATGATATGTACCACGTTGTTCCATAACATGAGATAAGGGAGTCTGCCATGTTGGCCACGTCACAGTGTCAAACTGCAGAACCTTTGGGATTTCTGGCTTTAGTGAACAGACTAAATTAGAACGCCCAGTAAATAAGCAAATTAAGATGTGTGCATATGATGGGTTTGTTGGAAAAAAGAAATATTCTGACAGGACAGAATGTGGACAGTATGACAACCACAGGGAGACCAATCAACAATACCCAGAGATGGAGAGTTATCAGAGGGGAGACAGGCTACAAAAAGAGACTTCAGAACACCAAAGGGTCCCTGAGAGGAGAACATGAGGCCACCATGGTCAGAGGGCACACCACCATCCTGTCACACCCACCTTATTGGGATGGTGGACCTGAGCCCTCAACCCCCCAGGCTGTTGACATCTGACATTCAAGAGAGAACCTCAGGGCAAATCTCATGTACTGGCTAGACATACTTTCCCTCTGTGACAGCTCTAGGACTGGTAGATATAAAATTGTTTGCATTATTCTTATCCGCTACCACTGTGTATCAATAAAAGTTGCCAAGGATCAAATGGAGAGGTCAAGGTCAGTCTGAAGATTTAGGTCTTCCCAGAGCAACATATCTGGATCACTAATCCAGTGCCAACACATTGGTTTCATGATGTTTACATCTGTGTCATTGTGACAGGGGGCCTCCTCAGGGCCACTTTCCCTGGCCCGCCCACCTGTCCTTGGGCCAACCGCCTGCCTATTCTCGCCCACCACAACTTGATCTTAATTGGTTCCTAATTGATGTTCCATGAGTGGGAGGCTACCCATTTGTGCCCCAGTGCCAGGGGGTGATATCTGCGGCTCCTTCCACCCCATACCGCAGCCCAAGCCTCGCAGATGGCATCTCGATCTTTCCCTAGTCGCTGGACCCCTCTCCAGGCCTTACAATCATCCCCTTGGGACCCCTCCATAGTCCCCACAATTGGGCGGCCTCTCCGCTGTCATCCGGCCTACCTAGCCCCCCGAAAGCCATCTTCCCCTCTCGGGTGTGATCCTCCTAGACCCGTGGCAACTTGCCCTGGCCCACCTCCAGGCCAGTCAGGACCCCAGGCCTCCAGCTCTGGGCATCCCTCGCAGTGGGCCCTCTGGCTCTTTTGACCCCTTCCTGGGTCCTGGCCCCAGCCTGGGCCAGTCAAGGGTACTCCCATGGTCAGGCAGGTCTCTAGCCCCTCACACATTCTCTGGGTCCCCCTCCTGGGCCCTCCAAACACACAGGGTAACTCACCCAGCGGTGGCGGCAAGGGGTTAAGGCACCCCGACTCGCCTTCCACCACAGTGGTAACTGGCCTGACATTTCCTGGGGGCTCCTGCACCACTGGGAGCCCCACCAGGCCACCCACTCCCAGCAGGGTGCAGTTTTCAGGTCATGCCCAGGACCAGGAGCCTCCTTCCATCCCC
>JAGPOW010463051.1:0-11782 GCA_030014935.1 Caiman crocodilus
CCTACAGGAATCTCATGAGGTCCAACAAAAAGTGCAAAGTCCTACACTGAGGAGAGATCAATGTCACACACTGGTACAGGCTGGGGTCTGACTGGCTAAAGCACCAGCTCTCCAGAAAAGGACTGATGGGTTACAGTGGGTTGCAGAAGGCAGACATGGTTACCTTCTTGGTGGGCTTGGACCACCCTCAGCATCTCTGCCATCTGCTTGCTGAAATCTTCTGCCTCTCTGCTGCTACGCCTGGTTCTGAAACTTCAGCTCAGAGTAAGTTGTCATTTCCTTCTCTCTGGCTGCTGAGGAAATGGGAAGAGAGTTGAGACTTGGTTTGCAGACCCGATAGCACAGTGAGGGGGAGCAGGGGCAGGGGCAAGGTGTGGAGGATCCCAGAGTAGTCCATTATCCCATGCTAGAAGATAAGAATTGGGGGGAAAAACCTCTATTGTTCTACTTGGGATGACCACTGTGGTCTCTTCCACCCCAGGGATCAATGGTCCTCTAAATCAGGTCCTGATAATCTAATATAAAGCTGATGATGCATCCTTGGAAAAGTTTGTTGCAGAGCCTTTGATGAAAACACCCTAAGAAAGCAGAGCTTATCATTAAGCACAGAGATATCAGTTTTACCGATGTCAAATACCTTATATAAAATAGATTCCTGTGGTCCGTTTAATCAGAAACTTTAGAGCAGTCTGATATCTACTTAAGAAGGGCTGAGCTATGGTGAAAACCTGCTATGTACTTATGAGAAAAAAAGAGAGGGGTTGATACAGGGAACTTACCAAAGATTCATAGATCAAAAGATCTCTGACCTAAAATCTTCAAAACCATGAATTTTGAAGGGTAATTGTAGCAAAAGGAAATCTCATCCCCTGCTCATCATTATAAGACTATTTTTCGTGAGAGAAGAGTGGTTGATGTAACATTCAAAGGAACAAACACCATGAGGAAAGAAAACATACTAGTTTGTATTTGATATATGACTTCCTGGGCATGAATCCAAGCAAGGAGAAGAAAGCTCAAGTTAGAGACATGGGTCTGAAAGGCAGCACAGCTGGTTCACTTATGTCTGATGGTGCTACAGAGACAGAAATTATAAACCAGGCTTTAGGAAGCTGGGTCAGGAAGTTGACTCTCATTCAGAAGTAGTTGATGGCTTTATAAGATAGCCTCATGCACTTTGATAACCATAGGAAGGACCGATACTGCTGAGCTTTCTAACTTGCTACGTTCTGTAATCACATTACAGAAGTCACGTTCAAAAGCAGTTAAGGCTACAAAACATCTTCAAATTTAAGAGACAAAAAATTAAGCTTGTCTGTACAACTTGAATTCACTTCCTGTGAAATTATATTATTTATGAGGCAATATATGATTAAACTGTTCAGCCTTTGCAGCCCCGGGATGGAGCGCACACTGTTCCTCAGCCAGGAAGGTGCCTGTGCAGCCTGGGGAGCCCAGGAGCTGGAGCGTGCACACTGCAGAGGGAACCGGGAGAGAACAGAGCTGCAAGGCCTAAAAGAGGTGCATAGCTGTAAATCAGCAGCGCTCCATCACAGCCCTTGGATCTCTAATGTCAGCACATGATCTGGCCCATGATGCTTCATGAAAAATGGAAATATCTGAGTCTTCTCCCCAGAAAGGAGGCTGCACAAAACATGTCATGCTTATTTTGGTCCATCCTAACTGGGCAGGTCCTACACAATGAGCAGACTATGGCTTTTGGTAAAAAGACACTTGATGGAAAGCAGTTATCTGTCCGATCCTAATGTACTTCTGTAGCCAGGCTGTTCTGAGCGGGCAGGGGCTGCCCCCCATGTGGGCCCCCTCCCACCGCTTGAGCACTGTGGCCTTGCCCCCACCCACCTCACCACAAGGGCAGCGTGGCTGTGGGCTCCCATTGCATCCAGCCCCCGCAGGCTGCACCACCTCGCTCTGAGGCCCTGGCGTAAAGCAGAAGCTGGAGGAGCGAGGGGGAGCCTGGAGACTCTGTCGGCAGCAACAGGAGTAGCAGCTGGAAAGGAGCCTGGTGTTAACTGCTTTTGGGCAGTCTCCAGCTGAACAGACCTTTTCCATAGCAAGTCACAGCGCCCAATATTCATTGTCGTAGTGCATCTCTTCCTCATTATAAATGTCAGAACTAATTCTGTACTGCGCCTTAAAGTGGCATGGCAAATCTATTGGAGAAAAGCTGAGAAGGGTTAATTACCAAACAATCAGCCATTTTTTGAATAATTAGCCATCCTTGTTACCCCTCTCGAGTGACAAATTCACCAGGTCTTACTGTAGCTGCCTCTATATAAGGCAACACCATATCCTTTTTTCCCTAGCTGCTTTCTTGCTCAAACAGTGATTATCTGCATCAATATTTTCCTCCTGTGTGCTCACCCCCTGGATCTCTGTCATCCACATACCACGGGGATACAAACATGCCTTTAGGATTGCAGATCTGTGCTGTTTACAACTTGAAACGAGGCAGGCAAATCAAACAAAGCCACTTTACTATTGTAACACCCCCCCCCCAACACACGCACACGTATTTGGATTGTATATTGTGTTATTGGGTTTTTAGGAGGTTTTGGGAGTAGGGGTTGTGGGAAAGTTGGCCCCTGTGTTTTGGCCATGTGCAGTAGCACTGGTTATTGCATAGTCATTTAGTACTTGGTTACTAAATGACTGCACAGTAACAACTACACAGCTGGCTGCTCCTGAAGACACTGACAGCAGGCCAGGGGCCATCGATGGTCTTTCCAGAGAGTGCCTGACAAGTCTCCCAATCCACATTGCAGTGGCTCTTAGGACCCCATGGGTCCCTTCAGGGTATAGACCTCCTTCACCCCTGCTTGGAGTCACAAAGGTATGCACATCCATTCCTAACACTGTCTCCCCATTATATACGCAGTTCTGGGTGCAGTTGGGGCACTTCACTTCAAGACAGATGTGAATAGCATCAAGCAGATAGCAACACAGTTGTTTAGAGATCTAGAAAATACGCCTTGAGTGAAAATAGTGGAACAGGAATTATTTATTCTCAAGAAGTAAAGACAGTGGAGGGGGGAATTATTACAGTCTTGAGATACCTGAGGATGGAGATAAATAGAAAGGAAATAGACTACTCTCTGTGGCTGCAGAAGAAGGGATGAGAAGTAACCAACATGCATTTCAACTAGGGACAGTTACATGGGGTATTAGGAAGAAGTCTGGGAATAATTCAGCACTAAAGCAGAGGGGAACATTAGACAAGAGCTTGTGGGATCTTCAGCCTGGAGAGTTTCCAAAAGACAGTGGGACAGGTACTTTCCTACATTGGGTTAGAGAGGGTGGCTTCACACCACCATCTGTTGCAGCAATCTGCAGGGACGGTCCCTGCTGCGCCATGTGCTTGGTGGGTTGATCCATTTTCTTTGTTCTTGATGGTTCCTTCTGCTTCTCACAAAAAGAGAATCAAGTTTCTGCACAGCCTCCAGGCTTAGTTACCCCACCTTGGACATACACACAAGCTACACCCTGATAATATGGATGACTGGGGCCTGAGAGATCAAATCTGAACTGGAAAGTCACATATTACAGATCATGTCCATTCCCCTGCGCTCCCCATTGTGGGGGCCGAGAAACGCCGGTGAAATGGGGCCGCCAGTGGAGTGGAATTAGGTGCACAAGACGTAGCGGTTGCAACAAAAAAAACCCTTTACTTACAGGTTGCGATACAATGAGGTATGCAGTGTAGGCACAATCCGTAGACAGACACAAAAGGAAAACCGTAGACAAGCACACCGACATTCACACTCACGCGGGGTATGGGGCACGTCGTGGTAACCGTGACGGGGAGTCGGTGGTGGTTGATCTGGCCCCTCCATGGCTCTGAGGTACACGTGGGGATCTCTCTTACACGCATCCGAGCTCTCCTCCAATTCGGGCGGGTACCACCCAAGCCTTTTGTATGGCCAGTGAGCCAACTGCTGACCGCCACGTGTGCATAATTTACACCGAGCCAATCGAAAGCATGCCCTCAATGGTGCAGCTGCAAGCTTTTGGCGGGAGCCAATCTTTCACCAAGGACTCTTTCCCGCCTTACAGGGGAAATTCCTGCACCGGGGACTCTCACTGTGCCTAAACGCAACTGTGCTGACGCATTCCTTAACCATTTAGCTCTGACACCCATATCAGGGGACCAGGCTGGGGGGAATATGTGCTGGTTGTACTAATGGCAGGGAAGGCTAAACAACTACTTAACAGAAGGAAGGTCAGAGATGCTTTGCAGTTCACAGCTGTAATGAGCTGGATGAGAATCCCTCAGCACAGGATCCCTGCACTCTCATGACCCCTTGTACAAGGCACGGTGTGGTCAATGTGTCTGGCCCAAATGTCACGGGACAAAGACTCTGACCTTCCAAAAATTGCTCCTGAAATCAAACCTGGAGAAGGTTTTGTCTCCTTCCTTTTCTATGACCAAAGGCTGTTCCCAGAAGCACCTCTATTTCCAAGGTAGATGAGAGAAAAATCCTTATGTTCACCAACAGAGTCCCCGTGTAACACGAGAGTCGATGGTAATTAATTTATCCATGGTACAAATCAATGTACTACATGTCTCCTCAGGCTATCACTCCCCTGTGACTTGTCAACCTCTGCTGCTCCCTGTAATATATCTGCAAAGGCCTTGATCTAACACTGGAGCAATTTGAAAGGTCTGTCCTTTATTGTGGTATTTCTTACAGTCAGCAAGAGAACTGGGGATGGATAATATAATGTACTTTTTTTAGGGAGTGAATAGCTATTTTAGCATAGTGAACAGAAATCATAACTCTTCCTTCCTGTGATTTTGGAGGCATGGGCTACATTAATCCCCTGTCTTTACAGGGGAACATCAGTGAATCCCAGTACACAGCTGAAGATGTCCAATAACACACATTTCCTGGAACACACGAAGTTTGGGTACCACTCCTGAGTGATGGAAGAGGCTTTTGCATAATACAAATTAAGTTAATCAGTGGATTCCCTCACCTACAGGAAAATAGAGCACTGCCTTATCCTCATACACCATCCCCAGAAAACAAGCCCAGCCTGGTCTAGTGTGTCAGGATGCAGCATCTAGGATAAAGGCGAATGACATTGTCTCTCTGCACTGCAGCCTTTCAGCTCTCTGGGTCAGGTCTGCTTTACCAGGGGCACAGTGCCAGACTCTCCCAGGTGCACAGACCATAGGGCATGTTGGGCTGTATCAAGATGAAAGGTCCCATGCACACGTTGGGAGTTAGAACTGATCAGACCACAGCTCCATGGGAATTAGGAGAAGCAGGAGGTTTGCAAACACCTGGAGCCAGCTGGGGCTGGTGCTGTGTGGTGGGGTCTGTCACTGTGCCTCTGATAAAATTCATGATCCCATTTAGTTGGCACCATCTGAAGCTTACATTTCGATGGTGAATTGTACCCAGCACCTTTGATGCACTTTGGTGTACAGACAAGAACATCCTAATGGCACAGACTTACAAGGAAGAGGAGAGCTCTGAGCCTTCAACCCAGACCCATGTCCTAGTTCCAGAGTTGTAGGACAATCCAGTCCAGAATCGGTGATAAAATACAGCACTGTTGCAATCTTCATAGTATTGAAGCAACTCACGGTTTATGAAATCCTGCATGAAAATAAAACAAATGGGTGGGGGGGGACCCTGAATTTTCTCAAGTGTATGGAGAGCACCGCAGGCTTGAGTTCCAAATGCAGCATTGCTGCTAAGTCAGTGCAGAGACCTCCCCTATACCTAACATTGGGTTTTCACATCTCATTCAAGTTGCAACCAGTCTGTGCACTGACACCTTTCTGGCTTCAGATTCAGATGAAATCATTTTTCATTCAGTTAATGACTGTGACTCGGACAAACAGAAGCTTTGCTTTGGGCACGTCACACTTCTTTTCCTGCAAGCCCTACAGTGGGCCTAAGGAACAGCCTCACCTTATCGACTCTCACGTCACATACGCTGCTTGTTCACTAATATCAGGTCATCCCTTTATGGGACCTGCCCAGAGACTTTTTCAGGGTCACTGTCTTGGACGTAATCCTGAGAGTGATACTGTGAGCTATTGGCCCTGCTTTGATGGTGATCTCACAACCATCTTCCCTAATATATCTATATCTATTTATAGATAGTTAGATAGATTGATAGATTAAAACAAACAAAGAAAAAAAAACAACTGAATTTACTTTAAATTCAGCATGCCCATGCACTGAGCCGAGCACCTGCCCAGAAGAGGCATGACATTATTTGGACTCACCTTGTGTCTGTATAAGTTGGGCACTTTTGTGGGGCATTTTTCTAATTGTTGATTGGATGGGCTTTAGTTAAAGGTGCCAAAAAGCCTTCCTGAAATGCCTGGTCTGTACAGATCCTGTGCAATGTACCAAAGTAACATGCTGCTGCTTCTAGTAAAGTGTGAGTTTTTTGGGTGTGTTTTTTGTTTTGTTTTGTTTTGTTTTAATATCTGCAAACAGCCGCAGGCTTTCTTAGCAGATTTCTGTCTGGAAGCAGCTAGTACCAGGTTGTTCAGTGCTTGGAAGAGGGATGCACTAACGTGCTGTATCTGATGTGAAGATCTGGGAGGTGAGGAGTCAGCAGAAGACACAGACGGAGATCTGTACAGTCAGCTTTCAGCAGCACTCTCATTCCCTCCTCAATTCCCCACTCCCAGTACATGCACACACGGCCTGAGACACATGTCTGTGTGGTCTGTGCCCTCTGTTTGCTCTGTGATGCTGCACCTCCCTCAGTGAGTGGCAGGAGGTGTCGCTGTCACTTAGCAGTACTGCCTCCAGCCATCCCACAGCAAAAATCCTGCCTCTTTCTCCTTACACCCCAGGAAGCTTCCCCTCCAGCTGAACATGGTTCCAGTCACCTATGACACATGTGCCCAGAGCTGCTGTCTTCTCCAGCCTGCCGTGGCAGCCTCCTGAAACCCAGTGTGCAGATTCATGGCCCCCTGCCCCCTGGGAAGAGATGAGGGCAGTAATCAGAGACCTTGGTGTCATATTCAATGATCTACTAAGGTCTCTTTACATTCCCCAAGGCCCTGGCTCAATTCCCCAGCTGCACACTCAGTTCCCCAGCTCTTTCCCAGACCAATGTAGGCCATCCCTGTTTCCAGTGCAGGCAGTCTAGGCACTATGCCCATAATTGTCCCCAAGGTGATACAGAATGAACCTTGGAGACATTTGGGGAAAAATTCCCAACCACGGGTGATAGCCCAACCCTGTAAAGAGATGGAGTGCAGATCTGGTGATTGGCCATGTCCAGGGAGAACGTGGCACTCAGTAGAAGGCTTCCACGTAAGAGTCAAGGCCTGGCTTGAAGGACAGTGTGGGACTGCCTTAGTAGAAAGTGGCTCCACATGGACAGTAGTATGAAGGGAATTGGTTGGTGCAGGAAGCAGATTGCATAAGGTAGACCATCAGGAGCAGATCTGCCTCAATGGAAAGTCCCAGACCAAGGAAAGGGCCTGGGTACAGCTAACAATTGAAGGGTACAACCACCAAGTGCTAGCATGCCTATCCAGGCACTTGGCTTACCCGGTTTTGTCAGGTCAGAAATGGCCCTGCCTGTGGGAATTGCTGATCATGCTTCTTCAGCAAAAGACACCCCAGTATAATCTTGAGGCTGAGGGTCTCTTAGGTGAATCCCAGCTAAGCACGAGTTTTGGAAGACTGACCTGTGTGGGGGAGACCAGCATGGATTGGCAGTAGGAGCTGGAGACAGAACAGTTCACAGTTCACAAAAGTGTGCTCAAGAAGGTCAAGAAGACATGCACAGGTGGCAAAAGCTCTTGGGATCACTAAAGTTCACCTACTGAGAAGCCCCCCATTTTGCCACCAAGTTTTCACAATTTGACCTATTCTATGGCCACCACCCACAAGGGATTCTGGATTTGCTCAAGGAAGTATGCAAACAACAGGAAGGGTTGGCACAAAGTACAGTAGTGCATCTGTTGGAGAGGCTAGAGACTGCAAGAGCATTGGCATGGGGCAAATAACAAACCACCCAAGATTAGCAAACAGCCAGATACAATCAGTGGGTACACACAAGAAAGTTCAATGAGAGTGACTGGGTGATCATGCTGCTCCCTGATGACACCTCCAATTTTATGGCCTGGTGGCAAGGACCATATGAGGTGATACAACACACAGGCACAGTGGGTTATGACGTGTGACAACCAGGCAGGAATAAAATCCAGCAGGTACATCATATCAAATGCTTAAAGAGGTGAGCATGCAGGGAGGCCCTATTTGTCACTGCCATCCTGGAGCCAAATTAGTTTGGTCCAGAAGTGCCTGGACAAGACTCAGGAGGGCCTGTCCAGATGCATTCAGACCTGATACAGACACAGCAGCGGCTGGCAGCCTGGCTGGTGAAGCAATTCAGAACAGTTTCTTCAGATTGCCCTTGGAAAACTCAATGGCTGGAACAACAGGTAAAGATCCCAATGGGAAAGATTGTATGGGAGGATTGGTGATGAATCCCCCAAAAGCTTCAAGAGGCCCTGTACAGGGAGGTCACTCAGATGTTGGCAGATGGGGTGGTGAGAGAATCTACAAGCACCTAGTGAAACCCCATCACCATGGCTCTGAAGAGAGATGGGACCATGTGGTTTTGCATTATTTTTAGAAAGGTTAACAGCATAGAGCACTTTGACATTTATCCCATGCCCGGGTGGAAGACTTGCTGGAGTAAATAGGTGGCTGCAGTTGATCTCTATGTTAGACATGACCAATGGGAACTGGCAAATTCTCTTAGAAGCCAGCATCCAGGAGAAGACAATGTTTGCCACCCCTTGGGGGGCTTTCTGAGTTTCTTCGGGTGCTATTTGTCCTTCACAGTGCAGCAGTGATGTTCCAGAGATAACAGATAAGGTGTTGCCACCTCATTGGGGATATGCCTCTGCATTTATCAGCAATTTAGGAGTGTACTTGGAGACCTGGGAAGAACACCTGCGACATCTGACAGCAGTGTTAGAAGAACTGCAAGCTGCGGGACTAACTGCCAACCAAAAGGAATGTGCACTGGGGCAAGAGGACACGCAAAGTTCAACGTAGGAAAAAAACCAGCAGATATGACCATTGATAGATAAGGTGCAGGACCAAAAGGATTATAACCCACTGTGAACAAAAAAAGCCCCGACATCTGGTCCTTCCAACTGTGAGTGCCACCTAGACCCCTGGTTTTCAAGCATAACAGCCCCACTGTCTGAACTTACCAAAGACTCATCCCCAGATTGGGTTGTCTGGACAATGGGGTCTGAGAAAACCTTCTGGCGAGTCAAAAAGGCATTAGGTACCCAGCGTGTAGTATACACTGCGGACTTTTCAAAACCCTTTCTGGCACAGATGGGCACACTGAATGTGGTCCTGGGGGTGGTATGTTCTCAGCCAGGAGTTAATGGGGAACACCTGGTGGCGTACATTCGTAGAAAGGTGCAGCCCTGGGAACAGGGGTATGCCACCATAGAATGGGAAAATTTGGCTGAGCCTTGAAATGGGCCATCGACAGCTTTTGCTATTATCTGACAGGCCAGGAAGAAATTTACATTAATAAAAGATCAGGCACCACTTCAATCACTGGAAAAGGTCAAGTTACATAACCCCTGGTTATTACGGTGGAATTAAGGGCTACAAGATTTTCGTTTGTTTATAGGGTACCACTCAGGATGACGTGTCAAATTTGACCACAATGCAGATGTTTTATTGCGTAGGAGGGAGGAAAAGTCTCCACCAGCCCCATGGACACATGAGCCGTGGATGTGCCTCCTGTGGGAGGCGTGTAATGGGGTCTGGCCCCATCACTGCAGGAAGGAGCATGTCCAAGGCTCCTTTGGCCTGAGACAGCATCCCCTTTCTATGTCCCTTTCCAAGACATATGCAGCTGTGTTACAGCCATGCAGACTGGCTGGAAGTACATGTAGTAGGCACAACTGCAATGGATAATAGGGTTGTGCAAAATTTCATCGGCAGCTTTGTTTTGACACTCTTTCACCTCATTTTGAGCTCAAAACCATGAAATTGAAATGAAACAGAGAGCTTCAAAACAGCCTCAAAAAGAAATGAGGCCATTTTTTTCAAAGTTTCAAGCTTCGAAGCTCAAGCTGGTCTTGCCTGCATAAAACTGAAAATAAAGAAAGGAGAAGAAGGGGGAAGAGGGGAAAGGGGGAGAAGGAGTGCTCTCATTATTATTAACTGTGTAGCCGGCCAGTGATTGTGGTCCTTCCCTGAGGTGCCTTCCAACCACAATGCTCTGGGGGAGGGATGGGAAAACTTCATAACAGGCAGCATTATTTAACCTGCCCTGTTTTCTGCCTTGGGGTCAGTTAGTGAGCTTTGCCCATTAGCAACCAAAGGTGCCGGACCCCAGAGCCCCCCTGCATCTCTCTCCTTGACAGCTGGCAGGCTTTGTGTCCACAGCAGGGCCTACCAGAAGGCCTGCAGTTTTTTTCCCCACCCTGTCCCCCAAGACAGACATAGTTGCACACACACCCATGACACAAGTTTTGTGTGTCATCAGCTGGGGGTGCAGCACCCCAGAACCCAGAAGCCCCTGTGTCTATGTCCTTGAAAGACGGCAGGCTTTGTGGTCTCCGCAGGGGCTAGCAGGCCTGAAGTTTTGATCCCACTGTGGCTTACCTATACATGTGCCATGAGTTTTTTACTTTCAAGATTTTGAGGTGCAGTTTCCCTGAACTCCCTGCATCTTCCTCCTTGAAACTTCATGCCCTCAGAAGGGGCTACCATTTCCTCAAGTTTTACTCAGAGCAGGCCAGAAATGAAAAAAGTCACAGGCCGTTTTGAGCTTCCGCATTATAGCCTAGGGGCAAAACGTTGAAACAGCATCGAAACACTGAAACTGTTTTGATGAAACAAAACGGAGCAGCGGTATTGAATAGAAATGAAATTTGAAACAAAGTGCTGTTCCATCGAAATGCGAGTTGAACTGGAATGGTGCCATTTCACACAGCCCTAATAGCTAGCCTAGGCTCGGGGTAGGCACCCAGCTGCCCATGATTGGAAGTATGACTGCCCAGACAGGGTTGAAGGGCCTGTCCCTGCAGGTGTGGAAAGCTAAAAGCAGCCAGGAATGGCTTCATGGGACTGTGGGGGAGGATCAGGCTGGCAGGCTTCTCCTCACCTAGGAGGACCCTGCAGCCAGCTCATGCCCCAACCTGGGCTGCTGGGATGGGGGCGCTGGACCTACCATGTGGGCAGCAGATGGTGGGGACCATAAGCAAGAAGGACAGATAAATGCAACCTTTTCCATTTATATGTACTATTGATTTGGGTTCACAGTTCTGGACTGTGGGCAGGGAGCCCAGTGCCTGGAGGGAAAGCATATAGTTTCAAGGTACACCTCAAACCAGTCACCCAAGGAGGTCAGGGTCTGGATTGGGGGATCATTGACAACCCTCTTCACATAGAGTAAAAGGGGTCAGGTGGGAGGGCAGCCTGCCTTATCCAACATACCCAGCAACGCCCCTCCAGGACCACAGCTATCTTGGCAGTTTACAGTCAGGTGTAGCCTGACACACAGTGTCCAAGGAGTGGCTGCCTCTAACTTATGAAAGATGAATGGAAATTAAGTTCATGCCTTGGCCTTCCCCACCAATCACTTCTGGTATGTTTTCAGGCCATTGAGGCAGGCTCCTCACCTCCCCTTACTGCCCCTCCACGCCCCTCCAGTCCAGGCCCAACCTGGATCTGACCTCCTCGTCCACAACAAGCAGCAGGTGAGGCCACCCCCGGAGAAGCTCCAGCTC
>JAGPOW010463178.1:0-10293 GCA_030014935.1 Caiman crocodilus
GCAGGAGATAAAACTACAAACTGGTCCAAAGTGACAGCTACTGTTCAGGGTCCAGAAGAACACCCTTCAGACTACTTTGAAAGACTCTGTAAAGCTATACGCCAGTATGAAAACATGGACTCCGAGACACCTGCCACATTGCCTGTGTTAAGACTTGTATTCATAAGTCAGGCTAGCGAAGATATTAGAAAGAAGCTTCAACATGACACTGAGGGTGTTGAGAGTAAATTCAATGCAGAAATCTTAGCCATTGCTACTAAAACTTTTAAAGGAAGGAAAGAAAAAGAAAGAAAGAAAAACAAAAGATGCAGAAGAACCAGTCTTTTAAGATCATAAAGCTGCCCGCAGCTTACTTCTCTGCACAGTTAGATCCAGTGGCAAAGGGGGGAGTAGGCTGCCTTCGCGCAGTGGCAGCATCTGCAACAATAGTCAAGAAAGTCCAGGAATTAGTCCTCAGATACCCCCTTATCCTGAAGGCTCTACACGCAGTAGCCCTCCTCCTCCTCCCAAAAAATACTCAACAGTTTTCTCAACAGAGAATGAACAAGTATGAAACCACACTTTTAATGGCTACAAAGCTGGTCATAGAGAGATGCAATACCCTGAATCTGGCTACTCTATTACCTCTACCCAGCGATGGGGAACCAGATTCCCACGATTGCCTTCAAGTTGCAGCATTTTCAGACAAACCCAGGGCAGATCTTAGTGACTTACCCTTAGGCAACCCTGACTTGATTTTTTTTGTAGATGGCTCTTCACAATTAGTCAACAGAGTTAGAAGAATGGGTTATGCAGTAGTAACTCCATTTGAAGTACTTGAAGCTGAACCACTGCCTGGGCAGTTGAACTCGCAGGTGGTTGAACTTACTGCCCTTACATGAGCTTGTCAATTAGCATCAGGCCACTCTGTAAATTTTTGGACTGATTCTAAGTATGCCTTTGGAATCTCTCATGCCACTGGACAATTGTGGAAACAGAGGGGATTTATGAAAGCCTCTGGAACTAAAATATCAAATGCTAAACAAGTCTATGATCTCCTACAAGCTATAATGTCACCAAATGCCATAGCTGTAATGTGTTGCCCAGACCATACCAAAAAGGGAGATCAAGTCTCAAAAGGCAATGCCCTGGCCGATGCCGTGGCTCAGACAGCAGCCCTACAGCCACTATCTGCCCTAGCCCTCAGTCAAAGGCATATTTGAGAATATTGCTAGAGCCAAAAATGTACGAATCTGCACCACCTTTAGAACAACAGAGATGGAAAGCGGCAGGAGCCACCTGTGAAAAGGATGGAATATGGTGATTGCCAGATGAAAGGATAGTGCTACCTAAAGCAGCCCTTAGACCCTACCTACAACTCCATCAAAGTGAGCATTTAGGTTGTGAAAAACTTGCCACTATCACTAATAGGCTGTTCTACACACCCAGAGTCTACCAGGAAGCAAAAAGGCTTTTAGAACACTGCAGTATATGCAAAAAGTTGAATATCAAAGGAGAAAAATCAGGACATCTAGAGCCCACCCCTGGGCTTATACTCCCTTTGAAAGACTACAAATAGATGTTGCTGATATGCCTAAAGACAATGGGTACAAAAACCTCCTAGTAATTGCTGACCAACTCATGGTGTGGGTAGAAGCCTTCCCCACCAGAAGAGCTACAGCACAGCAAGTAGTAAAAATACTCCTTAATGAAATTATACCCAGGTTTGGTCCTCCACATATCATTGAAAGTGATCAAGGATCACATTTTACTGCTGACATAAACAAAACACTGGCCAGCTTCCTAGGAATAGAATGGAAATTCCATACCCCTTGGAACCCAGAAAGCTCAGGACAAGTAGAAAGAATGACCCTGAAACAAAAATTGGAAAGCTATGTGCTGAGAGCCAGTTAAAATGGACTAAGACTCTCCCACTGGCTCTTATGTCCATCAGATCGACCCCCAGAAGAAAACTAAAGCTCAGCCCTTATGAGCTTCTGTTTGGACACCCTGTTCCCCAACATTTCCCCTTACTACCGGCTCACACTTCTTCTCTTTTAGGAAATGAAGGACTCACCTCTCATATTTTATCTCTACAGTCTCAGTTAAAATGTCTCCATAGGTATGCTGCTTTAAGCCAACCTTTACCTGCCGATGTCCCAGCACATCGCATTCAGCCTGGAGACTGGGTATATGTAAAAACTTGGAAACGGTCTCCCCTGGAACCCAAGTGGCAAGGACCATATCAAGTCCTCCTCACCTCCCACACTGCCATAAAAGTAGCAGAAAAGGACAACTGGATTAATTATACTCATACAAAGAAGACAGAAGTTTCACCAGAGCTCAGGATCAGCTCCAATGCAAGCTTCCCTGACCTGGAAAAGGGGAAGCCAGAAGAAGACGACTGAGGACTTTGTGGGAGCACCACACACCCACCTGACCGCAACAAGGGTGAGCCAGAAGCAGACGAAAAAATAAAAACAAACACCTCCTGGACCTGCAGCCCATTAGATAATATAAAACTCAAACTAACCAAAGTCCATTAATGAACTGTACCCTTTTGGGGTCCTGCCCAGCCCAGAGAACACTGAACTCCAGGTACTGCATCCTTTAGAAAACTTTTAAATCAGCCGAAACTGAGCACTTTGAGACTGTAACATGCCCCAGAAGAACAGTTATTGGAGCTGCAGGGTTATTCCTACTGTTTGTGCTGATTTTGTTATAATATGGCTTTAATAACTATGTTATTTCTAATCTTTCTCTTTGCTGGAGAAATTAGTCTTTCACAGGGGTTGGCTATAGCTGCCACTTGCTGCAGATGTGCTAATCCTGGTGCCCAAGGTTTTCCTGTCTGGATAAGCGATTTAGTCGAACTTTCTGATATAGGCGGGAAGGTCAACATTGCCTATTGGTATCCTCCCTCACATTGCTGTAGTTCAGCAGAAGTTCGGGTATTTATTTATGGAACAGAATATTGTGTAAAGCCTAGCCACCCAGTTTTCAGACAATTTGCAGTCTCCTCAGGCTAAGACTACTCTTAACCTACTGTTGCCCATATCTCTGATAATAATATGTACCTCCAATACATTAAGAGAGCCGCTAAAGCAGAAAACCAAAGTGACTGTTGGGTGTGCAGTCATTTTTCTCTCCACACCCAAGAAGGAATTCCCATGACTCCCATCCCCTTGAGCCCCATCAAGTCACTTTTAAACCCCTCTAATAACCAAGCTTGGGACAAAAGTCAGCAGGAGTTCCTTTTAGTAAAGCCTGTTGTTAGAGATTGGTGTTTCTATGTAAACTGCTCAGTATCAGACTGCATTAATTTAGGCACAAGCATATGTCACCACTATTTTACTGGTTCAATTTGTGGTGGGAGAAAACTCCCTAAAGTTCGTTATCTAGCTTCAATAGGGACCAGACAACGTGGGTAAAGAATTGACAGTGGTTTATTTGCTCGAGCAAACACCATAAAGCCAGCAAAAGGCAAAATGGCCCCCCCTCAAGGGTGGGGTGATCTTTTATACTTTTTACAATAAGGCAAGACTACAGGGTTAACAAAAAGCAGTACTTGGGCAGTGCTTTACAAATCTTTGTAACAGCATATTTCTATTAAGCTGAACTAGTACTTTTTAAGAGCTAAAAGTTAAGTAACAGTAACATTATGATAGGTTAGCAAAACCTTGCACAGTAGTAGATACTTCTTAAGGACAGAATCACTGTACTTAGAACAATGGCTTCTTTGTTTTATCTTGCTTCTTGCTGTAGCTGATTTTCTAGCACACAGACACAGATCCACTTGCTGCATTTTACTCAGAAAATGCTTAACATAGTTAAAATGATTACTTGACACAAGCAAAGGCTTAGCCATCATTCTGCCTTGTGGTCAGCGGCATTGCTAGGCCACAGGTTATGCCTTGTATTCAGCTGCAAAGCTAATACTAACAGTATGCTATCAGAAAACTATTCTATTTCAGGGTAATAACAAACATGCTCACTACAAATTGGAGGAGACTGGCGTAATAATAACACAGCAACTCCTACCTATTGCAGCTCTTACAGTGATTTCTACAGCAGCAAAAATTTAACCAAGGGCACTAATCCTATCTGCACCCCCATCTCCTCTTTAAATAATACCTTGTGATATTGTTTGTACACTGATACCTCCCAGGGACAGTGCTTCTTCAGTAGAACTGCAAATCCTTCCTTTAAATCAAAGGGTGAGCGCGGAGTGCTAAAACTAGAAAATGGGGGCCAAATACCTCCTAAATATTCAAACCTCGCTGCTTTAAAAGGACAATACTGAGTCTGTGACTCCCACGCCTACCATAAAATCCCTGCCAAAGGAAAAGGTATCTGATATCCGGCAATGCTAAAACCCTCTACGTCCTTCGCCACACACCTTCCACGGGACAGGTGGCAAAACAAGAGGGATTTGCAAGAAAGCCATGATATAGTAGACAAATATCAAAAAACTCCACTTACCAAAGGAGTATTACTTGGATGTTCCCTTGCAAGTATGCTCCCAGGAATAGGCACTGTGTGTCTTGAAAGATTTACATTATGCCTCCATGCTGTGATAGAAATCATAGCTCACAAATTCCGCGAAGGTCACAAAGACCTCTTGAAGGCCATTGCTGCCTTGGCTGATACCCAAGAAGAACTCTGACAAATGGTAATTCAAAACCGTATAGCTCTTGATTTTCTCCTCACTGCTCAAGGGGGAGCTTGTGTGGTTATCGGACCAGAATGTTATGTATGGGTTAACAGCTCTTTTACCATAGTACAAACCCACCTCAGTGATGCAGCTGTACATATCCAAAAAGCCGAAGATATAGCTAAAATCCCCAAAGATGCATCTCTTAGCTGGGTTACTAACTAGTTCTCTTCCCTTACAGGATAGCTTAGACCTTGTATGCTAACTATAATTGAAATAGTTATAACTATAGTCTGCCTGTTATGTTGTTTTCAGTGTTTATACTCTCTAGGACAACAGTTTATGCAAAGGCAAGTAAAAATGTATAGTCAGTTTGTACAAATATCCAGCATCAATCATCAAAACCTAACCCCACAAGAAGTTGAATACCTAAAAGTGTGTTCCAAAATTCCCTCTGTATAATTGGAACAAAGTGGGGATTGTAGTGAGCATGTTTGTTATTACCCTGAAATAGAATAGTTTTCTGATAGGATACTGTTAGGTTAACAATAATTTGGATTCTTAAGAAGTATTAGCTCTGCAGCTGAATACAAGGCATGATCTGTGGCCTAGCAATGCTGCTGACCACAAGGCAGAATGACAGCTAAGCCTTTGCTTGTGTCAAGTAATCACTTTAACTGTGTTAACCATTTTCTGAGTAAAATGCAGCAAGTGAATCTGTGTCTATGTGCTATAAATCAGATACAGCAAGGAACAAAATAACACAAAGAAGCCATTGTTCTAAGTACAGTGATCGTGTCCTCAAGAAGTATCTACTATTGTGCAAGGTTTTGCTAACCTATCATAATATAACTGTTACTTAACTTTTAGCTTTTAAAAAGTGCTAGTTCAGCTTAATAGAAATATGCTGTTACAAAGGGCTTTATGGTCTTTGCTAAAGAAAATAAACAGCTGTCAATTCTTTACCTGCATTGTCTGGTCCCTATCCCTATTGCAGCTGGACAATGAACTCTAGGGAGTTTTCTCCCACCACACAAGGAAGCCAGCAGCCCAAAGCACCTGTGTGGTATGGTGCAGAGCAATGTAGTGGAGAAGCCCACCACCAGTCAGCCAAAGGTGAGGTGGGGTGCCCAACTACATGCCTATGCAGTGCTGGGAACGGGAGGAAGGAGAAGGGAAGGCTGTGGGGCATGCAGCCCCTGGCAACTTAGAAGTTGGACACTCTGACTTAATCACACTGAACTCCAACAGACGTGCAAGGAGCCAGCTCCGACTCACTGGAAATCTATTACATGACAGCAGGCTTGATTGATCGAGTGTGCTAGAGCACAGACATAAACGTGTACCAGCAGACTCCAGCATCATGTGCATCAGTTCCTGCACTGAGAAACGGAGGTGGAGGTGCTCATTTGATGAGCTGCCATTTTTCAGTGCAGGGGACACTGATGCACATGAGGCTTTGGTATTTTAATTAGGCCGGTGCTCTTGGACCATCTCACCTGCAGCTCTAGACTTCCCTGGAGGAAGGAAGTTACTTAGGCAGAATGCTGGGACACTATTATGTGGCCTCCATATCTCCCCTTACAGCCACTACTCATCCAAGTGGTAATGCCTACCCTATCTTACCCTTAGTCCTCAATGTAGAATGAGATTCATTGCTGGGTTGTAACCTTTCCAGCTGTGGTTTCTGAAAAAAAGCTGTGTATCACCCAAATTAGGAAGGAATATGGTACCTCCTTTGGCAGGGATGTTGTGGTCCTGAGGAGACTTTGCCATGAGTGAAAAATGTATATTGGGACCATCATTAGCGCTTGCAGCTCTCTCTCTCTTTAGCTGATGTTCTAGATACAAGGAAGGTTATTTTAGTGGACAAATGAAAAAGACAGGAGCCTGAAGGGAGGGAACTTGCAGAGCTTGATAAACCCTCTTGGGAGCAGGTGCTTTAACTGGTATCTTAACACTGCTGACTATCGAAGCAATGCAAAGTCTAAAACTAAATTTGAATCCAACTAAATTTGTGCAACTGGTGTTCTTCTCAGAAAGGGATAAATCAAAACAGTGAGCAGAGGCAGCAAACAAAGCAAGCAGTTTGCAAGTCAGTTCATGGGCCAATTTGTAGCCCCTCTCTTTGCAGGGGTACCTTTTAGGGCTGTGCGAGTCTTCGGATCCATACCCACTTTGCATGCTTCGGCATCCAAAGCAGCACTTCTGGGTCAATGTGGGATCCCAGTAATAGTGTCTGGAGTGGGTTAGGGACATCCGAAGCACTTTGGCCCCACTTCACGTGCTTTGGAGCTGCTTCAGCCATTTTCAGGGAATTGAAGAGAGAGGAGGAGTGGGGGAGGGATGGAGAGTGAGAGCAGGGGAGGGAGGGGGAGTGGGGTTGGGGTAGGAAGACTGACATCTGTAGGTAGCCAGGGAGAAGAATTTCTCCCTGGCTACCTTTCCAATGGCAGCGTCTGTGAGTGGGACAAAAAAAGTACAAAAGCCCCTGTTTCAGGCCTTTCTGTACCTTTTGCAGCTGGTTCCTTGTCAGAAGGTATGTGAGAGAGGGATGCTGGGACTGAGCCCTGCCTACCGCTTTTTCATGTTCTAAAGGAGTGGTTAGGATTTAGCTTATCTCAGCTTAGTTTAGCTTAGTTTAGCTATTCAATTCAATTATTAGTAGTATTACAATTCAATCTATTTCTTTGAATTATTTTTTTAGGAACTTTTTTTGGAAACTTTGCAAAAAGACAGTTGTATTTTCCCAGCCAATGTTATCTATCACTGCACGCACACACGCCACGCATACACATGCCCACACACACACACACACACACACACACACACACACACACAGAAACCCAGAATATAGAAAAAAATCACTGCAGAAGAAGACAGACAGATATTTACAGAAAAGCAAGACAGATAATATATTGAGACACAGGAACACACACAAATAATTGCATTCACACCACAGGATAGACAGATATTCACAGGAGAACAAGACAGACAGATATACAAAAGGATTCACACACACACACACACACACACAGACCTTTTGCAGCACAGGAAAGCTCAATATGAAGTGTGCTGGAAAGGCAGGTGCCAGGTCCTGTGGCAGAGGAGGGGAGGGGGTAAGGAGAGAGCTAGAGCTGCAAGCCCCCGCCCCATCCCAAACACCAATGCATTCTATTCCCGAGCAGCCATGACATCAGTGCTGCCAGTAGAAGCCAGGTGGTGGAAGAAGTGACTGCACCTAACATCCCCACATGTGTACCACCTCTGCTCAGTCCAGAAGTGGGCACCACCAGTGGAATCACTGTCTCTTCCACCCCAATTTCAGCTCTCAGCATGAGCCTCCCATTGCCAGAGGAGGAGCTAGAACTGGAGCTAGAGCTGGAACCAGGGATGCTGAGTGTGCTGGCTCAGGCAATTCTGAGGACTGTGGGGGAATCAGAGTTTGTGCTCCACACCCCTCACGTTTCCCCTAGACCCATGTCTCCGGAAAGCAGCACCTCGGAGGAGGCTAAGGTTGTGGAGGCAAGTGGCTCAGCTGAGGTAGCTCTTCCTGCTGTTGAGCCTCAGCCTCCTGAGAAGCGGGAAAAGGCAGGAGCCTCGCCCTCAACCCGGAAGCAGGGGAGTAGTGTATTGTGGGATCATTTTGAGGTGGCAGATGATGGTGGCATTTTGAGGTGGCAGTTTGCCATCTGCCAGCACTGCTGAAGGCACATGCACCATGGCAAGGACATGAGACACTTCTCCACCATGGCCATGCTGCTGAATCTAAGGAGGCACCACCCCCTTGCCCCTCTTCCTGCTGCTCAGCCTGGCACCAGTGTGAGCATGCTGAAAGAGAAGTCTCCCGCTCACTCCAAAGCCCCCTTACCCCCAAAGCAGAGGCAGGCCACCCTGGACCAGTGAGGGAATGATGGACAGAAAGCTGGGGTGTGTTCCCAAGGCCAAGGTGCTGGATGAGTCCCACATGGCAAGGGAGATCAAAGAGGCCATGAACTGCATGGTGCCGGGATGGCTCGTTGGGCAGACTGAGCTCATCAGCGGGTTCATGGTCACCAACAACAGGGCCAATATGGTGAAGGCTGTCCGTGATGCCAACTTTGTTGGCATCCACTGTGAGACACATAGGTTGCACTTAATAGTGAGGGATGCCTTGGAGGGGGACAGAGCTGCCGGTGACAGCGCCACCACCAGTACTGCTACCAGCCAGCTGATTTCAAAATGCAGGAAGGTGGCCAATCTCTTCTATGCCAGCTACTGCCTGTGTGGGCCATGGGCATGGCTATAATGTTGGGGTCCAAACGTATTAGACCACAGCGTCGGGCAGGTAGTGCTGAGTCTTCAGTGGCTACCTGTCTCGCTGAGGATGTGGAGCCACTGGAATGTGATCCCTTGGCCTACAGGGCAAGCCGCAGCCAAATGTGGCAGGATCTGGCCACAGTTGCCCAGCAACAACTGTCCTGTCCATGGACCAGTGTTCCAAGAGAGAGGGTGTTCAGCATTGCTGGGGATGTTGGGGCAACACCCCAGCACCATTTTACCCCCCACCATTTTACCTGCTTGGATCCTACATTGGTGGAGCAACTGGTATTCCTAAAGGTGAGCCTCCTGCTGCTGGGTTCCCCAGACTCCACCTGCAGACAGACTGAATGCCACCCTCCTTACTTCGTCTGCACCAATTTCCTTTTTTGAGGTTTTGAAAAGCCAAGTAATGCCCCACTTTCAGCTGGAGGGGGCACTAACTGCATCACCAGCCAGCAGGGGAAGAACATGTCTCTGCTGAGCTCATTCCCCTGCCCGGACAAACTTGGAAGTACAGGACTGGGGCTATGGAGAAGAAGGAGGCCCCAGGTCCTGGGCATAACCACTAAAACTGCACATTGCCAGGGTAGGGAGGCCTGGTGGGAGTGCTGGTGGTGCGGCAGCCCTGTAAATGCCAGGACCAATGATCCCCTGGCGAAAGGTGGGGAGGAGGTGCCAT
The DNA here is from genome assembly GCA_030014935.1 of Caiman crocodilus. Taxonomy (NCBI): domain Eukaryota; kingdom Metazoa; phylum Chordata; order Crocodylia; family Alligatoridae; genus Caiman; species Caiman crocodilus. The sequence continues at coordinate 9,615 of JAGPOW010463178.1, forward strand.
AATCTCCAGCTAACACACGCACGCACAAAGTCCTGGCTGGAGATCGCCCAGACCTGTCACGTCTTTGACAGGCCTGATGCTTGCTGGTTGCAATGCAGTTGTGAGGTTCCCAGTGAGCCCAGCTTAGCTGCCCAGGATGCCAGCTTTAGGGTTGAAAACCCCTTTGTCAGGCTGAGGAAGTACCTGCAGTTGGTCCTGGATGAAGGAACAGTAAAGAAGCCAGAGGATGGCCTGGCCTGCAATGCAGGCAAGAAAGCCAGTCAGTGAATATGGAAATGGACACATTAGTGGGGGAAGGACAGGCTGGGGTGGGGGAGAAGGAGGAAAAGGGAATGTAGCAATGCAGGTAAAAGTGCAGAGGTGCCTAGGGTGTTGGATGTCTGGTAGGTCGCAATGTGTCAGAACTCCACTGTGTATATTGAGTCCATTAGTTTCTCTACCTACTACCTAGGAGGCTACAATACGTGCAGTTCATAGGCCCAGCTGTGAAAAGTGGTTTGCAATGTAAAAATTTGTCCCCTCTCAGAATCAGGCCTGAGAGACTAGAGGCAGAGTGTTTTTTTGGTGAGGAATGTGCCCCCACAGGTAGTTGGGTTTTGTTGTTTTTGAGATTCTGGTGTGCAGTTTGTGGCAGGGGAGGGTGGGGGACTAGAGATAGTTGGCAGGTTTTGTGTTTTGA
>JAGPOW010463221.1:0-12381 GCA_030014935.1 Caiman crocodilus
ATCTCGTGACAACGCTCTGGAACCCCCCGAAAAGGCTATGGAAACTCAAAACAAGGCTCTAGAACGCCAAAAACGGCTCTAGAACCCTGAAACAAGGCACGAGAACCCCAGGAAAGGCTCTAGAGCCCCCAAAATGGCTCTACAACCCCATAAATGGCTCTACAAGCACAACACAAGGCTCTAGAACCCCAAAACAAGGCTCTAGAACCCCAGAAGTGCTCCAGAACCTTAAAAGAAGGCTCTAAACCCCCCCAAACGGCACCTGAACCTTAATACAGGGCTCTAGAACCTCAAAACAGGGCTCTAGAATGCCCAAAAGGCTCTAGAACCTCAAAACAAGGTTGTAGAACCCCGCAAAAAGGCCTAGAATCTGAAAAGAAGGCTCTAGAACCCCCCAAAGGGCTGTAAAACCTGAAAAGGAGGCTCTACTACCCCAGAAAAGGCTCAACAACCTCAAAACAAGGTTCTAGAACGCACAAGACTGCTCTAGAACCCTGAACAAGGGTGTAGAACCCCCCCAAAAGGCCTAGAACCTCAGAACAAGGCTGTACAACCCCCCAAAAGGGCTCTAAAACCTGAAAAGGAGGCTCTACCACCCCAGAAAAGGCTCTAGAACCCCCAAAAAAGGCTCTAGAACTGTCAAAAGACCCTAGAACTTCAAAACAAGGTGCTAGAATCCTCCAAAAGGCTATAGAAAGTCAAAACAAGGCTATAGAACGTTAAAAACGGCTCTAGAACCCTGAAACAAGCTACTAGAACCCCAGAAAAGTCTCTAGACCCCCCCCGTAAAGGCGCTAGAACTGCCAGAAAGCCTCTAGAACCTCAAAACAAGGCTCCAGAAGAACCAAAAGGCTCTAGAATGCCAACACAAGGCACTAAAACCTCCAGAAGGCATAAGAAACTCAAAGCAAGGCTCTTGAACGCCCCCAAAAAGCTCAAGAACTTCAAAAGAAGGCTCTAAATCCCCCCAAAAGGCACTAGAACCTCAAAAAAAGGGCTTGGAACCCCCAAAACTGCTCTGGACCCACAAAACAAGGCCTTAGAACGCCAAAAGAAGGCTCTAAAACCCCCCAAAAGGCACTTGAACCTAAAAACAACACTCTAGAACCCCAAAACAAGGGTGTAGGACCCTTCAAAAGTCTATAGAAACTCAAAACAAGGCTCTAGAATGCCAAAAACGAATCTAGAACCCTGAAACATGGCACTAGAACCCCATAAAAGGCTCTAGAGCCCCCAAAAAGGTGCTAGAACACCCAGAAAGCCGCTAGAACCTCAAAACAAGGCTCTAAGCCCCAAAAATCTAGAGAACATCAAAAGAAGGCTCTAAATCTGCCCAAAAAGGCACTAGAATCTGAAAACAAGGCTGTGGAACCCCCCAAACTGCTCTTCAACTGCAAAACAAGCCCTTAGAATATCAGAACAAGGCTCTGGAAACCCTAAAAGGGGCGATAATCTGAAAAGAAAGCTCTAGAACCCCCAAAAAGGCTCTAGAACCTCATAAGAAACCTCTAGAACCCAAGAAGGGATCTAGAATCTCGTGACAATGCTCTAGAACCCCCCAAAAATGGCTAAAATCTTAAAAGAAAGCTCTAGAAGGCCGAAAAGGGCTCTAAAACGTGAAAAAGTGGCTCTACCACCCCAGAAAAGACTCTAGAACCCCAAAACAAAGCTGTAGAACCGCCGAAAAAACCCTAGGACCTCAAAACAAGGCGCTAGAACCCCCAAAAGACTCTAGAACAAAAAACTATCCTCTAGAACCGCAGAACAAGGCTACAGAACCTCAAAACAGGGCGCTAAAAGCCCCCAAAGGCACTTAAACCTCAGAACAAGGCTTTAGAACCCCCCAAAAGCTCTACAACCTCAAAACAAAACTCTAGAACCCTAAAAAGGCTCTAGAATCTCGTGAGAATGCTCTGGAACGTCCCAAATGGCTATGGAAAGTCAAAACAAGGCTCTAGAACACAAAAATGGCTCTAGAACCCCCCTAATGGCTTTACAAGCACAACACAAGGCTCTAGAACCCCAAAACAAGGCTCTAGAACCCAAAAGAGGTCGAGAACCTCAAAAGAAGTCTCTCAAACCCCCCAAAAGGCACTAGAACCATAAAACAGGGCTCTAGAACCTCAAAACAAACTTTAGAACCCCAAAAAAGCTGTGGAACCTCAAAACAAGGCTCCACAACCCCAGAAGAGGTTATAGAACCCTAAAACAAGGCTCTAGAATGCCCCAAAGGCTCTAGAACCTCAGATTAATGGTGTAGAACCCCCCCAAAGGCCTAGAATCTGAAAAGAAGGCTGTAGAATCCCCAAAAGGGCTCTAAAACCTGAAAAGGAGGCTCTACCACCCCAGAAAAGGCTCTAGAACCCCAAAACAAGGCTCTAGAACCGCCAAAAAGACCCTAGGACCTCAAAACAGGGCTCTTGAACCCCCAAAATCGCTATAGAACCCCAGAAAAGGCTCTAGTACCTCATAAAAAGGCTCTAGAACCTCCCAAAAGCCTCTAGATCCTCAAAACAAGGCTCTAAAACCTCAAGCCAAGGCTCTGGAACCCCCAAAAAAGGGCTAGAATCTGAAAAGAGATCTCTAGTACAGCATAAAAGGCTGTAGAACCTCAAAAGAATGCTCTACAACCCCCCCAAAATCTCTAGAACATGAAGACAAGGCTCTAGAACGCCCAAAGTGCTCTAGAAGATCCAAAGAAGGCTGTAGAACCCCCAAAAAGGGCTAGAATCTGAAAGGAAGTCTCTAGAACCCCAAAAAGGGCTCTAAAACCTGAAAAGGAGGCTCTTCCAGCCCAGAAAAGACTCTAGAATGCCAAAACAAGGCTCTATAACATCATAACAAGGCTCTAGAACCCCCAAAATGCTCTAGAATGCCAAAACAAGGCTCTAAAACCCCCAAAAGGCACTTAAACCTCAAAACAAGGCTCTAGAACCCCCCCAAAAGCTCTACAAGCACAACACAAGGCTCTAGAACCCCTATAGAAACTCAAAACAAGGCTCCAGAGCGCCAAAAATGGCTCTAGAACCCTGAAACAAAGCAGAATCCCAAAAAGGCTCTAGAACCCCAAAAACGGCTCTACATGCACAACACAAGGCTCTAGAACCTCAAAAAAAGGCTCTAGAACGCACAGGACTGCTCTAGAACCCCGAAAAAAGGGTGTAGAACCGCCCCAAAAGGCCTAGAATCTGAAAAGGAGGCTCTAGGTCTCCCAAAGGTCTCTAGAACCTCAAAACAAGGCTGTAGAACCACCCTAAAAGGGCTGGAATCTGAAAAGAAGGCTCTAGATCCCCAAAAAGGGCTCTAAAACCTGAAAAGGAGGCTCGAACCACCCCAGAAAAGGCTCTTGAACCACAAAACGAGGCTTTAGAATCACCAAAAAGTCACTAGAACCTCAAAACAGGACTCTGAAACCCAAAACAGGCCGTGGAACCTCAAAACAAGGCTCTTGAACCCCCAAAATGGCTCTCGAACCCCAGAAAAGGCTCTAGATTCTCAAAACAAGGCTCTATAACCCCCCAAATGCTCTAGAACCTCAAAACAAGGCTCTGGGACCCACCAAAAAGCTCAAGAACCTCAAAAGAAGGCTCTAAATCCCCCCAAAAGGCACTAGAATCCTAGAACAAGGCTGTAGAACACCCACAACGGCTCTGGAACCGCAAAACAAGGCTCTAAAACCTCAAAACAAGGTACTACAACCCCAAAAAAGGCTCTATAACCTCAAAACAAAGCTCTAGAACCCAAAAAAGGCTGTTAAACCTCAAAACAAGGCTCTGGAACCCCCCAAAAAGCTCTAGAACATCAAAACAGGGCGCTAGAACCCCCCCAAAAAGGCTCTACAACCCCAGAAAAAGGCTCTGGAAACGCACAACAAGGCTTCAGAACCTCAAAACAAGGCTCTAAAACCCAAAAAAGGCTGTAGAACCTCAAAACAAGGCTCTTGAACCCCCAAAATGGCTTTAGAACCCCAGAAAAGGCTCTAGAACCTCATAAGAAGGCTCTAGAACCCCCCAAAAGGCTCTAGATCCTCAACGCAAGGTTCTACAACCACCCAAAGGCTCTAGAACATCAGAACAAGGCTCTGGAACCCACCAAAAAGCTCAAGAACCTCAAAGGAAGGCTCTTAGTCCCCCCAAAAGGCACTAGAACCTCAAAACAAGGCTGTAGAACACCCACAACGGTTCTGGAACCACAAAACAGGGCTCTAAAACCTCAAATCAAGACTCTGGAACCCCCCAAAAGGTTCCAGAACCTCAAAACAAAGCTCTAGAACCAAAAATAGGTTGTTCAACATCAAAACAAGGCTCTGGAACCCCGAAAAAGCTTCTAAAAAGAAGGCTATAACCCGCCCCGGAAAGGCACTAGAACCTGAAAACAAGGCTGTAGAACACCCACAACGGCTCTGGAAACGCAGAATAAGGCTCTGAAACCTCAAGACAAGGCTCTGGAACCCCAAAAAAGGCCTAGAATCTGAAAAGAGACCTCTAGTACCACAGAAAAAGAAGTAGAACCTCAAAACAAGGCTCTATAACCCCCCCAAAATCTCTAGAACCTGAAAACAAGGCTCTAGAATGCTCAAAGTGCTCTAGACCCTGAAAAGGAGGCTGTAGAACCCCTCTAAAAGGCCTAGAATCTGAAAAGAAGTCTCTAGAACACAGAAAAGGGCTCTAAAACCGGATAAGGAGGCTCTACCACCCAAGAAAAGGCTCTAGAATACCCCAAAAAGGCTCTAGAACCTCAAAACAAAGCTCTAGAACTGCCAAAAAAGGCTGTAGAACCTCAAAACAAGGTTCTGGAACCCCCCCAAAAAGCTCTAGAACCTCAAAACAAAGCTCTGGAACCCAAATAAGGCTCTAGAATCCCGTGACAATGCTCTAGGACCCCGGAAAGGCTATAGAAACTCAAAACAAGGCTCTAGAACGCCAAAAATGGCTCTAGAACCCTGAAACAAAGCACTAGAACCCCCCAAAAGGCACTAGACCCCGAAAAAAGGCGCTAGAACCGCCAAAAAGCCTCTAGATCCTCAAAAAAAGGATCTAGAACCCCCCAAAAAGCTCAAGGACATCAAAAGCAGGCTCTAAATCCCCCAGAAAAGACAAGGCCGTGGAACCCCCTAAACTGCTCTGGAACCACAAAACAAGGCCTTAGAATCTCAAAACAAGACTCTGGAACCCCCCAAAAGGCCTAGAATCCGAAAAGAAAGCTCTAGAACCCCAAAAAGGGCTCTAGAGCCTCAAAACAAAGCTCTAAAACCCCAAAAAGGCTGTAGATCCTCAAAAGAAGGCTCTACAACCCCCAAAAGGCTCTAGAACCTCAAAACAAGTCTGTAGAACCCCCCAAAAAGGGCTACAATCTGAAAAGAAGGCTCTAGAACCCCCAAAAAGGCTCTAAAACCTGAAAAGGAGACTCTACCATGCCAGAAAAGGCTCTAGAACCCCAAAACAAGGCTCTAGAACCACCAGAAAGACCCTAGAACCTCAAAACAAGCCGCTAGGACCGCAAAAAGGCTCTAGAACCTCAAAAGAAGGCGCAACCCCCCCAAAAAGGCGCTAGAACGTTAAAACAAGGCTCCAGCATATCAAAACAAGGCTCTGGAATCGCAAAAGAAGGCTCCAGAACCACAAAACAAGGCTCTAAAACCCCAAAAAAGGCTCTAGAACCTTATAACAAGGCTCTAGAACCTCCCTAAAAGGCTCTAGATCCTGAAAACAAGGCTCTACAACCCCCCAAAATGCTGTAGAACCTCAAAACAAGGCTCTAGAATGCACAAGACTGCTCTAGAACCCTGAAACAATGCACTAGAACCCCCAAAATGGCTCTACAAGCACAAAACAAGGCTCTAGAACCCCCAAACAAGGCTCTAGAACCCGCAAAGGGCTCCAGAACCTCAAATGAAGGCTCTAAAACCCCCCAAAAGGCACTAGAACCTCAAAACAAGGCTCTAGAACATCAAAACAAAGCTCTAGAACCCAAAAACGGCTGTGGAACCTCAAAACAAGGCTCTACAACCCCCCCAAAAGGCTCTAGAACCTGAAAACAAAGCTCTAGAACGCAAATAAGTCTCTAGAATCTCGTGACTATGCTGTAGAACCCCCAAAAGGCTATAGAAACTCAGAACAAGGCTCTAGAACGCCAAAAACGGCTCTAGAAGCCTGAAAAAATGCACTAGAACCCCAGAAAAGTCTCTAGACCCCCCAAAAAGGTGCTAGAACCACCAATAAGCCTCTAGAACCTCAAAACAAGGCTCTAGAACCCCCAAAAGTATCTAGAATGCCAAAACAAGGCTCTAAAACCCACAAAAGGCACTAGAACCTCAAAACAAGGCTCTAGAACCCCCCTAAGAGCTCGAGAACCTCAAAAGAAGGCTCTAGAACCTCAAAACTTTTTCTGAGGTCCCTAGGCAGCTTCTGAGGACTCGAGGCAGCTTCTGAGGGCAAGAGGTGGCTTCTGAGGGTGCGAGGAGGTTTCTGATGGCACGAGGCAGCTTCTGAGTGTGCGAGGCGGCTTCTGAGGGCAAGAGGTGGTTTTTGAGTGCAAGAGGCATCTTAAAAGCGCAAGAGTCAGCTTCTAATGGAAAGAGGAGGCTTCTAAAGGCAAGAGGTGGCTTCTGATGGCAATATATGGTTTTTGAAGGCTCTAGGCAGCTTCTGAGGGTGCAAGGAGGTTTCTTAGGGGAGGAGGCAGCTTCTAAGTGCAAGAGGCAGCTTTAAGAACAAGAGGGGGCTTCTGAGGGCGTGAGGCTGCTTCTGAGGGTGCAAGGTGGTTTCTGATGTTGCGAGGCCGCTTCTGAGGGCGCAAGACGGCTTCTGAGGGCAAGAGGCAGCTTAAAAGTGCAAGAGGCAGCTTCTAATGGAAAGAGGAGGCTTCTACAGACAAGAGGTGGCTTCTGATGGGCATAAGTGGTTTTTGAAGGCGCTAAGCAGCTTCTGACGGCGCGAGGCGGCTTCTGAGGGCAAGAGGCAGCTTCTGAGGGCACGAGGCGGCTTCTGAGGGCACGAGGTGGCTTCAGGGCAAGAGGTGAGGAGGCTTCTGAGGGCAAGAGGCAGCTTCAGAGGGCAAGAGGCAGCTTCAGAGGGCAAGAGGCAGCTTCAGAGGGCAAGAGGCCTGAGGGTGCAACCCGGCTTCTGAGGGCAAGAGGTGAATTCTAAGGGCGCAAAGAGGCTTCAAGGGCCCTAGGCGGCTAGTTAGGGCAAGAGGCAGCTTCTAAGGGCACGAGGCGGCTTCTGAGGGCACGACCAGCTTCTGAGGGTGGGAGGCGGCTTCAGGGCAAGAGGCAAGGAGGCTTCTGAGGGTAAGAGGCGGCTTCTGAGGGCGTGACCAGCTTCAGAGGGCGTGTGGCTGCCTCAGGGTAAGAGGCGAGGAGACAGCTGAGGGCAAGAGGTGGCTTCTGAGGGCATGAGGTGGCTTCTGAGGGAGCGTGACAGCTTCTGAGGGTGCAACCCAGCTTCTGAGGGCAAGAGGCGGCTTCTAAGGGCAAGAGACGGCTTCTGAAGGCAAGAGGCGGCTTCAGGGCAAGACGCGAGGAGGCTTCCGAGGGTAAGAGGCGGCTTCTGAAGGCAAGAGGCTGCTTTTAAGGGTAAGCGGAGGCTTCTGAGGTCCTGAGGCGGCTTCTTAGGGCACAAGGCGGCTTCAGGGAATGAGTCAAGGAGGGTTCTGAGGGCATGAGGCGGCTTCTGGTGGCGTGACCGGCTTCTCAGGGCACGAGGTGGCTTCAGGGCAAGAGGCGAGGAGGTTTCCAAGGGCAAGAGGTGGCTTCTGAGGGTAAGAGGTTGCTTCAAAGGGTGAGCAGCAGCTTCTGACGTTCCAAGGCGGTATCTGAGGGCGCGAGGCGGCTTCAGGGAATGAGGCAAGAAGGCTTCTGAGGTCATGAGGTGGCTTCTGAGGGCATGCGGCAAGGAGGTTTCCAAGGGCAAGAGGCGGCTTCTGAGGGCAAGAGGTGTTTTCTGAGGGCGCGTGGTAATTTCAGGGCAAGAGGCGTGGAGGCTTCTGAGTGCAAGAGGAGCCTTCTAAGGGTGAGTGGTGGCTTCTGAGGGTGCGAGGCGGCTTCGGGGAATGAGGTGAGGCAGCTTCTTAGTGCATGAACGGCTTCTGAGGTTTCTAGGTGGCTTCAGGGCAAGAGGCGAGGAGGCTTCTGAGGGTAAGAGGCTGCTTCTGAGGGCAAAAGGCTGCTTCTAAGGGCAAGAGGCAGCTTCATGGGAAGAGGCGATGAGGCTTCTAAGGGCATGAGGAGGTTTCTGGGCAAGAGGCGGTGAGGCTCCTGAGGGCAAGAGGCAGCTTCTGAGTGCAAGAGATGGCTTTGGAGGGCCTAGGAGGCTTCTGAGGGCAAGAGGTGGCTTCTGAGGGCAAGAGGCAGCTTCTAAGGGCCCGAGGCGGCTTCTGAGTGCACAAGGTGGCTTCTGAGAGCACAATGCGGCTTCTGAGGGAGCAAGGCCGCTTCTGAGGGTGCGAGGCAGTTCAGGGCAAGAGGCAAGGCGGCTTCTGAGGGCAAGAGGCGGCTTCTGAGGGCAAGAGGCGGCTTCTGAGGGCAAGAGGCGGCTTCTGAGGGTGCGAGGCGGCTTCAGGGCAAGAAGCAGATTCTGAGAGTGTAAGGCATCCTCTTAGTGCAAGAGGCAGCTTCTGAGGGGCATGAGGCAGCTTCTGAGGGCGCGAGGAGGCCTCTGAGGGCATGGGGAGGCTTCTGAGGGGAAGAGGCGACTTCTGAGTGCAAGAGGTGGCTTCTAAGGGCAAGATGTGGCTTTTGAGTGTGAGAGGCAGCTTCTGAGGGTGCAAGGCTGCCTCTGAAGGATTGTGTAGGCTTCTAAGGTAGTGAGGCGGCTTCTAAGGGAGCTAGGCTGCTATGGAGGGGAAGAGGCAGCTACTTAGGGAAAAAGTCGGCATCTGAGGGTGCGAGGCGCCTTCAGAGAAAGAGACAGAGAGGATTGTGAGGGCACATGGTGATTTCTGAGGGCGTGAGGTGGCTTCATAGGGCAAGAGGCGGCTTCTGTCTGAGGTCAAGAGACGGCTTCATAGGGCAAGAAGCGGCTTCTTTCTCAGGTCAGAGGTGGCTTCATAGGGCTACAGACAGCTTCTGTCTGAGGACAAGAGGTGACTAAAATCTGAGGAGAAGACTAGGCTTCTGACTGAGGGCAAGATGTGACTTCTGCCTGAGGCCAAGAGGCGGCTTATGTCTGAGGGTATGAGGTGCCTTCTGAGGGCAAGAGGCAGCATCTGTCTGAGGGCAAGAGATGGCGTCTGTCTTAGGGCAATAGGCGGCTTGCGTCTGAGGGCAAGAGGCAGCATCTGAGGCCAAGAGGCAACTTCTGTCTGACGGCAAGAGGCAGCTTCATAGGGCAAGAGGCAGCTTCTGTCTGAGGGCAGGAGGCATCTACATAGGGCAAGAGGAGGCTTCTGTCTGACAGCAAGGGCCGGCTTCTGTCTGAGGGCGGGAGGCGGCTAATATCTGAGGAGAAGACTAGGCTTCTGACAGAGGGCAAGATGTGACTTCTGTCTGAGGTCAAGAGGCGGTTTCTGAGGGCAATAGGTGGCTTATTAGGGCAAGAGGCGGCTTCAGTTTGAGGGCAAGAAGTGGATTCATAGAGCAAGAGGCAGATTCTGTCTGAGGGCTAGAGGTGGTTCCTGTCTGAGGGCAACAGATGGCATCTGAGGGCAAGAGGCGGCTTCTGAGGGCAAGAGGCGGCTTCTGTCTGAGGGTATGAGGCACCTTCTGAGGGCAAGAGGCAGCATCTTTCTGAGGGCAAGAGGTGGCGTCTGTCTGAGAGCAAGAGGCAGCGTCTGAGGGCAAGAGGTGGCATCTGAGTGCAGGAAACAGTATCTGAGGCCAAGAGGTGGCATCTGAGGGCAAGAGACGGCTTCTGTCTGAGGGCAATAGGTGGCGTCTGAGGGCAACAGGTTGCGTCTGAGGGCAAGAGGCAGCTTCTGTCTGAGGCAAGAGGCGGCGTCTGTCTGAGGGCAGGAGGCGGCGTCCGAGGGCATGAGGCAGCGTCCGAGGGCAGGAGGCTTCGTCTGAGGGCAAGAGGCTTCGTCTGAGGGCAAGAGGCTTCGTCTGAGGGCAAGAGGTGGCTTCTGTCTGAGGGCAAGAGGCGGCTTCTGTCTGAGGGCAAGAGGCGGCTTCTGTCTGAAGGCAAGAAGCGCCATTTGAGGGCAAGAGGTGGCGTCTGAGGGCTAGAGGCAGCTGCTTCTTCTTCTTCCTCTCTGCGGAGCTAGGTCAGCCCGGAGCAAGGACTGGGAACACCCCATGTCCAACATTGCTCGCACATCCCTACCGCTTATCCAGGCCGTGGACCATGGGGCGGTTCCAACCTTCTGAGCAGGTGAACCCCCCGCTACAGTCCATGGGTTCACCTGGGCCTATATCCCTGCGCTTCTCCCTCTTTGACAGATACCCCACGGGACCACGGCTTAGCTCACTTAGTCCCTTTCCACAGTCCCAGGAGATGTGTCCCGTGCGTCCGTACTTTTATCAGACTATCCCCTACGGGGCACCCTTCCTTGGGGTCGCCCTTCCTTCCCCCTCGCTCATCAAATCTTCTCTTGGGCCTCAAAAGCCCCATCCACTCTCTCTCTCTTTTTCTGAATTAGAAAAGACCTCCACCAGCTGCAAAGCCTCCTCACTGGACTGCAGTTGGTGCCTGCACCCACCTCTGGGTATCCTCCTCTAAATCCCAGAGGAATTGTTCCAACAGAATCTGGTCTATTACGCCTGCCCAATTGAATTTGCCTACCGGCAACCACTTCTGCAGGTTGTCCCGGAGGGTCTGCAACAAGCCCCACGGCCACTTACTTCCCCCGGGCTTATGGGCCCTGAAAACCTGCCCATAACTCTTGGGCAAAATTTCAAGCCGGTACAAAATTGCAGCTTTAACTGCCTTGTGGCTCTATATGCCGCCTGGGTTTTGTCAATTACCAGGGCTCCTAACTGATGACCCCATTGGCTCTGGTCCAGCCCTGGTCCAGCCCTGTCTGTTCAAAAGGCTCAATGTAGGCCTCGGAGTCATCATCTTTAGTCATGTGGGGCATCCTAAACCCGGCCACATTGCGCTGTATTCACTCTTGTTGATGTGCCCCTTGCAGTTGTTAGACTGCCAGCAACTGTCCAATGGCCTGAACAGCTTCGGTTAGTACCTCCACTCGGGTTGCCTCTGTTGGCTGCATCTTGTTTTCTTCTCTTGGGTGGGGCTCTGCCCCGTGGGTACTGACGCTGTCGCCGACCTTCCCGGCCAATGCACCACTGTGACGTTCGTGGACAGCACTTGATGACGCCCCTCGTGGATAGCCCCGCCCCCTCATCTCGCTTGCCATGACTTTGATGGAATGAGTTATTTAAAGGAGGGGGTTCAGTGGAGATCTTATTACTGGAGGGGTCTTCCCGCCGAGGGGTACTCACGGTTGCAACGTCTGATGTTCCATAGGGCTCCGCCATCACTACACCCCGTCCGCTCACCAACCAGTCACTTGATGGTTTGCTGGGCCCACGATGATGGACACAGGTCTGTCAGCCAATCGGTGTTTGTTGCTTCCTGGGTTTGAGCTAATATTGGCTCCCAGTCAGCGCTCCCTCAGCCCTGGCCGTATTCCCCACTATCGTGGGACTTCTTCCCTTCTTGACTTTAGAAGTAATACTCCTCTGCCTCCGAGAGGCTTCCTCTGGCAGAGTATTGATCCGGGCAATCTGTGGAGACCAAACCCTCCGCGACTTCCCGGGCTTCAGTTGCCTGACTCAGCCGCTGGGCTAAGAGAGTGCTGCCTGCCTGTGAGGCAGCCTTCAGTGGAGCTGCAGCAACACGAGCGTGTTGCCTGCCTGCTCCCTTCCCTCTTCTCTCTCCCTCGCTGCAGGGCTTGCTGGGGCTTTTAAACTTTCCCACAGCAGCCGCACCAGCTGCCACGATTGGCTCTGCTGTTCCCCTTGCCGGGAACAACTGTTTAAATACCCGGTGCAGCAGCGGCTCACGCGGCTGTAATGGTGGTGGCTGCTGCTGCCACCGCATTCCCAGCTCCGGTGCTGTCGACCCTCCAGCAGGTAAGTGGATCATCTCGGGATCCTTTAGTGGGCCTGCTGGTCCCATGTGACCCTCCTCCTGCTTTCCCGGTGCCCGTGATGGCAGCACGCCGCAGTCACAGGCTGATTCACTGTTATGAAACACTCCTAAAGGACTGTAGGTTTCTGATGGGGTTGCTAGTGACCATTTATTCCTAGCTCAGGGAAGCACAGACTGGTTTGACACATTTTAAGTGCTCTGAAATAGAAAGAGACTCCCAGCAACGGGGTAAGAAGTGCCCTCGACTCAGGGAGTGACAAGTATCCAGTCTATCACTTTGCCTTACACAGACATCGGAAGAAAAGAAAACAGCATATGCTTCCTGGAGTGTTGCTCTGAGTTGCCC
>JAGPOW010463307.1:0-10041 GCA_030014935.1 Caiman crocodilus
CAATCCCCTCATTCGTAGGGAAGGGGAATGATCGGGGTTGGGGTCCCACCACCCTGAGCCCTGGTTGGCCAGTTTGCAAGCCAGGGGGGGACTGCCAGAGGGGATAAAAGCAGCAGCCAAAGTGGCATGGGGGTCTGCTGACAGTGACTCCAAGGAATGATGTAGGAGGCCAAAGAAGAGTTGGGGTGAGTTGACCCAGCTGAGGGAGCAGAGACACCCCACTGAAGGGCCTCAACAGCCCTGGGAGAAGAAGGCAGGGTCAGTCAGTTGTGCCTCCAGCCTTGCAGCAGTGGGGGAGCCATGGCCAGGGCTTGGGGCAGAAAGCTGGTGCCCCAAGGCCCCATCACAGGGGGCCGGACATGCTGGGCATCCCAGAGGCTAGGGGTGGCAGTCAACCCTCCCACTGAACTGTGAAGAAGAAGCAGTGGCCAGGAGCACAGGCAGCATCCTTATCTGGAGCAGGGACCTGGGCCAGCGAGTTGAGGAAACCCCTTTCCTTCCCTTCCGTGGGGAAGTGGGACAGCAAAATTATTCTATTTAAATTGTTTTATCATAGTATCATATTACTTAGGGTCAGAAGGGACCTAACCAGATCATCAGGTCCAACCCCCTGCCCCAGGTAGAAACGAGTGCCGGGGTCACATCACCCCAGCCAAATATCTGTCCAACCTCCTCTTGAAGACCCCCAGGGTAGGAGAGAGCACCACCTCACCTAGAAGCCCATTGCAGAGCCTGGTAGCCTTGACCATCAAGTAATGTCTCCTGATGTCAAGCCTGAAATTACTCTCAGTCAACTTATGGCTGTTATTCCTATTAATCCTGGGTGGTGCTCGGGGGGACAGAGCCTCCCCCAGTTCCCGCTAGTCCCCACAGTGAGTTTGTAAACCACCACCAGATCCCCTCCCCACCTTCTCATGTGGAGGCTGAATAGGTCCAGGCCCTTTAGCCTCTCTTTGTAGGGTCTGCCCCGCTGCCCCTTTAACTTCAGTTCAGAGTCTAGCCCATTGCATTCACTGAACTGCAGTATTTCCTCCCTCCCAGATGGCTGTCTGGCCAGCTGAATTCTCAGGCCAATTAAGAAGTAAGGCTTCAGGAAATGGGAAGGTGATGCACCCATGGTATTAGCAGGGGCGCCACATGCTAGATATCCTGGAGTGGAAAGTCAGATTGGATCACAGATCTGCTGCAATCTGTTTCAGTGATCAGAGACCATATTGGATGAAAGGTTCAATCCAGACCACTCTCATTACTACCACTCATCTAATAAAAGTCCAGCATTGCACCCTGAGACATCCTTTCGTCCTGAGTGATTAAGATGAAATCTGCCTGTGTTGATAGAAACCTGATCAGGTTTTCAAAGAAAAGTAGAAGAAAATTATGTTTCCTTTAGGTTATTTCATAAAAAGAGAGAGACCTTCATAAAAAAAACTCTTGGAGGTATTTTGCCAGCTTAATGGAAAATTTTTCCAACCAGTTATAGTGACGCACACTTTTCTTCCCCTTTGGGGTATTGTTCGAGACTGAAATCTTAGACTGGTTCACAAGGGACTGGCGAACTTTTTGTAGAAGGAAGTCTTTTGAAATGAGAATCATGTTAATCAATTTATAACTCACCTGGAGTCAGTACTTAAATTGTCTCCTTCACTGTAAAGAATTCATCTGTGCGGATCTACAGAGGTGAGGTTTTTCTTGATTCATTCCATCTCCTTTTCTTTCTTCCTTCTTTTTTTATAAAGAAACATTGTTTTCCTGAGATCAGACTCCTTTCTAAGTAGTGTGCTTAGTCTTTATATGTAATCATGTAAAAATGGGTGCTCTCACATGCGAGTGTACATGCACGCGCACACACACTAAATTCCACTCCTACATTTTTTCATTTATTTCTGTGGTTACTTACTCTGAAATGTACCTCACTGTCCTGTCTAGAAATATGCATTTTTAGTTGAGTTAAGGACATTTCACCTGCAATCTCATCTGAGTTACACATGTGCCAATCTGATCTGAATTCACAGCCATCACTGGGGTTCCTGTGAATTTCACTGCAGTCAGAATCTAAATTATTGGCAATATGATATAGGTTTATAGGTGGTACAATACTATAATTGATAGTTATATAAGTATAACTAAATAATAGTTATACAGGTGGTCCAATACCATAATGGTGGTGTCAATGACAAAAGAGTCAGGAGACAGGATGAGTGCTGAAAGAGTCTGCATTGAATTTGTAAAGCGATGCAAAAGGTGCAAATAATTAACCAGACTTGTTCTAGGAAGATCTGAAGATTGAGAACTATTGGCCACGGGAGTCTTCCTACTTTCACCATTTTTATCCACACTGCCTTTGACGCTCCATTTTACACAACAGAGCCCATTTCAGATGGTGGGGGATCATATTCAACACCGGCAATGTAGCAGCTTGTAAGCAGAGGGAACTCTGAAGATAATAATGCATGCACTAGAGAAGGGGATAGTGAAGTCATCCTGAAATTCCTGCTATATATGAAAATACAGGAGCCTGTACTTGTCGGACAGCCTACCAGAAAACAAAACAAAAAACAGATTAAATTCTGTAGCTTTTTTTTCTCCTGCCATTTAAAAGATGCACATGAATACCACCCTAATGAAGGGAGATTTTGGCTGTGCCATTTCAGGGGAATGATTCTTGATTTAAAGGAAAATAGAGACCTGTCTTTGTATGTCTTGTTTTCCCTTAACTATAGATATTATTACATTATGTATAGCTGCTCAGCTGAACCAGATCAGACTTGTAAGCTAATATAGATGGTGGAGCCATGTATTACTTCTGAGCCGTGGTTGTATGAACAAAGTTCCAGATGGTACAGTGTGTGTCGCTCAGGTGAGTTTCTGAATACTCCTATCACTAATTTAATATGATGTGGCTTCATTTAAGACCCAACCAATTGTTATAATCCTTGTCACAACTGCAAAATCAGGGGAATGTGGTTTTGGGAAATGAGAAAAAAAAAAGTCTGGGTTATTTATTTATTTATTTTAAGTTAACATGTTTTTATATTGCTCAATTTTGGCATAGACTGTAGAACTTCTTGGAATGGCAGACTGCGCACCACCTTCATCTACCAGTCCCCTCCTCGGTGCCTTAGTCCTCCCTGGTGTATGGATCAAATTAAGACCCAGTGCCAGATGATGTGGCTTCTCAGGCTGGATCTCGGTTACAGACCATATCTCAGATGGATCTGTCCAAGAGATTGGGCTGCATAGCTAGATACTTGAAAATACTTTCAGCCATTATTATCAATTTATCTATCAACCCACACCTCCTTTCATCCATTCATAGGTTTAAGGTTGCCCATAATTTTTCTTGTGCATTATTGCAGCCAACTAACATCTCCATTTTCATTCTTTCAGAAGAAATGCCTAAGTAAATGGAAACCAGGAACCACACAAGGGTGCGTGAGTTCATCATGGAGGGGCTCTTTGAACATCCCCACCTCCAGGGTCTGTACTTTGGGATCATCCTGTGCCTCTTTATAGCTTCAATTATAGGCAACTCTTTGATTATCATGGCAGTTGTTCTTCACCTGCCACTGCACAGACCCATGTACTTCTTCATTGCTAACCTGGCTTTAATTGACATTGTCTGCACCTCCTCTGTTTTGCCCAAAATGATGCAGAACCTGATAATGGGAAAGAAAACCATCTCCTTTAATGGTTGTGTGGCTCAGCTCTTTACCTTCACCTCCTCAGCAGCAACAGAGCTTGTTCTCCTCACTGCCATGGCCTTTGACAGGTACATGGCCATCTGCCATCCCTTACACTATGTAACCATCATGACCAAGAGAGTCTGCATCACACTGGCAGCCTGTATCTGGGCCCTTGGAACCATGAATTCCCTTGTGCACACATTGATTATGCTGCGTCTAGATTTTTGTGGGCCCAATCTCATTCAGCACTTCTTCTGTGAGATCCCACCTCTGCTAGCGTTGTCCTGCAGCTCAGCTTACCTCAACAAAGTCATGGCTTTCATTGCTGATATTTTCCTAGCCATGGGAATCTTCTTGCTGATCATTGTATCTTATGGCTACATCATCAAAAGCATCCTGAAAATTCAGGGTTCAGAACGGAAGTCAAGAGCCTTCTCCACATGTTCTTCACATCTTGTTGTAGTTGGCCTTTACTACTCCACACTCACCTACACCTACATCCGGCCACTCTCTGGCTATTCCCTGGATAAGGACAAGATGATCTCTGTGCTTTACACACTTGTGACTCCTGCGCTGAATCCTTTGATCTACAGCCTGCGCAACAAGGAGGTCAAAGTGACCTTCAGGAAAATCCTCGCTTTCTGCAAGAGAGATTCATATTGATACCGGCAAACAACAGTTTCTGTCATCTCATCATTTCTGTGATGGCCCCAAGCCTGGTGTGAACTGTTTTAATATCCTGCACTTCAGTGGGCCCAGTTGATGCACATCTTTAGAGTTTCTGAGTTTTTTTTCTTATTTCACTGCAGGTAATAATGATGACTTTTCCCCTTGTATGAAGTGATGAAAGTGTTTTGGTGAATATTACACAGTTTTCTTTGTAACCCATTAAGATTAGGAGTCCGTGATGTGTTACGCTAGATAAAATAATGTACAAATTGTTGCACGCTATCCATTAATGTATGGTCAGAGTAGCAGAGCATTATTTTTTTCAATGGTTTTGAAGAAAGACAATCTATATAAACCAAACTAAAACAAACCAAATAAATTAACCACCGCCCCATTCTTGCTCTTCATTCTCTGTTTTCTGTACAACAATGTGACTCCAACATATTTCATACATTTCAATTGGTATCTGAAAGCTTCATATAAACATGTGTAGGTCCCTGACAGATTTTTATATAATTGTATTTATGAAAATTCACTTTTTAATTCTCACATAAGGCTTCTGTTCTAGAATTGTATCACAATCGTGGATTGGCAGCATGGAAATTATATATAGATCTCTATCTATCTATCTATCTATCTATTGCTAGATAGATAGCTAGATAGAGATCTATATATATATATATTAATTGATTTTCACTTACTGCAGAAATACATTGATATAAATGACATACATATCAGTCTAAAATTTATACAAGTCTCAGCCATAGTAACCAGTAAAGTGAGTGGGGAAATAGAGAAGAGTATAGCAAGGGATAAATAAGGAAAACAAATAGTGTTATGCTTTTCAAAGCACTTAGTCTGTGAACATGATTTTCTGCATGGTTGCTATTTCTGGCATTTCACTACTTAAGGGCTTTATTACACATGGATTTTTGGTAGCTCCTGGAACACTTAACCCCTGGGTTGTCCACACATTGACACCAGAAACTAGTTTTAAGCACACTTTAGGTGGCTTAAAAGTTAGGTCACTTCATAGCAGGTTAATCTCTGATCTGTGCTAGCAAGCATTAATATGTGGCCACTTCCCACAAATGAACTGACTAATTGCAGTCCTCCACCATCTCAGGAGGACATGTCCCCACCTCACCCTACTGTTCTGTGCAGACACATTTTCCACCCCCTGAATTCTGCTGCCCAGAGGAAGATTGTAGCACCAGGCCAACTCCCTCTGCTGTGCCTGGGGCTGTTAACTTCTCACCTGTGGGTATGCAACCCATGCAAATGGTGTGCAGGACACACGCCAGCCAGCCAAGTTACAGAGCATGCATGAGTTCACAAATGGGTCCACAGAGGGTAACGGGGAACAGGGGCTGGACTGGGGTCCCCGTGAGCTGGGACTGTCTTCCCAGGGCAGGCACAGTAGTTGTCCCAAAATCATTTTCCCTTACTGCTCCCACCTCCTAGTCAACCCAGAAAGCATGACCAGCACCCCACACACCCCAATCCCAAATCCCAATGTATTAAAACATGAGGCCTTCTTTCATATACTTCCTCTTTATTTCTTTTTAAATAGTTTTTTTAACTTCTTTTTATTATTCTTCATTTCACCACCTTTTCCCCATCCCCATTTCCTTTCTACCTCCAATTTCACTACTCATGCCCACCCCACTAATTGTCTACCTCCCAACTGCATATTCCAACCCCTCCAAGCTCATATCTCACCCCCTCCCCCACAACACCTACCCACCTAGAGCAGCGATAGAAGCCTATTTTGGCTCACCAGCCCTGTAGGGGCAACACAGATGTGCAGGTGATGGAGAATCAGAGGCAGGTTTTTAGCCTTTACATGTGACTGCTCTAAATTCGAGGTAGGACTAATCAACATTTGAGCAGCTCAAAATGCAATGTGTAACAAGGCCCTATGCAATCTTAATAATAAACCTTGCTAAGGGCACAGTAATGAACCATCCCAATGTGCAGGAAGACTAGCAAGTATGGCAGAAGACTGACACAGCTTAGTAGAGAACTCTTCAATGAGCTAAAACACAAAAAGATACTTAGAAGAAGTAGAAACTTGGCAAACTACTGGGAAGGAGTATAAAAGTATTGCTTGAGCATACAGGGATGAAATCAGGAAGCCCAAAGTGCACTGGAGTTGCAGCTAACAAGGATCTTGACGTAGGTAACAAGACGGGTTACTAAAAGTATATAAGCAACAACAAGATAATCATTGAAAGTGTGGGTTCTTACTAAATGGGAGAGGTGACCTAGTGAGAGATGATGCAGGAAATGCTTAAGTCCTCAATGCCTTTTTTATCTCAGTCTGCATGGGCAAGGTAAACATATTGTAGCTAGTACAGTTTGGGGAGGAGGTGAGCATATGATAATGGCAAAAGAACAGGTTAGGGACTATTTAGAAAAACTAGATGTATACAAGTCTGTGGGGCCAGAGGGCTTTGGTCAATGTGATTGCAGAACTGCTGGCCATTATCTCTGAAAACTCATGGCTATCAGGAAATGTCTGGATGAATAGAAAAGGGCAAACAAAGGACCTATATTTAAGAAAAGGAAAAAGGAGGACCCAGAGGGCCTCACCTCAGTCCCTGGAAAAAATCATGGAGCAGATCCTCGAGGGATCCATTTCAAAACACTTGGAAAAGGAGGTGATTAGGAACAGTTAACACAGATTCACCAAGGCCAAGTCACGTGTGACCAACCTGATTGCCTTCTATAATTAAATGACTCTGTGGATGTGGGGAGATCAGTGGATGTGATATAATTTGATTTTAGCAAGGCTAATGATATAGTCTCCTATGACCATTGCTGCAGCAAGCTAAAGAAGTCTGGGCTGGATAAATGGACTGTAAGGTGGATAGAAAACTGGCTGGAGCATCAGGCTTGACGTCTAGTGGCATGGATTGTGGGGCTGTGATGGAATGGGGCTGAGGCCTGGAGCACAGCTGCGATCTGCTCCCTACATGCCCCTGCCCACACAGTCGGTGTCCAGTGCAATGACACAAGGGGAATAGATTACGGCTCTGCCCTGGGCTCCAGCCCTGTACTATCAATGCCCCATGATCCTGGCCCCCATCTGCCCATCCTGCACCCAGACGCCACTTCTCACCCAGCTGCCACCTCATCCTAGCCACCTAGCTGAGCATGGGGGCCACTTGGAGAGTTTTGGGGAGCTCTTGGGGGAGTCCAGAAGTGCTGACCCAACCTGTGACAGCTCCTTAAAGCTCCATAAGTAGCCCTCAGGCCAAAATAATTGCCCGCCCCTGCTTTAAACCATTCTTTTACTCCAAGCTAGTTGTTTCCTTTCCTATTTTTGCTCCCAGTTGCATTCATCCTGTGGTACCTGACTTAATTGATGAAGATTGAAGTAAAAAAGACATTAAGTGCTGTGTTTACTTGAATCCAAGGTAAGGTTCCCCCCTCCGCCTTCCCCCCCCAGTACAGCATGGTGGGTAAAACTCCTTGGATTCAAGTAAGGTCTCACGCAGGAGGCTCTGCTTACAACTGCAGCAAGAGACCCGTGGAAGAGCACACGCAGCAGGGAGTGCCAGGGAGATTATGCAGGTCAAGCATGGGGTAGACTGCAAAGCGTGCATCCAGGGGGAGGTAGGGAAGATCATGGAGTGTGAGGGGGGAGACCATGTGGTGGTAAGTAAGGAGAGCATGAGGGAGATCGTGCAGTGCAGAAGGGAATGCAGGGGAGATTGTGGGGTTTCAGGCAAGGGGAGTGCAAGGAAGATTGTCTGGTACATGGGGAAATCAAGATTGGAGAAGATCATGCAGTGTGTGGGCAGGGGGAACTCAGGGGACACCATGCTTTATGGGGTGAGGAGCTTGGGTGGGGTGGCAGGGGGGCAGGTGTGCGGAGAAATAGCATAGTGCGGGGAAGTGAGCGCAGGGGATATTGTGAGGTATGCAGCTCAAGGGGAGTGCAGGCAGTGTGGAGGGGTGCAATCATGGGAGAGATTGGTCATCATTCACACGTGTGTTTCAGTGCACTAAATGACTTCACCATAGGATAGAATTGTCCTAGACAGTACTATCCTACAGAGTAGTCAATTACTTTACTATGCCCAAATGTGGGCACATGTGTGGATGGTGACACTTTACTGCAGAACTAATTAGTCAATTCTGCAGTAAAGCACATGTATGGATGCATCCACTAGTAAACATCTCGTGTAGATGTGCCCATGGAGCTGACTAATTAACTGTGCAGTAACGCACATGTGCAGTGTTATTAGGCCAGAGTAAACTAATTAGCTCCGCTGTAGGCTAGTGCTGCCAGACACAAGTACTGTTGTATGGAGGAGTTATTCACTCTACCACAATGCGTGTGTAGATGCTGAGCAGGGCAGGCTGGGGTACAAGGGTGCTATAGTGCAGGCCCTTCTGCCAGGCAGCCCTGCACTGGAGCACCCTCATAGTCCAACTAGCCCCTCCTCAGCACGCTGAGCCAGGTTGGAGCAGACCCAGGCTGACAGGGTGAACCGTGGAGCCCCCTGCCAGCTGGGGCTGCTCCACCCCAGTTCAGTGTGCTGCAGTTCTGGGTGCAAATGTATTGCCCAGGAGCAATAAACTCCAGTGAGAACTGTGCTAGAGTTTATTGCATAAAAATAATTTCACATGTCGTGGCTCTCATAGTGTCGCAACTCATTCCTGATTTATTTCATTGTAACATGGCATCATTTTTTTTTCAATAAGTATGTAAGAAAACTGCTAACGTGTAATAAAAATGTTCAGTAAGTATGTAATAAACAGTAAGTATGTAATAAAAAAAGCTGTTTTCAAAATAGAAATATATCTGTACTGTACATATCTCAGCTGATGTACAAATGCCTCATGCCCATGTATCTAATTCAGACCACTGATGTTAATGAGCCAATATTTGTCAAAATTAATTCTTTTTATTTTTTTCTGGAGACCTGCTTTATAAATACACTTTCTGGATCCTAGACTGGCATTTGCAGCCCATCTATGCATTCTTTATGGGGTGTCAAACTAAACTTTCCATAAGACATTAATGAAACCTTTGTTTGCTGTCACAACAATTTGAAGTGACATCTGATGGACCCAGGAGTGAACTACAAAAAAGTTGCAGCAGCACCTGGTGGAAAAAGGGGCTAATTACATGTCTTAGAGTGCTTTTGTGTGTTCATGTAATGAATGCATGGGTGTGATGCTTTAATTCCAGGTGAGCCAAACTAAATTATATCCAGATTTTTGAATGGACTCCAAAATTCAGAATTTCTGATTAATTCAGATTTGTGTGATTCAGAGGGACAGCGATTCGGTTGGGTGATTTGAGTCACTGTCCCAATTCAAGTTGGCTGAATTGGATTCAAATATTCAGCGTTGATTCAGAGCTGATTCAGATATTTGGCCGCAGACTAAACAGGCAGCAGTCCTCAAACACACTGGACATAGCTGCCTCCAGCTGGTAAACCTGTTGTGGTCGGAGGAGGGGGACGAAAGAGGTGTGGGGCAAAGGGCAGATCTCACGTGCCTGTGCCCTGGCTGGATGAGCAGTGGCAGGGCATGGGGCAGGTGCCCGAATTGGGGAGAGGCTGGTGGCAGAGGCTATGGGGAATTTTAGAGTGGTTGCAGCCCCCCATGTCCCCTGCTCCACTATGCTCTGTGGGGTGAGTGGAGCCAGGGCTGTGCTCCAGGCTGCAGC
>JAGPOW010463400.1:0-11775 GCA_030014935.1 Caiman crocodilus
TCTCCAGTAACTTGTGACCATTGGTCCTAGTTACCCCTGGTGGTGGCCGGGAAAAAAGAGCCTGCCCTATTTCCTGCTGATCGCCCCTCAGCAGCTTATCTATTTGCCATACTTCATTAGCTTGAAAATTTTGTGGGTCATAAACTCCTACCTAACAGCTGCTGTTTATGACTAGGAACAAACTTGTATTTGCTGCACTTCTCACATTTTAATACTAATTTCTCTATCTGTTGTCTAGTAACTAAGATATTATTGTCTATAGCTACTTGGTATAGTGCTTTACTACTGACATGGCCAAGACCAAAATGCCACTGCATTATCGCTATTTCTTCCTTTGAATCATCTGGCCGTATTTCGGTTCCCCGAGTGCTAGCTTGTTGATCTGCTTGTTGATGTCCTTTAGGTGTATCCTTCTGATGAGCAGATACATGTTTGATATCTATTGGACCTTTTAATTTGGCAACTATCGCCATGATATCTTTCCAGATTTCTGAATGAACTCTATTTCCTTTTTCTAGCAAAGGTTGAGTATTTTGGTCATTTAAATTTGTAGCCATAGTAAACACAAACATTGAATCAATTCCCAACTTAACTGGATCATCAGGGTGCTTCCATTTAGCATGAGTTAAAGCTAATTTTACACCTAATAGTTCTCCTTTTTGGGCTGATCCAGTTTCTGGCAAGGTCTCAAAACTGGCTTTACACTGTTCACAAAAATGTCTCCCTTGCACTGAGCTCCCTGCTTGGATCCATCAGACCATAACCACGGATTGTCTTCTGTTTCTTCAAAATAAGACATGATAGGTTTAATTGCTTTCTTAATCTGAAATTCCTTTTTCAGATTCCTAGATTTCCTTTTTCCTTTCAGATTGATATCTGGTTTTGTAACAAAGTAAGACAACTTTCTAACAGCACTGTTTGTTTGACAGGAATTAATTCATTTGGAACGCTTGTATCAACAAGCCAAGTTAGAGCTCCTGAGCTAACATAGCACACAGCTGGGTTGTTCCATAATTCAACTGCTTCTAACACATTAAGCAATGTTTAAATTGTAATATGCCAAATCTATAGACAGTTCATTGAAAGTGTAGGTACCAGAATTACATGCTACTAGCTGTCCTCTTTGTTTTGCCATCCAGGCCCAATTTTCTAATTCATGAGACAAATGAATTTCAATGGGTTCTTCTGGTGTGGGATTATGAATCCATACTGGAGCTTCTAGCAAGCTTTTTATATTTTGGACACATATTTCCAGATTTCTTTGGGCTTCTGGAATAGGTTTCCAGTTTTTCCAAACATGATCTTGCATAGGATTTAAACAACTAGGTAATCTTGGTACAAAGGTTTTCAGTTGATTTAATAGGCTTAAATATCCTTTAACTTGTTTTAAGGTTTGAGGAACCTTGAAGTTCTGAATTTTCAAAACAAGTTGTTCAATTGGGAGAAAAACTTTGGGGTGTTAGCTTTGTTCCCAATATTGTCCCTTCCTGCAAGGGTCCATGAATTTTAGAAGGTTTTACTGTAAATCCTTTGTTTTCTAATAACTGGATTATTTCAAGTTTTCACACTTCAGCCTGTTCCTTGGAAGGTGATAGTATCACAATATCGTCAATGTATACAAATATACTAGGGTAATTTCTAAGGTTGTTTTGTATTGCTTGCTGAGTAAAGCCTGGACTATTGTGCCAACCCGTGGGCAAAACTTTAAACTTATATTGCTGACATCCTCCAGTGATTGCCTTTATCCCTTCTGGACCTTTCAATGGAATTGAATAGAACATGTCAGCTAAATCTAATACCACAATCCAAGAATGGTTCAGTAACTCTTTTCACAATTCTGTTGCCATTTTTCCTCTATCAGGTTGCCCTGTCATGCTATAGAATACTATATTTATGTTTACTTTCTTTAGGTCTACTACTACTCTGAATTTTGTGTCCTTTTTTGGCACACAAAAAACAGGACTGTTGTGTCTACTGATACAAGGTTCTAAGACATTATTTTGTAAAAGATCTTTCCAATTTTCTATGAAATTTCATTTCTCAGGGGCTAAGTAAAACTGTTTAGTATGTTCAACAGTTCCAGGTTTATTGAGAATAACAGTAAACTCTCTAAAAACTCTCCAGGCTGTTGAGGGAGATAGCAGGGGTTATTGCAGGGCCCTTGGCATGGCTTTACGAGTGCTTATGGTGCTCAGGCCAGTTGCCAGATGATTGGAAGATAGCCAATGTGGTCCCCATCTTTAAAAAAGGGAGGAGGGAGGACTCAGGCAACTATAGGCCCATCAGTCTTACCTCAATCCTGGGGAAATTCTTTTAGAAGATCATCAAGGAGCACATCTGTGATGGGTCAGCATCAGGGATGATGCTTAAGGGCAACCAGCACAGTTTCATTAAAGGCAGGTCATGTCAGACCAACCTGATTGCCTTTTACGATCAGGTCACAAAAACATTGGATGCAGGTGTTGCCGTAGATGTAGTCTTTCTGGACTTCAGCAAGGCCTTTGACACTGTTGACCACCCCATCCTCATTAAAAAACTAAGTGACTATGGCATCGATGCCTACATGGTCAGATGGATTGTGAATTGGCTGAAGGGTCATACTCAGAGGGTGGTGGTGAATGGGTCATATTCAACCTGGGGGGAAGTGGGCAGTGGAGTCCCCCAGGGCTCGGTCCTTGGGCCCATGCTGTTCAATTTCTTTATCAGCGACTTGGACAATGGGGTGAAAAGTAACCTGTTCAAATTTGCTGATAATACCAAACTTTGGGGAGAAGTGGGCACATTAGCAGGGTGGGA
This sequence comes from Caiman crocodilus, assembly GCA_030014935.1. Lineage (NCBI taxonomy): Eukaryota > Metazoa > Chordata > Crocodylia > Alligatoridae > Caiman > Caiman crocodilus. The sequence continues at coordinate 2,797 of JAGPOW010463400.1, forward strand.
GAGACTGCAGAAAGACCTGGATAGGTTGCAGGGGTAGGCTAACAAAAACAGGATGTGTTTCAATACTGACAAGTGCACTTGGGCAGTAGTAACTGGCAGCACACTTTTATAATATGGGAAACTCCCTTCTTGAGAGCACAGATGCAGAAAAGGATCTTGGAGTCATTATTGACTCCAAGATGAGCATGGGCCGACAATGCGAGGTCAACATCGGCATGGCTAACTGGACCCTAGCGTGCATCCACAGGTGCATCTCAAGTAGGTTGAAGGTGGCGATCCTCCCCCTCTACACAACACTGGTCAGGCTGCAGCTCTAGTACTGTGTCCAGTTCTGGGAACCCCACTTCAAGAGGGATGTGGACAACATTGAGAGGGTCCAGAGGAGGGCCACCCACATGATCCGGGGGCTGTAGGGGAGACCATATAACAAGAGGTTACGGGAACTGATCCTGTTCAGCCTTCACAAGAGAAGGCTAAGGGGGGACCTGGTGACTGTCTGTAAACTCACTAGGGGGGACCAGAAGGGTTTGGGGGAGACCTTGTGTCGTGGGGCACCTCGCTGCCCTGCTCCTAAAGAGCTGTTGAGTCCAGCAGAATTTAAAAGAAGGTGAAGATCTTCCTCGGTGAGTGCGATCTTAAGGAGGGAGGTGTGTCGCAGGGCACCTCACTGCCCTGCTCCTAGTGAGGGGAAAACTGCCTGGGGGAAGCCCTAGCAGAGATAATGAGAGCAGCTGTGAGTTGCCAGGGCAACTCCGGACAGATTGACTTGCACCTAACGACAGTCAGCTGGTGATAAGGGGCAGGGCCAGACTCTTATAAAACCCAGAGCTAGGGCCAGGCTGGCAGTTCCCTGCTAGCAGCCAGAGAGAAGCTCCTGGGAGCGGTGATACAAGTGCTGCAGGAACCGCTTGAGTGGACCCTGAGGGAAGCATGGTGGCTCCAGAGGCTGGAGCAGTGGTAATGAGTTGTAGCCAGGAGTCTTGTATTGTTATGGCCAGGTGCCTTATGTTTAGTTATAGCCAGGAGGCTCATGTTTTGTTTTGGTAGTGTTGTTATAACACCGGTGGTTTGGGTGAGGCTGTAGGGGTTGGAGGAGGTCTCAGGGGCACCCCAGAGGCAGGGGAACCCCAGTGCCAGTTAGGGTGCAGTATTCTCATAGGCACCAAAGGGGCCACGATATCCTCGTAAGGGCCCACAGGGGTGTGGGGCCCTAGTGCCCGGGAGGGTGTAGTCCAGCATCAGAAAGGGCGCGGTAGCATGGGGTGCATAGACCCTTGGCCCTAGAGAGGGGCGACATTAGAGAAGCCCTGGAGAAAGGCCACATTAGAGAAGCCCTAGAGATGGGCTTAGCAAGCCCAGAGAAGGGGTGACATTGTTAGGGGTCCAGTGTGTGCATAGGAAGACCCCGAGCAGGGGAAAGTATTGGGAAGCCCAGGACGGGCGTAGTGAGCTCTGGCAGCAGCTGAGTGCTGCAGCAGCCCTCTGGGAAGGCCAAGGTGCTGCAATTGTCCCTGGGAAGCAAAGGGGATAGTAGCGCAGTTGATCCCAGAGAACAGAGGGTAGCAGCATGGTGGGCCTGAGGGATTGGAGGCTTGAGGACAGGCCTGCGAGGGGAAACACTTGGGAGGCCTGCGAGAGTGGGCGTACATTTGACACACCAATGTCCAGGACATCTGCGAGGGTTGGAGCATGGTATTAGGGGCTGGTAGGAGCCACGCATGGCCCTAAGGCCAGGGTGCTTGGAAGGCACCTCTCATACAGGGAGACACCTCAGTGGGTCCGGGAGACCACGGGGACAGAGGTCCCAAATTGCCATGCCCAGGGTGGTATAAGGCAGCCTCCCAATATACACTCAACATCAAAGATGTGGTGGATGAGAATTTGAGGGTGCCTTGGGCCGGGCTTGGCACGGGTAGGGGGATTTAAGGAGACCATGGCCCTCCTGAAGGACCCCACCATGACACCTTGTTTCCCTTAACGCCTCCCGGGATAACAAGGAATAACGGCCACAAGTTGTTGGAGAGTAGGTTTAGATTAGACATCCATAAGAACTACTTCACAGTTAAGGCGGCTAGGATCTGGAACCAACTTCCAAGGGAAGTGGTGCTGGCTCCTACCCTGGGGGTCTGTGGTGCTGGCTCCTACCCTGGGGGTCTTCAAGAAGCGGCTCGATGCGTACCTGGCTGGGGTCATTTGAGTCCAGTTTTCTTCCTGCCCAGGCAGGGGGTTGGACCTGAATTTTGTAAGGTCCCTTCCAACCCGACTTCTATGATTCTATGAAATCCTTGATCCTCTAATATTGAACATTCTATTGAACTCAATCATTTGGCAGGCATGAAATCAATACCTAAAATTCCTGATTTGCCTGGGTGATAATAGTACTTACACAACTTCTCTTCTCCTCCTATTAGTAAATTTTCTTGAAATTGAGGAAGTTTCATTGAGCCTGTCACTCCCATACATGTAATGGTTTGACCAGTTGGTTGTATTTTTATAGGTAAAATTGTTATTTGGCTCCTTGTGTCAATTAGCACTGGAATGTCTTTTTTATTTGTCACTACTATTCCCCATGGTCGATTATCTAATGGTGATCTTGGCTCTCCCAAGGCACTCACAAATTGTGATTCGGATTGATCACCAAAACCCAAGTCATGAGGGCCTGGGCATCCCTAATTCTCTGACCTCCAACCCCACTTGTATGCTTCAGTCACATGCTGGGTGGTTGTCTTCCCAGGTCCTATTAAATCTGATGCATGTTGCTGACACCATTGCCATACACTTTGCCTAAACCCTTCTCTACTTCCCAGTTGATTAATGGCACGAGGAGTCCATCCAGATCCTCCACCTCTTCCTTTGCTTATGACATGAAATCCTCCATGGCCACAAAAATTCATCTGCTGACTTTGGGTGACTTGATCTACCTCTGCCTGATTTACTTGTCCTCATTTGGGATGTTCTTCAAAAAAATCATGGATGTTTCTGCATGCTTTGGTTAAGGTTGCATCGTCTGCTAGTCCTGATAACGCATGAACTAACAAGATCTGCTTAGGCGCTTGTGATTTAATCAACTAGCAAGCTAATAGGAGTTGAGAAACATGTCCCATGTCTGGGGTCCTGTCACATCTCTCTCGCATATCATTTCTTACTACTTTTGCTGATAAACCAATAATAGAATAACAGCAGTTTTCTTTGGTATTCTACCACCCTTCTGACAAAGGTTCATCTTCTAGGGATAAACAATTGCAAGCCATATTCCTGGACTCAATGCTTGTCTATCCCATTGAGGGTTATGTGGAAGGTTTAACATGCTGCCACTTCTGTGAATTTTCTGCAGAAGAGTTTGAAACTCTTGTTTTGTAAAAGTGTCTCCTGAGCAGGTATGCTAAAAGTGTATGCTACTCTACCTACGCAGGTGAATGGGGGCTCATCTGCTTTTTGTTTATGGTGCTTGGCTCTTTCTTCTATTTCTGAATCTTTAAAGGACCTCTCTTCTACCATATACCTAGCTGGAGGGGGTTCTGCAGGTACTTGTATGCTGTCTGGACGAAAGGGGTTTCTATCCTTATACCTCATACTGGTGCTGAGGCCGCTACTGGGTCTAAATCTGGATTGTACAGGGGAGGTGGTTCAGCTTTGACTTCTTGAGATTTTAACTGGTAGCAAAATTGCTGATTTTTATGCTCTAATTGCAAGACTGCCTGTTGGTCTTCCATTCAATCGGAAACCAATTTACAACACGTCTGTAACAGTAATGGAACTAATTTAGGAATGTTCAGTTCACATTTCTGGTTTTTACCTTTTGCTGTAATTATAGTTTCATAGTTTGTAGGGTCAGAAGGGACCTTGACAGATCATCAAATCCAACCCCCTGCCATGGCAGGAAAGAGCGCTGGAGTCAAATGACCCCAGCAAGGTGTTCATCCAGCCTCCTCTTCAAGACCCCCAAGGTAGGAGCCAGCACCACTTCTCTTGAAAGTTGGGTCCAGATCCTAGCCGCCCTGACTGTAAAGTAGCGCCTTCTGATGTCTAGTCTCAATCTACCCTCTGCCAGCTTGTGACCGTTATTTTTAGTCACTCCTGGTAGTGACAAGAAGGGACTTACCCAGTGTGTAGATCTGCTGCTGGTTCTTCCTTCCCAGATGCAACACCTTGCATTGCCAGTGTTGAAGCCCATCCTGTCCTCATCTGCCCACCCCTGCAACCTGTCTAGGTCTGATTGCAGCCTATTCCTCCCTTCTAGCATGCCCACAACCCCCCACATCTTTGTGTCATCAGCAAATTTGAATAGGGTGCTTTTTACCCCCTTGTCCAAGTCACTGATGAAAATGTTGAACAGCACGGGTCCGAGGACTAAGCCCTGGGGGACTCTACTGACCACATCCATCTAGGTCAAAAATGACTCATCCACCACCACTCTCTGGGTGCAGCCCTCCAGCCAGTTAGCGACCCACTTGATTGTGTAAGTGTCGATGCCACAGTCCCCTAGTTTTTTAATGAGAATGGGGTGAGAGACAGTGTCGAAGGCCTTCCTGAAATCTAGAAAGACTACGTCCACTGCTACCCCTGCATCTAAGGATTTTGTGACCTGGTCATAGAAGGCCAATGAATCCATGTTGATTGCCCCAAAGCATAACCTCCCCTGCTGGCCCATTGTGTACATTCACTGGGATAATTCTTTCAAAAAGCTTACCCAGGATTGAGGTAAGACTAACTGACCTATAGTTTCCTGGGTCCTCCTTCCTTCCTTTTTTGAAAATGGGAGCCACATTGGCCCTTTTCCAGTCCTCTGGCACCACACCAGAGCACCATGAGTGCTCATACAGCCATGCCAGGGGTCCCTCAATGACCTCTGCTAATTCCCTCAGCACTCTGGGGTGGAGGCCATCAGGACCAGCTGATTTAAATATGTCCAGTCCCTCCAGAAGTTCTTTGACTAGATCCTTACTGACCCTAGGTCTGGGTGCGCCTCCTCTGGGACCTGAGGGGGTCCCGGTAGATGGGTTGTTCTGGTCCCTGCTCAGGAAAATGGAGGCAAAGAAATCATTAAATAGGTTAGCCTTGTCATCTGGTGCGACAACGAGGTTTCCTAGCGTGTCTTTAAGAGGCCCCATATTACTGGGTACCTTCTTTTTGCCCCCTCTGTATTTAAAAAAGGACTTTTTGTTGTCCTTAATCTGGGTAGCTAGTCCCAGTTCCATCTCCTCCTTGGCCTTCCTGACCACCCCCCTGCAGCCCCAAGCAACCAAGGTATAGTCCTGCCTAGTGATGGTCTCTCCCTTCCATTGGGTGTACGCCTCCCTTTTAGTTAGAAGACATTCCCATATGCTTTTGGTGAGCCATGAGGGCTTTTGTGCCCTCTTGTCCCCTTTGATCCTTGTTGGGATTACCTCCCTTTGGGCTTGGGGGATCATCTCCTTAAGGAATGACCACTCTTCTGGGACACCAGACTCCCCTCCCCTTCAGGCCCTCAGTGCTTCCCCAACTATTCTTCTCACCTCATTGAAATCCACCCTCCTGAAATCCAAGGCTGCTGCCTTGCTGCAGGCTTTTGCCACCTTGCTCTGGATAGTGAATTCCATCAGGTGATGATCACTGTCACCCAGGTGGTCGAGCACCCGCAGCCCCCTCACAAGGTTGTCGCCTGTGGCCAGCACCAGATGCAACAAGGTGTCTCCCCTGGTGAGGCTGTGCACCTCCTGAGTTAGAAGGAGGTCCTGTATCTCAGCTAGGAACCTATGTGAGCAGTCAGACCTGGCTGACTGCTCTTCCCAGCACGTCTGAAAGTTCAGGTTACCCGTGATGAGCACGTCTTTTGACCTAACTACTTCTGTGAGCTGACTTAAGAATTCACGGTCTATCTCTTCCTCTTGGTTGTATGGTCTGTAGTAGACCCCCACCGTTAAGTCCCTTTCCCCTTAACTCCCTTGTATTCTAACCCAGAGCACTTCAGTGTGCCCCTTATCTTGTCCTACTAGATGAGGATGTGTATTCCTCCTTAATGTGGAGCACCACACCCCCACCTTTCCTCCCTGTCCTGTCTCTCCTGTACAGCCTATAGCCCTTGATATTCACCACCCAGTCATGCGTTGGGTCCCACCATGTTTCTGTGAGCCCCACTATGTCTGGCTTGGTGTCAGCTAGCAGGAGGGTAAGTTCCTCCTGCCTGTTCCCCATACTACGAGCATTTGTGTAGAGATATTTGAGGCCTCCTGTAGATGTGTGCACTGGCCCCCTAATCTCAGTACTGCCCAGGCACTTGTTGCTTACCTGGGTATTAATTCTGCTTGTCATCGGTGTATTCTTGTGAGTGTCTCTTGGTTTTTTAGTTCAAGGCTTCCTCTGCCCTCATCTTCCCCCTCCCCTGACGAGCCTAGTTTAAAGCCTGCCAGAGGAGATCCACCAACCTAGAAGAAAACACACGCTTACCTTTGGGGGAAAGGTGAAGCCCATTCCACCTGAGCATGTCTCTCATCGTGATGTGCAGGTTGTTGTCTAGGAAGCTGAAGCCTGCCTCGAGACACCATTCCCGAAGCCTCCAGTTTGTTTCTCTGATGCTTTAATTGCTCCTGCTATCCCATTTTTCACTAACTGCCAGCACAAATTCTGTCTCAAAAGGGAGTCACTTAAAAGATTAATTAACTGTGACTGATCCTCCTTTTGGCACAGACTCTTTAAAAGGTTTGCCCACTTGGTATTACCATGGAGATAGTCGTAGAAGCACAGCAGTCTGTTTCCTTCCCCCAGCATATACCGCCATGCACAAGAAACTGCAGCTTTGAATGAACTTGTGTTAAAGCAACAATTCCCTCCTTCCTGAGTCATTTGAACTCCTATTCGCAATAGCTGGTTATTTCCTGAACTGCTGGGATTGGTATCTACAAATTCACAGATTACTTGTACAGATCCTCCAGGTACATGGTGACTAACAATGTGTTCTCTGTGCCTGAGGATCTCTGTTTCTGATCCTGATAACAAATTTTCCTTTTCTTCAGAATTTGATTGCCCTACTTTTTGTGTTGCTTGCAATGACCATGGGCATTGACTTGGTGATCCTCCCAGATGACTGGGTAGGGGAACATATGAGGTCTGTCCCAACAGTTATAGTAATGGTCTTGGTCCTTAGGGCGGATCTGCACCTCTGGAATCCATCCCTGTGATCGGGCTGATATCAGAATACAATTGTATTCTTAGTGAAACTGCACAATCCAAACTCGTTTGTAAGTTTGATTCATTGGTCCTATCTCAGGATTATGATTGTGGGATATCTAATACCAAACTGAGGCTAAATCTGTGGTTCCAAAAACTATAGGTTGCAAGTGTGGTGGCCACTCTGGGAAATATTTATCAATACCCAATAGAAAAGGACCACTATGATGGTAAATTGGTAAACAAAAATGGTGGCTGCCCACCAGGCAATAGGTTCTAATAGTTTAATATCAAACTGGCCTCCCTCATTAAATTCAAGCAAGATAACATACAAAGACTCCTTCTTCAATAAAGCATAATAGCTGTTGCCAACGTAGATTCTGAAGAACTATTTGATATTCTTGTTTCTGATTATAATTGGGATACCAATACTAATTTATGCAATTCTCCTCTTCCTGTAAGAAGACAGGAGAGTTCACTCCCTCTGGCATTGACACTAATAGTTGAGATTTTTGATCTTCCCCTGGAACAAGCAGTTATGTTTTTAATCTGGTACCTTAGCTCCTGTTCAGCTAAAAACTCTTAGAACTTATTCCACGAATCCTGTGTAAAATAAGGGGAACAGAGAATGAAATTCATAGGTGCACTGCCAGCAAGAAGGAGTAGCCTTTTGCTTTTATCGCTACACACCTATCTTTCCAATATTCTAATGGGTGTCCCTCAATTACAGTATTATTATTTGTGTACAATATCCAAATAATATCAGTTTTTCCTTGTTCCACCTGAAAGTACCAAGTGACCGTGCCAGTTTACACAGACTCTCTCCTGGTAAAGGGTAGTTACAGTGATGTTGCCACAGGCTACAACCGTGTTTTTTCTGTTCTTCTACGTTTTTAAGGAAGTTAGGCCAAAATACTGTTGTTTTTATATGACCTCTTCCCTGGGCAGCATTCTTAGCTGGACCTTCGCTAGGTTCTGCCATTTTTCTTAATACTAAATACAATAATAATTACAGTACATATTAATATAGTTAAAATAAAAACTACAGGGTATATAATTCCTTCAGTTCACGTCCAGCACGAAATTTAAATGCCTAACACTAAGAAAAGATTCTTTGACTAAGTGAAAAATTCGCCCTACTGGAATAGACTTACTTTCTCCAGTATCACAATTAGACTGTAGCTCAAACCAAACAAAATGATCTCCATTATTACCGGGTGTATAAGCTACTGGTTGGAGATAATGATCTTGACAAAACCAACCTACAGTTTCTATATGAGTATTATTCAAACACCACACTATGTGAGGGGGAATATAACAGTCATTATTGAATAGTGGTCACTTAAATGAACTGACAGAATATCCTGGGAAAGGGGGAAGAGTTATATGGTTTTGGAGGGAATATTCTTTCACTTAGCATACATACACCAACCTGTCCACTGGGTCACAAGGTTCCAGTTGGGTCCCCTTTCTTTCTAGTGTGCCTTTCTAGACAGCCTTGGGGCGGCTAGACCCAACCTCAGTCTCAGACCTGGTCAGTGGCTCATACTCTTTCACACAAGGGAACTTCTGCGCTGAGGCATGGGGTTCAAGAATATTTCTTTAGTCCCAGTCTTGGTCAGTGATACTGTGGAAAACACTCACACTATATTACATATACCAAAGCTTACCTCAAATCTATCATGTCGTATCCTGCCGACTACACCAAATAGACTGTTGTACCAGTAATGGGTCGAGTGGTATAACTTACTTTGAGATAGACACGCAAATCTTTGAAGCAAGCTTTTGTTTATTTCAGAGAAAAGGAATAAACAGAGTACACTCACAAAATGC
>JAGPOW010464072.1:0-39230 GCA_030014935.1 Caiman crocodilus
GTTAAACACAATTTTACTGCTGAGGCCTCTCTCAGAGAAGCCACAATCTCCTGCATTACAGAAAAATGTACATGTCCAATGCCTGGCTGACAAGTCACAATTTATGACTTACATCAGCTGAGGCTCCAGTGTGAGTCCACTGAAAGAGGGACTATGATAAATATACCGAACAAAGGAATATGTTGAAAAATGGAGAGATGACAATTACTGACAGCCCCCAACCTGAAAGCACTCTGCTTCTTGGTGCAGAAGAAGCATGTTTGGTTTACTTTACTTGTTTCCAGGGTACAGTAAAATATTGCTGGAAGATCTGTAGGCAGGCTGGAGAAAGGACTACTACAATATGACTCCAGGAGTAACATACAAATTGAATATAATTTACAGAACCAGAGTCAAGTCCTTTATCAACTGCTGTTCTCCTCTGAGACGGACTATATGACTGGAGTTATATCTGAGTTTGTAAACCACTCCTCCATCCTTGCTTATGCTATTGAGCTCCTGTCTATGTTAAATTAAGCCGCCAGATTTCCATTTTCTCCAGTCACAGGGTGTTATGATAGCAAACCACTTATAACCTCTCTGCATTGTTCATATTCTTTAATCAAGAAGCTTTCTTATATGTCCTTTTTGTCCAATCCAAAAAGTTATCTGCACATATTTTCCTTTGTCGGTATTTATTTTTCCTTCCTATCCTTCTATCTCAAGGTATTATGTTGGCCAAACTTGATGTCTCAAACTGTGGCCAAACCAACTCAATTTACTTCATTTAACAATGTTAAGGAATCTAGAAGTGCCTGCTGGCTTTGCTCCCTCTGGAGCTCCTCAGCCAGACTTCCAAACACAGACACGATCCTTGTGCCAAGAAAACAAAACTTTTGGCCCTCCTGCAGGCAATAGGAGAAGCACGTTAGCTCTGGCCCTTTCCTGATGTGCATTGTGTAATGTAATGCATTGTGTGCACTGAAAATGTGGTATGAACATATGACAGAAGGGGAGCAACCTTGTGGAGGCCTGTTGACTGGCCACGGGCTGCAGCTTCCAGAGGCACCTGGAAGCAGGCAGAGGAAGTAATGAGAAACCCTGCAGAGCCCTGCGGCTGGACTGCAAATCTCAGAAACGCTTGGGGGCTGGAGGAACAGGTGGAGGGAGACCTCTGTGCCCTGGCTGGCTATCTGCCCGGTAACCTGCTGCGAGATGGCCTGAAAGAGTGGGAAGACTCAGCACAGCATAGATGAGCCACAAACTGACTGCACATGATCCCTGACCTACAGACCTGCACAGAGTGACTCTGGACTAAAGGCTGGTTCTTGGGGACACCTCCAAAGGTGGGCATGGGACCCTATGTGCTGACTGTATGTATCCCATTGGCACTGACCACTACCTGTTTACTTGCTCTCTAAATGTATTTTGTTATACTTTGGATGCCTATGTGCTTGTATTTGTCCCTTCCTGTTGGCGTGATCTTAACTAAGAGGTGGGCAATTATTTTGGGAAAGGGGCCGCTTACCGAGTTTTGACAAGCTGTTGAGGGATGCATGGGTAGCCCTGCCCCTTGACAGGTGCCCCATACCCTGGATGTCATCTTGGGGCCAGAAGTCCTGCTCCTAACCCCTGACCCTTGCCACTGGAAGTCCCTCCCCTTGCCCCTGGAAGTACTCCTTTGGGGAAGAGGAACGGAAAAGAAAAACAAAATAATATACTCAAAATCAAACACCCATAATAATATATTTTAATTTAATTAAAAAAAAAATGGCCCTGATTCATGTGTGTTTGTGTTGTATATATAGAAGCTCAAAATGCAGTCTTACTCTTGTATAGTGTGTGGGGTGTGCAGAGGTGTTGGGGGGTATGGGTGGGTAGGTGTGGGGTTTGTGGGGACCTGTGGGTGGGTGGGTATGAGGTTTTGGCAGGATGTGTGGATGTGTGTGTGTGTGTGGGTATGGTATTTGTGGGGTCTGCGATTTTGTGTGGGGGAGGGTGTGGCTGTGGGGTTTGCGGGAAGGTTTTGAAGGTCTGTGGGGCGTGCATGGGAGCACCCCCTGCATGTGCTCTCCTGAGCAACATCCACCCCCACCCCACAACAGCCCAGAGCCTGAGCACCCTGCAGCACCTCCCCACCACCACCACCACCACCACCAGTGTGCAGCCCCAGTGCGCCCCATGCTCACTCTACACTGCCCAGCCGCATGCACTGGTACCGGCATGAACCATCACGTGCACCTGCAACCCTGTGTGTCATGCACCAGCTCTGACCTCGCCCATCAAGGCTGAGCAGCAGCAGCAGCAGCAGCCACTAGGCAGAAACTGCTGCTCAGCACGGGGAAAGCAGCCTCTGTCTTGCTGTCACCCAGCAGGTTTTGCTGCATGCACCTATAGCCTGTGCTGCGCTAGGCTATGGTGAGGCTCCTTCATTGCCATCTGTGAGCTGCCCTGTGGCTGCTCCACACTGTCATTGCTTCTGCGCTGAGAAGCCCAGAGCCGGTGGTGAAGGAGCCACACTGCAGCCTAGCGCAGCACAGGCTACAGGAGGCTCCAGCAAAAACTACCTAGCAGCTGTAGCAAAATCTGTCCACCAGGGGCGGGGGGGGTAGTTTCCCCATGCCAAACAGCCCAGCTGCTGCTGCTGCTCAGTCCCAACCCGAGAGCCCAGAGCTGGTGCTGGACCCAGGCTCAGCAGCAGGACCACGGGACAAACTGCTGCTCAGCATGGAGGAAAAGTGGCACTTCCTCCTCTCGCTGTTGATGCTTCCTGGCGCAGCCGCTTGGAGCCCGCGCAGGGCTGCCCTGTGTCTGCTCTGCGCTGCCACTGCTTCCCCGTGGGGCAGCCCGCTTTTCCCCTGTACTGAGCAGCAGTTTGTCCCATGCTGCCGCTGCTTAGCTCAAGTCATGGCAGGTAAGTAAAGAGGGATCTTCTCCACAGGAAACTCTCCTGAGACTCAGAAGGGAGTAAGGGTTGGATACCACACATATTCCAAGTGATGCAGACAGTTGCGTTATTCACCTCAAGCCCCCTTAACTGCATACACTAATAGCAAGTTTCTCTGGCTTCCAGTTTACCTTCTGGTCACAAATATGTCCATCCCACAACTTGCCTCCCCTCTCCCCCACTCTGCTTTCTCCTCTGGGGTTTTAACTGCTAGTGGGACAGTCTCTGATTAGCTAACCACTCATAGCTGAGCTTCTACAACAGAACTGTCTGCTCCCTCTCAAGAGGCCAGACCACTCTGTTACAGAGGCTTTCATATTTTCCTGCAGCAACTGTGATCTTGTCACTCACTGATTGATTTATCCTATGAGCTGAAAATGGTATTGTAAAAGTGTCTATAGTCTAGGCTCAATCCAGATGCCATAGGCCACTGCAGTCCTTTTGGAACCTCTGTTGCAGCTGGAGTATGGCAGCTAGACTCAATCCCTTCCAACAGACACGCAAAACGGGGTCGCTCGTAAAACCACAACTCCCTTCCCCACTTTAATCTCTCCATTTCCATATCAAACATTTATGATTAGGCCGTAGCTTCATGAATCTCCTGCTACTACTCTACTACTACTACTCTACTATCTCTAGTCAGACAGACTTTATATGGGTTTCGCTTAGACTCTCAGCTCCTGGGTAGTTTCTGTGGGTTGGTAGCTTCTGAATGCAGTGCAAATCTCCAAATGGAGTAGAAAGCTGTATCTTACTGAGGCATAAGGCCTGGGTCAGAATTTCCTGTGATAGATTTATTTTCTATGACTTTGCTTTGCCGTTAAACTATTGCTAACATTAATATTACTTTAGGAGAAATAAATGCTCTTCATTATGTTGCTATTCAGCCTTCTACTGAAACCACGAGGAATCACAAGCTTCTTAAGATTAAATAAATAAGACTGAGTAGATAAGAATTACAGCAAAAAAATACATGTCTCAGAACCCATATATCCCATGCCAATGATACATCAGTGTTAGTGTCTCCCTCAGACACTCTATGATTGGCAATCAACATTTCCTTATCAAGATCCTTGCTTCATTTAGCCTGGATATATGTTGCTGAACTAGGGCTATTAGCAATTATGGCTGTGCAAAATGGCACTGTTCCATTCCAACTTCAGTTTCGGGGTCTGGACGGAGCAGTGTTTTGTATCGAATATAATTTTGAGTCGAAACAGCCTCACTGTTTCACTTCGTCGAATGTTTCAACCATTTCGCTAGATCATGGGGCTGGGGAAAGGAAATCAGCCCCAGCCAGGCTAACTCCCCAGATCGCGCTGGGGGCAGGAAGGCAGCCTAGCTGGGCTGCCTCGCTATCCCCCATGCTAGATCATGCTGGAGGAAGGGAGGCAGCCCACCTGGGCTGGTGTGATCTAGCATGGGGGATGGCGAGGCAGCCCAGCTGAGCTGCCTGCCCACCCCCTGCCGGATCTTGTGCTGGGGATGGGAAATCAGCCCAGCTGGACTGATTTCCCATTCCCAGTGCTATGGTCGAAAGGTTTCGACTTTCAATAGTTTTGTTTCAAGACTATTTTGATGCCCTTTGTATCATTTTGATTTTGCTGTTTCGACCTTGTTGAAACAAAATGGCTGTCGAAATTTCGCACAGCCCTATTAGCAAGTCTCTTAAACTACTGGAAAGGCTTTTACCCTATTTTGTAGGCCAGAAAACAGCTAAATCCTATGTATGCATGAGTTCATATGTGTCCCTGTTTTGCAGAAAGACTGCCAATGCACACCAGCCAAGCATAGGCTTGCCACATGAGAACAGTGATTCTTGAGCCTCAGAAGTTTCACACTAGGCATGTCTACATGTGGAATTAAGTGCGACTAAATTTAATGCACATTTAAGCTTATGTGCATTCAATGACGGCCCACTGGGCTGCCTCCCCTACCTCCTTCCTAGGGTGGGTCAGACCAGGCTGCTGACAGCAGCTGATGCTACAACTCCAGACCCCACTCCCCATTCCCCCCACCCCTGCAGGCCAGCCAGACTCCTGTGCTGTCACCCAGCTCCCAGGCTCGGGACACGTTTGGCTCCCAGACAACTGAGGCAAGGGTCTGGCTGCACCCCTACCCTCCCTGAAGAGGTCCTCTCCAGGGAGGCACCATGGGGCTGGCCCCTACTGCATTACCACTGCACCCCAAGCATGCCTCTGCTGCACGTGCCCCGGGTGGTGCCCAGTGAGCTGTTTGTGCAGGTGGAGGGGTACCTGACTCACTATGCCCTGCTGCTGCTGATCCTCCTGATGCCCTGGGCAAATCTGCACTCCTGGTTCAGGACCCTGAGCTATGATGGTGTTGGGGGCAAGCCTGGGCTGCCCCACAACCTCTGCTGCTGCCTGGAGGGCTACCTGTTGTAGCAGAAAGCCCCCTTTTTCCTCTTGCCTGCATTTGCTCTCCCTTCTTTGAATATGTTTTTCCTCTTCTACCTTTTCTTCCTTCCTCTTTCTTTCACTTTAAGATAAGGAATTGTGTTTTTAAGTTTGTATGTGTGCATTTTGTATCTCCCTGTGTATTTTGGTATTTTTATCTATTTGTGTGCGATGGCATTACTTCTGTAGCTTATATTTTATACTTCTCACCTTTCAACTAAATGTGTTTCGTTTCAGAAGTAAATTATACATTGTAACAATGTTAACAAGGGCAGGAGTCAAACTGCCACTTCCCTGTATCAGGCAGGCCCCTGAAAGAGCGAGTGAATCAGTGATTGAATGCATAACACAGTAGCAGGCAGTAACTAACACCTAGGAAAACCACAGATTAACCAACGGAAGAAATCAATAGGAGACAACGTAGCAACCGGGAAATCTCTAAACGTCACTGTTCAAGGGCTAGAAGCCCTAGTCTGAGTTAATCAATGCCAGGGACCAACTTTTGGGATGAATATCTCCATATCAACTGCTCCCAGTTCAAAACTCATCAGTGGACTCCCAAACCTGCATGTACATGTGGACCACCCCTGGGACTGACAGCTGCCATCCAGTAACCACCAAGGGGGAAGTCCCACAAGGGTCAACAACCCCTGGATTGGGCAAACCTGAAAACTGGGGAGTCACCAAAGTCTGCCAAGGACAAATAAAAAGCAGTGACAAGTGACCCTCAGCGACGCCCTCTTGATCTCCAACTTGACCAGCACCCGACCTGCCCATCCAGAAGGACCAGCCGGTGACTCCCTTCTGGAGGATAACACCATGCTGAAAGACTCCAGCGCCTATGGGATAGGTATACCTGACTCTTGTAGCTTGCTACTGTGTGTGTGTATATGTGTGTGGGGGGGGGGACCAGCCCCACGGTTTATGATTTAACTTCATTGTAGTGTTTCAATCTGCCTAACGAACCAGAATTTTAAGGATCCTGAGTTGGACATTTGTAGCCAACTCTGTGACATTACTACATATCGCTCTCTCCTTTGCCTAGGAGGACATCACCACCAACATTGCCACCTTCCTTCATCATGTGAGAGAGTCCCATGCTGGCCCAGCTGCAGAGACATGGGCTGCTGAATAAAGTTTTGAACTGTGCCCTGCCTGTCTGTGTGCTGGGGGGTAGGGGGAGAGACCCAGAGCCAGTGCACATGGGCTGGGGCCAGGGGCCAGGACCAGGGCCAGGGGCAGGGGTAGGGGCTGGGAGGGACTGGGTGGGCCCTCCCCCAGTGTGGGATCCCTCCCCAATGTGGGACTTACATGTCTGGGGCTAGTGAGGCTGGCAGCTGGGCACCCTGTTGGCACGGGTGACCGACTGTGCCTGATGTCCGTGGCTCTCCCTCATGAGGAGGAGCTGGCACTGCTGCTGGCTGGCTGTATCATTGCTGGCTGCTGCTTGTGGTGGGATTTGGGGCTGCACCAAGGGTGAGGCAGCCACTGGGCAGGAGTCCCTGAGCTTCCAGTGCACATTGGCATGGCCCCAGAGCACCATGAGTTTGTGCAACTCCTCCTGGGTCCAGTTGGGGGCCAGCACATTCGGGACGTGTACGCATGCGGGCAGGGCTGGGGCTTGACAGAGAGGAGGGCAAGGATGACATGGTTATCATATCCACTTATGAGAAATTTTACGATCTTTGCATTCCCCTATCTCAGAGGAAGGGTAACTGTCCCCAAAAGCTTGCAAATAAAGGATTTTTTTTGCAAATATGTAATACAGGGGTGGGCAACCTGCAGCTCCAGAGCCACATGTGACTCTTCAGAAGTCAATAAGCGTCTCCCTGAATCTTTGCGCAAGCACACAGTGACCATTCTTTCTAAGCTGGTCACCATGTGCTTGTGCAAAGATTCAAGGATACACATATTGACTCCTGAAGAGCTGCATGTGGCTCCAGAACCGCAGGTTGGCCATCCTGATCTACTCGGTCTAATAAAAGATGTCACCTCTGCCCAAGTTCTGATACAAAGAGAGGTATGCATGAGTATTGAAGGGAATAAATTACATGAGGTTCTAGGGCAGCTCAGAATTTATTCAAAGAAGGACTGTTTAATTATTTCCATTTTGGAGAGGGGGAACTGAGGAAGAGAGGGCATGCCTATATGGCACAAGGCAATGACATGCTGCAAAACTCAGAGCTTACTTTGCCTGCACAAGCTCAAGAACCAGAGGCAGTGTATTTGCATTAGTGGAGTGCTATGCCAGGGCTAACAAGCCCTTCTGAGAAGCCTGGTGTATTAAATGCCAGGGTGCAGTGCTGTATTAGTAGAACTATGTTGCTTCTAGTTCTGGAGCAGGTTGGTGATGACCTCATTCAGAATCTCTAAACAGCACAACTTTGCACCGTACAGATGGACCCGGATGTGTTAAGGGCCAGATCCATGAACA
Source organism: Caiman crocodilus (assembly GCA_030014935.1). Classification (NCBI taxonomy): domain Eukaryota; kingdom Metazoa; phylum Chordata; order Crocodylia; family Alligatoridae; genus Caiman; species Caiman crocodilus. The sequence goes on from JAGPOW010464072.1 coordinate 7,778, forward strand.
ATTGCCTTAGTTTGGATTGGAAATTTTGGATGGAAAAGGTGGTACGAGAAATAGGTACTCTAGGTAGTGAGGGTCTGAGCCCACGTGGCTTACCCAAGATCACATCAGCAGCTGGTGGCAGAGGCAATTTCTTGCACACGCACACACACAGTCTAGACAGAGCATCTACCAGATTAGCCCTTTAAACAGTCCCCCTCAGAAAAGGGGAGAGCAAAAATAAATGCAGAGAAGTATGAAGCGAGTTTCATTTTGTGTTTATCTGCTCTGATTTCCTCATACTAAATAATAACTGGCCCTTATTTGTTAGGTGAATGAAAATAACAGAGAATGAAAATAACAGATTTCCACTGCCCTCTAGAGCCACTCACAGGTTCCAACTCTTAATAGGAGCAAAATTAATTCTTTCAATATAGCTACCACGGACTTTTTAAAACATGAAATTATTCCATGAGGAACAATAAATAACTAAATAAAAATTTAAAAAATGTTAACAGTTTTAAAATCTGAAGAACATATACATACATTTTAGCTGGGTAATGGATGCATATCTCAGGTGTTGACCAATTATCAATTCAGTGTAAACATCTCATTGAAATCAATGAGAAGTTTGATGTTGACTTTGATGGGATTAGAATTTCATGCTATGCTTTCAAAAGATATGCATGAATAAGAAGTGAACAAAGCCTTCAGGATTTGATTCCATAGCCGAAATCCAGAGCGTCATGCTAGAACACTGATCAACGACATGAACTGAAATTAGAATCTGTTAGTATGTTCAAAAGCCAAAATTTAAATAGGGCAGAGGAAGTCTCATTTTCATTTGAGACTTTTTATATAACCATCTGGCTTCAACTTATGAGACATGGTTATTTCTCCATCCATATGTGACTAGATATTATTACTATGAACTTCAGACCAAAACCACTGAATGTCTGATTTAATTTAGGGTTTGGACAAAACGTGTTTGCAAGCAGGGTAATACAATGGATGCTAGGACTTTCAGAATAAGCCTTTTGTGTAGCAAGATGAATAGGGTGGAGTGAGTGGAGCAACTGCCCTAGGTACTGACTGGGTTGGGGGTGGGGGAGAGAAGGGCAAAAAACCTGATGCTAGCAGCCATGTTATTATGCTAGCAGCGTGATGGCAACCTGCTGCCCCTGCACCCCAGGCTGTGTTGTATACCGTTGTTTCTGCGTTCTCTGAAGTACAGACTCTATCATGAGCAGTCTTTGTAAAGTGGATTTAACAATTTTTTAGTATTATTATTTAGCTATACTGAAAAGTTGGCTATTTCTCTACTTCTGATGGCCCCAAGAGCTCCATTCTAACCTGTTTGAAAAAAGTCCCAGGCCTGTAACCAGGACTTAAGTTACACCTAACAATACTTTATGAATGCAGGATATAGGAAAGTGCCCGTGTCAGGTGGAACAATGGATAGTTTAGGGAACCAAAGCCTACAGGGCATTTCTCACCATTTTTTTTGCAAACGAAAGAGTTAATTTAAGAAAGATAAAAGAGTGAAAGTGACTGAATTACTGGAGACTGCAAAATTAGTAGGCTGAGCTTGTTTCTGACAGCATGGTGTAGCCCAGGGCCAGGCAAAATATGGCCCGCAGGTCAGATCCAGCCCAGCAGGCCATTCCATCTGGGCCATGGGGCCCCTAAAAAATTTAGAAAATTAATATTTATCTGCTCCTTGCTGCCTATCAAAGATGATTGAAGTCAGGGGTAGTAGGACCCAAGGGGAGCTGGCAGCAGAACAGCGCCCAGCCTCACCTCACCTCACCCCCAGCCATTTTCCTGCTTTTGTGCCCGTGTACTGCTCCAGCACCAAGTGGCTGCATCACCGGATTGCGGGAACATGTGTCCCGTGCCGGTACCCAGAGTGTGTGTATGTGTGTGTGTGTGTAGGGACAAACTGTGTCTGTGTGTTCATAGGGTGAGTCCCACATGCACACCCCACCATACACATGCACCCACACGCCCTTGCACTGCCATATACACAGACCCCCATACCCCCTCACACACCCCAGCCACCATCCCCACCACACAGTGCCCCACAAACTCCATACCTACCCATGCCCTTTATATCCACACACACACACCTGTTCCCTCGCCCCACATCCCTCATTCCTATCCACACCCACAGACACACCCACACCCTCCCCCACACCCCACATACCCACAGCCACCCCCACAAACCTATACCCCCTGCAATATACAAAAGTAGGACTTCATTTTAAACTATTGCACAATCACCTCTATGTATACTACCAAATATAATTTGGTATTTTTCCGGTTTGAAAATGGCAAAACCCCTTGCTGAAAGGAGTACTTCCAGGAGCAAGGAGAGAGATGTCTGGTGGCAAAGGTCAGGGATTAGGGGGGTGGGATATCTAGTCACAAGATGGCAACAAGGAGGCAGGGCACCTGTCAAGGGGCTGGACTACCATGCAGACCTCGACAGCTTGCCAAAACTCGGTAAACGGCCCTCCACCCAAAATAATTGCTCGTCCCTGGTCTAGCCATTGCTGCCAGCAGCCCAGCAACCAGCCGTGCTGTATGTGCCAGCCCCCACCCAAGGGACAAAGCTGTCCTGGTACACCTCTCTTGCACACTTATGTGTCACAAAAGAGAATACATGCAAACTGCAACATCGTCAGCAGCACAAACGCAAACTCCTCAGCCTCGTAAGTGACGTTCCAATGATTTGCCCAGTAGCATGGAAGTTCACAGCTGTGAAACCCTGCTATCCTTTTTATAAGTGTCACTGGATTTAAGGGTTCAGCACCTGTCTCCTTTTCTGTCCTTGCTCTGCCTGCAGCAAGGTGGAGACAACCCTGACTGATTTGTAAATGAACCAATTTGGGTTCCAAGATCAGTGCAACCATGGCAGAAGGGGCAAGAGCAGGGCTCCAAACCACTCCAGCTCCCCTTGGGCTGAGAGTCCCAGCTCAGCTCTCTGCTGCTGTGGCAGCACAGAGAGGTCTGCACTGCGCTACAGCACCTACCATATGGATGCACCCTCCACGTGTTGAACAGTTCTCTTCTTCCCACCAGTCCCACCTGGCTCTTTTATGTGGGGAAGACACAGGAACTATAGCAGCACCAGACACTTGTGAAGAAAAGTAAAAGAAGTAATGGCTAGTAGGACAAGCGTGGAAGACAGACTTTCTGTATGCAGCTAATGTGGATGGGAAGTTGGAGTACTCACCCCAAATGAAGGAGACTTGGGATTAAATCCTGCTTGATGCCACAGGCTCCTCCTATGCAAAGCCCCTGCATATATTTCTGGGGGATGGATCAGGGCTCTGCAGCAGAAGAAGGGTGCCATAAAAGAGTGGAGCAGAAGTGATAAGTATAGGGGCAGGGAGCTGCTCATTCCACCCTCATCCCACGAACCACTGGGGACCTCAGCTAGCGGCTCCTCCATACAGCCATCATCATAATAAAATGAATTCTAAATATGTATACACTTTGGCTTTTGCTTTTGGTTTTCTTATCATAGAAAAATCAGAGCTGCCCCTGCCCCCTTCACTCACCAGGATGTGGGGTGCTGAGAAGCACTGATATGCCAGTGCCCTGCCCTTGCCCCTCACTGCCAACTCACGGCCCACCCCTCACAAGTACCCCCCACTCCTCGCCTGCAGCCTCTGCCTGCCCCCACTGGCTCCCTCCCAGCTGCAGCTCTGGCCCAGCACTAGGACGTGGGTTCAGCTGCAGCTCGTCCATCTGCTCCTTTGTAGCTCTGAGCAGTACAAGTTCTTGCTGTTCTGTTCCCTGCACCTGTGCCCAGGCCTCAGCGATCCCCGTGCCATTTCTGGGAAGCCCTTAACTGGGGCTCAGGGACTGGGCTGGGCAAGCCCCTTCCTTCCAGGCTGGCCTCCCCCTGCACATGCTGCTCTATGGGGGCAGGGGTCTCTAAGCCCAACTCTGGCAGCTTCTCTTACCTGGAGCACTTCCCCACTCCTGATCTCCACCTCCCTCTGCCTCACACACACCCCTGCTACCATCTCTATCCCTCCCCCCAGCCCATTACACCGCCCACGTGGTTCCAGGAACCAGGAGCACCCCCAGGCTGGGGCTGCATGCCCCAGCACTAGTGTGGGCGTGGGGCAGGGATGCAGTGTAGCAGTTGCCCCTGCAGCTGTGGCTCACACCAGTAGGTCCTGTTCCATCCTGTTTGGTGGCTGGGCATGTAGGGTGTGAGATGTGTGTGCAGATGTGGGGTTTGGGGGGAAAGGGAGGTAGGAGGGTGAGGTTCTGGGGGGTTGTGGGTGGGCAAGGGGCTTGTGGGGGTGGTATGGGGCTTGTTCAGGGGGGTTGTAGGGGTGGTTTGGGGGTGTGGCGTTCATGAGTGGATTGTGGAGAACATCTGTGGGTGTGGGAGGACTGTGGGGGCTAAACCCCATTATCCCTGGCCTTCCACTGTCTATGTCATGTGCCTTCTGGCTGGGCTGGCTCCATGCAAGAAGGACCCAGCCCCGCACGGGTGCGTTGCTGGGACCCTGGGTGACAGCAGGAACAGTTCAGTTCTAGCCGAGGGCACGCATGAGTGGGCCAGGCTGGCGTGGTGCCATGTTGCACAGATGGTGCAGGTTGGGGCTCTGTCAGTAGCCCTGATGGTGGCCCTGCTGCTTCTACTGCTGCTGCAGGGTGGGCTGTGCACCATGGGGGGACCCACCACTCCTGAGCATTCCCCCCCCAACCACAGTCCCCGCCACACACAATCTCCCATGCCCCAATAGTCCTCCCATCCCCAGTCCCTGCTTACTTGGTACAGAGCCTTGGGTTGATCCACCTGTAGCCTTGCTCCGCTCCTATTTGTCCCTCCAAGGCTGGGTTCAGCCCTCCTAGCTTTGGCCAACATCAACTCTAGCCCAGGTACATACTTGAATTGTACACCCCTGGTGTAAAAGGTGGCAACCCTACTCACACCAGATCAGACATCTGTCATACCATGGCCCTATATATACACAGCCCTTCTTCCAACATATGGCACCCATTAGTTTGTAAATATAAAATCCCCTGGAAAAATTGCGTGTTGAGGTACTTATTAAAATTTTCAGAAGTTAGGGGGTACTTGCTACTTAAAAGGTTGAGAAACACTGCCCTATACCACTTTTTTGCAAGGTGTTTTTTTGATACTGGGATTTCTGAGTATCAAAATTAGAGTCAGCGCTGCAGTACAGGGAACATTTTTTTTTAAATACTCAGCGTGCTTCTTGTGGTGTCTCCAACTGCAGCATCTCAAACCATGACAGACATACACGCACTCATCTGGACACACCCCTAGAGGTTGCCAGGTTATTTAACCACTGCCCAGCACTCAGTGTTAACAGTCAGAAGTAGTACCATCTACTGTAGGTTATGGTAGTAGGTGAGCCTGAACGGACATGCATCGGCACCAGTATAGTGTTCTTAATTCCCTAAGAGTGACACTTTGGTATGTATTTAAGCCTGCATGGGTATCCTTGTAGATGTTCTTATTGTTTCTAGCCCATTCGTACAGCAAAAATATAGCTCAGCGCACTTTCCTTCCTAAGAGCTTTGGGGAACTCTTCTTGAGTTACTGATGTATCTTCACATCCTACCTTTTGAATTCTACAAGTCCATCATAGTAATACCAGCTCTAAGTATCACCAGGTTTGTGTAAACATACAAAATGCTCACCAGTATTGTACTATTACCCCAACTACTTTATACCTGCAATGACAGGTTTGGTGAACCTGTGAACAGTGTTTTAGTGAACTCTGATTGATACATTTGTATGTCTCATGTTTCTGTTGCACTAATTGGGACTGGTCACATGTTTTAACAAGCAACATACCATCTACTTAAATACAAAAGACATACATACAAGATACAAGAAAGGGATTCTGGGGGCAAGGGAACAGGATACTGCCATCTGTCAAAAGCTACAGCATAATGTTATACTACAAACTTTCTTAATGTCACATATAAAAATATCTGGTGGAAAAAGCCAAGAATCAAATTTTTCAATTCTACTCTCCACCATTTGGAGTAGAGGTGGAGCAGACTCTCCTCCTGGATCCTTCCCTGCCTGTCTCTGATTGGTGAGTTTTGCCCCAACAATTGCATTTGCAGTTTCCTAAACCCAGAGAGCCGGGCAAAGCCTGGCAAGTCTGCCACTTTAGTTAGTAAATATGTATAGCTAATGAAATCCTCTCTCTTTAGGATGTATTACCATTAATAACAAGCTTTTTGGGGGTATAGATTACCTTTGAAAAAGGAACCGGGAACCAGGAATAAGGAACTGGGAATAAGCAACCAACTTCAGCCTCATGAATGAGCTGTGGCTTAGTCCTGTGCCCCAGCTGGGTAGCTCCTGCTCCTGCCCCAGCCCCAGCTCCTGCCCCACTCCCGCCCTCCCTCACTGGTCTGTCCCCCCACCCCCACATGCCTCTTCCTTTCCCCATGCCCCTTCCCCCACAACAGACTTACCAGCTGGATGCTGCTCTCCATGCTGCCGGGCTGTGCTGTAGCTTCTTGCATGCATATGGCATTTTTCCAATCATGTTATTGGTCCCATCAGCCAAAAAAAGCCAATTGCCAATAATGTTCATTTTCCTTTAGTTGGTGTCAATATGATATGAGACTAATGTATCAGTGCACCTCTATAGAAAGCACCATTATTTAACATAGTTTTCTTCCACAAATATTAGGAGCTAGGCACCTGCAACCTCTGTGAACACCCACAGCTGCGTGGCTGAAGAAGGGCAGCCTAGTAGTGGGGCAGTAGCCTGGCCTGTGAGTCTTGGACCCATCTCTGATCCAGCACACACTTGGATAGGCTCAAGGAATCATAGGTCTATTTGTGACCTTGCATTCAAGGAATCATAGGAAAGCAGGGCGGAAAAGGATCTCATGAGGTCATCTAGTCCAGTTCACTACTTAGGCCAGGATCAGCCTTAACTAAACCATCCCAGCCAAGCGGCTGTCCAACCTGCTCCTGAAAATTTCCAAGGATGGAGATTCCACAGTTTCTCTAACCACCCTGTTCTGATGCTTGGTCACCCTCAATCAGAAAGTTCCTCCTAGTTGCCATTTTTAATTTCCTCTGCTGCAGTATGGAGGAATTGTTCCTAGCCCTGTATCCTACAGCCATAGAGAAAAATCTACTCCATCCTCTTTATAATCTCCCTTCAAGTATTTGAAGACTGCTATCAAATCCCACCTCAGTCTTCCCTTCTGCAGACTAGATAGCCGTATGTCTTTCAGCCTTGCCTCATATTTCCTAAGCCTCTGTCATCTTTGTTGCTCCGTACTGGACTCTTTATAAATTGTCCACAACCTTCTTGAAGCACGGAGGGGGGCAGAACTGGCTTGGAGTGAAACAATTCAGATATGGAAAATAATCAGTCCTCTTGTGTAGTGTGAAGAGCCTGTTGGATATAACACTGCACGCTGACAGTGAATCAAAGAGGTGAACAGACTGAGAATGCAGAGGACCCTGAAGTTGGATGAGCAGGTCAATACACTTGAATATGCCCAAGTTACAAACCCAGTCCCACCCAGCAATATCTCTGTGGAAGGAATCAAACTTGCCTTGTGTACAGGCAGGAAGGCCAAACCAACCCTGACAGGACTAATGACAAAGTAACCCACAGCACTCTCCTCAGTGACATGTCCACCACTGTCAGGGAGATGAGCTGGCGCTCCAGGGACAGAGCTGTGGGGAACTGCTCCATCTGGAGTCTGCTCCTGGCAGCGGATTTATGTGCTCTCCATGCCGGCTGGAGGAGCTGGTCTGGGAACTGATGGTGCCAGAAGAGGGCTTAGGAGATGTTTTTGATGAGGACATCACAAGGTGGAGTTACCATTTGTTCCTTGGAGACAATCACCTCTGGGTGCAATTAGAACATGGGATTGTTCAAGTTCCCCTGCTCCCCTGAGGAATCCTACACCCACACACCAGGAATTGCCTTGCCCAAGAGAAAATGAGCAAAGCCAGGCTCAGTAGTCACTCCCTCCACCTGAGACCAGGCTCTGCAGGCAGCATGGGACAGTTTACCCACACAGCACACTGTAGCATCCTTGGGGCTCCAAGGCCTCTGGAGTGATCCCTTCTTTCCTTCCACCCTCTGTTTGTGGAGTCACAACCAACACTTTTGCCTATCTGAGTTTCTGGGTAAGTGACACTGGGGTATAAAGTCAAAGATTGACATGTGTTATGGGGTAGCCAGGAGTGCCCCCTTGTAGGGAGGCTTGGAAGAAATGCAGACGAGGAAGAATGTTGCATGTAGGTAATTCCCTGAGGTCTCCAAGTATAGGTGTAGCCCCTGGAAAGCTTGGGCTGAGACAGAGCAATACAAGAGCATGATTCAGAAATGAGGGTCTTTTTTCCTCTGGCTTGAGCCTTAACAGAACCTGAAAGTGGCTGATCACAGCTGCCCCAGACACTGACTTGGTGGGAAGGAGAGGGGGCAGAAAAAATACCACTGCTGCTGCAGCCGCACAATTCCCCAAGAGGTACAGCAGGCACCAGAAGCTGCCACCGCCCCACGTATTGCAGCTCACCTGAGCTGCCCGGTTATGCCTCTGCAACAGTTCAGCGGGAGCTGAAGAGAGCCGGCTGAGCAACTGGTAGGAAAACAAAACGTTTCGAGCAGGTTCTGGGAAATGAACTTAGTCTCTAAACTCAGTCTTTCTTCCTCTGGCTTCTCCTGCTGGTAGAAGAGGAATGGGCCAAGGGTTGGTGTTTTCAGCAACAACCTTGCTCAAGATTCACAAACCTGAAAGCAGCGGGATGTCAGCTTTTCCCGCCTTCCCTTGCAAGAAAGAGGTGAACTTCCAGCATCCAGCTGGGCATGGAGAGAGTGACATATTGGGAATAAACCCCTCGGGAATGCTAAGTCACTGCCTCTCTCCTTTTTTCCAAGCACAAGAACATGACTGAAGTAGCTCCCAAGAGGGAGATTCACCTTGAAGCCTGGATATTAGAGATACTCTTGAGAGCCCAAGGGCACGGCAGAATCAGCCAGTTGCTGTTCCTCAAGAATGGAGTGGCCCAAGAATGCTCTTTTCCTGACAGAGAAGCAGGTGAGGGAAAGGGATAGAGAAATACCTTGTGCGGACCTAGGACAGGGATATCACCAGGGGTAGGGTCTTAGGCTAGTCTGACTGGAAAAGACTGTTGAGGGAGGCTCTGAGCCTGGGAGGACATTACGGGGCGCGTGTGCATGAAACAAAGGGCATATGTGCACGACACTTTTAAGTGGGTTAAATGCTTTTGCACAGCTTGAATGTTGTTGGTGTTTGCATGCATTGGCAGCGTATTGTGCATTAATTCCAGCCATGGTAGCACAGTCAGTGGCATAATGCACCTTGAATGACTTTGGGGCGCAGCAAACTAAAACACCTCCGAGGAGGAGGAGGAGGAGGAGGAGGAGTTTTAGTTTACTGCCCTACAGCCACGGAGCGAAGCACCGGGCTCTGTGCAGCTCAGGGGCTCTGCAGGGAGCCTGGCAGCAGACGGGGAAGACAGGCTTCAACAAAGAGAAAAAAAAAAGAAGTGGCAAGCCTGATCTTTTTCTTTCCCCCCAGAGCCTGGCTGCCTGAGCTGTGCGGGGCCCCGGTCCTCCCCTCTGCAGCGGCAGTACCCCCAGCACCACCCAAGGCACGTGTCTGCAGGCAGGTGCTGCCTGCGGGGCGCTGCTGCTGCCACACAGGGACGCACCCCCCACAGCTCAGGTACTCTCCGCCCCTCGCCGCCCCGCCACCAGAGAGGCAGGTAAGACAGAGGTGTACATGACACAGGGGTTTACTTAAATTGAAGTGGTTTAAAAACTCACCACTTCAATTCAGAATGAAATAAACCCCCACTTCGTCCGCCCCTCACCCATTGACATGTAGTTGTGCACTAAGGATGACAAGAGCAGTTGGGAGGGAAGGTGGGTATATGGGGACTGTTAAGGGTCTATGGGGATGATGGTAAAGCTGACATGGGTGGCCAGCGGAGATAGACTTGGGGCAGAGGTTCATCTGCTGATCTCCCAAGGGTCTGCGTTGTACCCTTGGCAGGTAGTAGTTCTGCACCTTTGCTTCTCGTAATTTGTTACCTTTTAGAGGCTGTGGAAGGACGCCCTAGCTCTTGCCATGTCCCTTGCCTCCCTGAGCCAGGCCTGTACATGAAGAACAGTTCAAGCTGGGAAGCCAAGACCACATCGTTTCTGCACATGATTGCGCCTGCAAGAGCAAGCAGAGTATTTCTCCAAAAAGGAGCTTATTAAAGATAGTAAGTTCCACTCATCAAGGGGGTGGGAATTGCACTTTTTTGCATTACTACTGTCCCATGCACCTCTCCCATACAGCATTGTTACTGAGGCAATGATTTTCAGGTGAAGCCAGGGGCATGAATCAACTCAGGCAGACGTTGTGTGGATATTCTTAGGAGACAATATAAATGTCCTTGAAGGAAATACTTGGCTAAGACCCTGGGGCCCTCATCCTGTTTCACGTGGCAAATACATGAGGCATGAAATGAGCAGGAGTGGCAGACTCTTTGGTTTTGAACAGAAGGGGGGGTGGGCAGCAGATGGCTTTGGTTAATGACTGTCCTAGAAAGAGAGTACTCCCTCCGAAACCTTGTGAGGTGATACCTGCTAGCCCAGGGGCAGGCAAAATGCGGCCCACAGGCCAGATGTGGCCCACCAGACCATTCTATCTGGCCCGCAAGGCCCTTAAACAATTTAGAAAATTAATATTAATCTGCCCCTGGCTGCCTGTCATGCGGCCCTCAATGGTTTGCCAAAACTCAGTAAGCGGCCCTCCACCTGAAATAATTGCCTGCCCTTGTGCTAGCCCCTTTGAATCAATAGCATAACTAAAGTATGCCAACTAGGGCAGAGCCCTAGAGAAGTACAAGTTGGAAGTTACTTCTGCCCAGGTGCTCAGCTGCTGTATACCCTGGCTTTGCATATCCTTACAGCTTCAGCTCCAGGCTTCACCCTCCAAGCCCTTTGCCTTTTAACACTCAGCATCCTTCCTCACGTTTCCCAGACCACTCCATTTTACCTCTCAGCATCCGTTGTCTGAGGCCTCCCCAGTCCCCTCTTTTTTCTTCTAAGGACCCCGGGCCTGACCCTTCCCAGCCTTTTCCATTTCCTTTCAGTACCTTGTGCTTCAACCCTACTAATGTTTTATGTCAGAATTGAGCCCTGGCCATTTCAACCCAAAGTACCTGAGGCCAGAACCATCCTACTCCTCTCTTTCACGTTACAATCCCCTGGGCTTCACCCCTCCCAATCTTCCATTTTGCTCCCATGCACAAGATCCCTAGAGTCATTGCTAAGTACACAGCAGTTTGTACATATCCTCCTTTGCAACACATTTGGTGTGGGGTTTCCTGGACACTCCCCAGACAAGTTGTCTAAGGTCTCCTCTGTGCCTCCAGAGCTCCTCTGCGCCTTCCCCGAGTGTCCACAAGGTGGAGAAAGAGCACTACAAAAGTCATGAAATCTCATTTCATGGGATTTTTCTGTATGAATCACCTTAAATCATGGCAGACAGGGTTCTTTGGATGAATCTGATATCTTTTATTAGACCAACTTAAATAGTTGGAAAACAATTAGTAAGCAAGCTTTTGGGTTCAAAACCCCTTCATCAGGCTAAGGAAGTCTCAGCAGTTGGTGTGTGCAATGAGAATCCAACTTTTTTCAGCAATTGCTTTTAATACCTGAGCATTTTGTTTTACTGAGGGATCACCCTCTTCCATAGCTCTTTCCTTCTTGTCCCCTACACCGCAGAGACCTGTTTCTAGTAGGGAGCAGTCAAATCCCCTCTATAGTTCTCTGAAACGTATTGATATGTTCTTTGACTGAACCTGATAGAAGTCTTATTTTTATTATAGAACAGAAGACATCAGAGTATTAGCACCTGGATATAGCAAACGGTGCAACTGATGAATAAACAAAGGCACCAGGGCAGTTTACATTTGTAGGGCTCCAATGAGTTTGATTAAGGACACTTCAGCTTGCCAATAAGACTGTATTTATATAGCTTTCTCAGCAGAGAAACATATACATCACAAAGCAAAGTCATAAAAATTAGGGCCATCAAACCCCAAAAATTCTGCTCTATGAAAAATGCCTATATGTGTTTTTATTCTAAATTGGAGCGAGAACAGATACTGCTGAGATTCCTTGTGAAACTTGATTTATGAGTATAGGCAATTTAGGGCAATGCTCGCCTTGGGAACCCAGAATTTAAGTCTGAATTTCTAAATGTTCATGGCAATTTTATGGGTTTTTTAACTTACACATTGTTATTGCATTTAATATTAATGCTTTATGATTCGTCATCAAGTGACCTGATAGAACAGTGGAAATCTCATTTTATTTAATTTCTCTTTAAACATTTCTGTTTCGTTTCAGTTGATGTTTAGAACCGCTGGCATGTGAGGCCCGGCAGGTTCAGGCCTGGGTCAGAAAGGGAAGCGGCAGGGTGGCAGGCCCTCAGGTTTAACTCCTTGGATGCAAGGAGACAGGGCACCCCCTGCTTTCCCCATTCTGGGAGCATTGGAAACTAACTCTGTGTTTACAAGGGTTCAGGACAGGGAACTTCCAGGATATTTTTAAAAAACTTCTCAGGTTCAGCAAGTTCATCTCTGAAGAAAAAGAAAGGACAGAGATTTATTTTAGGAAATGCCATTTGTTTCCTTTAGGAAATCATATGTGCATACAAATAAATAAATAAATAAATTCCCTCCACACCTTATTTGTGGAAGACTCCCTTTGCCTCCGTTTCCCTACTGGCTGAAGTGAACATCCCATAGGGTCCCTTTCACACACCGTTCCCCACCTCTCTTTATGCATGGCACGGTCCCAGGTCCGAGGGTTACATGCAGTGGCAATGTATAGGGGGCACGCAGGGCTGTACGTGCACCCCCTGAGAGCGCCAGCGCACACCCTGGCTGGCTGTGCTCGCCGCTCAGGCGATAGGCAAGGGGAGCAGGCAAGAGCACCGGTGCCCCTCTGCAAGTGCCAGCTGGGAAGCGGGGCACCGCTGCACTCCCAGAAGAGGCCACAGTCACTTCTGGAACCTGATCGGCCGCAATGATTGCCATCTCCGGATCGGCTGTGCGGGGACACCCCGCTGGTCCCTGGGAGGGCATGTGCCCCCTGACTGGGGCAGCACCAGTCCCCCTTAGTTACGTGTGTAGGTATCAGAGTGGAAAGGCCCTGCTGCCACTTCTCTTTGGCCTGCTCTTATGTGGTTAGTGACGGACTGAAGTGCATCTGCACCCAGCTCTCGTTTCAGTTGTGGATGCTGTAGCTGAAAGCAGGACCTAAAACGCTGCTGCTTGCTGCTCTATTTGCCTCTTCCCTGCTGATTTATTTAGGTACTTCAGGGAGTCTCCTCCAGTCCTGGTCTGTACCACGTCCCTGGCTCCTTGCACCCACTTCCATACAAAGCAAAATCTGCTAGAAAAAAGGACGCACCATTTCCACTACTCTAGTGCTAGGAGTGTCTCACACCTGACTCTAGGTCTGATTGTTAGGGCAAAGCCCAGCATAGGTTGTTGTGTAGCTACACCCATTTCCAAGGACAGATACCAGCTCTGCCCATGGTCAGATCAGCCCCAGGGGCAGGACTGCTCCACTGTCAGATCCTCTCTGACATCTCCACAGTCCCATGGTTTCCACAGAAAACCCTCCAATGGAACAGGCCATCTCTGTCGGTGTCGGAGGATCCCATAGTGATGATGGAGCTGACGCTGCTCAGTGCAGAGCCTCTACAGCCCAGGGCTCTTGGGGAAACAGCATTGACACAAGTGGTGCCATATGAAAAAGCACTAAGAGACAACCTACGTGATGAAATTATACATAGCATGGTATAAATATATTGTGTTGCTTGCTGTGAGTTTCAGACCAACATGATTACACCGATAAAGCTCACTGCATGGACACAGGTTTTCTCCACAAATGGAACTGGTCTTTATTGTGCTATGGCTTTGCGGATCTGCATTAATCCTAAAAGCCTTTTTTTAATATCAATGTAAGTGTGACCACAGAGGGGATTCACAGTGACTGTGAATCTTCGAATAAATTTAAAAAATTAAAAATGGAGTAAAATGCAGTGCACAGTGGAACGTAGGCAGTGGGGAACCTGTTAGACCAGGGGTGGGCAAAATACAACCCGCAGGCCAGATCTGGCCCGGTGGGTCTTTGTCCAGCTAAAGGGAGCCTTAACAGGAAGCGCCAGCAACAGTGATGGGGAGGAACCACTTTGCCCCCAGCACTGAGCAGCAGCTTCTGTCTTGCACCGCTGCTGCTGAGCCTGGGCAAGCAAGCCTGGAGCAGGCGCAGGGTGCAAGGGGTCGGGGCTGTGCAGCGTGGGTCTCTGCCAGTACCATGGGGTTGGGGCCACAGGCAGCAGCTGCTAGAATGAGCCACTGCTACCTGCGCTGCCTAAAAGGGCAATTCAGCTGCAGAGCTGCTCCAGCCCCACTGCGAGCCCAGGGGCCAGCAGGATGTGTCACAAGCAGGTGGCGCAGAGTGGGCCAGGTCTGGGCTGTGCCTGGGTTCCAGCTGATCCTCTCTCATGGGGGCGAGTCCAGAGCAGTCATGGGGTGTGCTGGGCTGCATGCTGCCAGCAGTGGTGGGGAGGCGCCACACAGTGTGCAGGCTCCAGGCTGTTGTGGGGCGGGGACTGAACGGCTCAGGGAGGCATGTGTAGGGGCACCCCCCACCATACCTTAAATCCCACAACCATACCCCGCCCTCCACACACACCCCCCACAAACACTGCATGCACCCACACCCTCCCCGCCACACACACCCATGTGCCTCTAGGGGGAACCCCGTGTACTGCTACAGTCATACACCCCACCACACATACATGTACGCACACCCCAGACTTCTCCCACATATGCCCCCACCCACCCTCCCCCTCCACACACCCCACGGCCCCCCCAAAACCCCATATCCACCCACACATCCCCACAAACACACTCCCACAAGCCCCCCATACCCATCCACCCACATCCACACATACCCCCACACCCCGCATACACACACAAGATGGTGACCAGGGGATGAGAAACCTGTTAAGGGGCAGGGCTACCCTTGTGACCCTTAACAGCTTGCCAAAATTATTAAACACCCCTCCACCCAAAATAATTGCCCACCCCTGCCCTAACCGCTAGATGGAACCCCTCTTTCCAAGCTGTGCTAGAACCGAGGAGTACTGACTCTCAGATCCCCTTCCCACTGCTTTAATCCACTGAACTTCCTGCTCCACTCCCCAAGTTGGAGACCTGGGGTGGATCTCAGGAATCCTGGATGCCAGAGGGTGGCTGGGGGCAGGAATGTGGTGTGGGCTGCCCTGGGAGGAGCAGTCAGGGCTTGGCACCATTCAGAGTGCCATGGAGGTAGCCCTAGGCCAGATGGGTGGGTGGGGATGGGCGGACTGCGACTGCATTGCACTGCCTGGTTCTGCTACATGTGTCTCCTGTCCCCTTACCTTCTTCCCTTCACCCCTGGTCAGCTCCCAGGACCTAGCACATTGGAAGCCTCCCTTACACACACCCTTCACCCTCCCCCGATCCCATATCCAACCCAAATGCCCACCCTCCCTACCCTATACCCTGCCAAGCTCCCAACACACACACCCCACCCCATACCCTCATCCCCCCACACACACTCATACACCCCTCACACATACACTCTCCACCCCCCACACACAACTGTTCCAGACACCCCACCCCCATACACCATCCCACACCCCTCCTATACACACATCCCAAATGCCCCACATACCCTCACCCCCACATACGTATCCCACCACAATATACATGAGTAAGATTGTATTTTGAGCTATTATGCAATTGTCTGTATATGCACTATTCAAAAAACATAATTCAGGACAACTATTTTTTTAAATAAAATTAAAATGTGCTATAGGAGATGTTTGATTTTTAGTATATGATTTATTTTTATCTATAATTTGTTAAATAATATCTTGTAAAAGATTTTATGTGTGAGGCCCTCAACAGCTCACCAAAACTCATTAAGTGGCCCTCTAGCTGAAATAATTGCCCACCCTTGTATTAGACCATCAGAGCAGAAGGGGCAATATGTCTGTGAGTTGTTGTGAGGGTACATGAAGATGCATTTCACTCAGCAAAACAAGGAATGTATTTCAAATCAAAAGTATGTATATAATTCCTAAAAGCAGGCCCCCTCTTTTAACCCTAGCTTCTGGCCCCTTTGATGCCTATCAGCCCCTTTTCTTCAGGGCCCCAACCTGTCTGACCTTACCCTGGACACTTTCTGACCCTAGCACATACCCTGCCACTCCCCTCCTCCAATCTGGGTGCAACAGGGAGCAGGTCCTGGTGCCCCAGGCAAAACAAGGGCAGTGCTTGCTGAGGTCACTGAGTCTCTTTGCTCCACAACCCTTGCCCCTTCCTCACACACCCGGAACCCTAATCTCTGTGATTCCCAATGCTCAGCATCCCTGCTTCTCCCTCACCCAACACATTGGTCCCCATGTCTTCGCAGCTGCATATTTCCACCTTGTACCATATCTATTTCCTACGGCCCTGAGCCCCAAGAGTACTTTGTTGTACCTGACCATCCTTTAATACTAGACCCTGTCGCTGACACATAACCTCCTACCACTGTGCTCTGCCCCTTCCTTTCATAACCAGCACCCATATGTCCCATACCAGAGTTAACCAACTACTTTCCTACCATTGCAGTAGGAAGGTTGACCTCATGTCCCTGGATTTTACTGTAGTCTTTTACAGGGTGGTCCTGGTATTTTAGATTTTGTTCCTTGTAGATGGGGGCTTGAAATGGTGGTTTGGGGGATGGCTTGGGTTAACAGGTCTCTGTAAATGCAGGGGACTGGACTTCAAGTCCCAGGAGGCCTCTACCACTCCTTTGATCCCAGAACCCTATAGTGGGAAGTCAAAACTTTCTATACCAGCTCAAGTTCCAAAACTGAAATGCCACCAAGACAGCAGTATGCAAGGCAGAGCCACCCTACCATTTTTGAGGGGCGGGGCTTCCCAGTTATAAAGTGGCAATGAGCCACCAGTGTCATATGGTTGCAGAAAAAACAAGCATATGAGCACAGAAACTGCATGCCAGGTACCAGAAGTAATGGCTTTATGAAGTACTGGTGCAGTCTTAGCAGAAACTGCAGCTTTACAAATGCAAATTCTCTCCCAGTGTAAGAAGCCCCCAGCAACTCCAGGAGGGACAGAGTCTCTAGGGAGAGGATATGGTGTAAAACAATCAGGAGAAAGCTCCTCAGAGCTTTATACAGATTGTGATGCAGCCTCCACATCTGCACTATTTTGCTGATGGTCCATGGGCAGTTAGCTCCAGAAGTAGGCATCTTCATCTGCTCCTGGGAATCTGTTTTTAAAAGAGTGCCTAATCATGCCTGTTTCCCTGATGTAGTGTGCTGCTGACATTTTCAGCAATCTGTCCATGGTTTGGGAGCTTACCTCAGTCCCCTGAGAGATGGTTATTCGAAGTCAGGTCTTGATCTCAGTTGCACACTGAGATAAATCCAAAGTAACTCCATTATCATCGCTCATTTGCGCCTTTAGAATCGATCAGATCCTTGTTCTAATGACTTGATCCTGCTGCCCGAGGGCACCCAGTATTTCTGCTACTGTTAATGGGAGTTTTCAGCCAGTGAGGGCTGCAAGGCCTGGAGTCATCATTAGTGCTGACTGTA
This sequence comes from Caiman crocodilus, assembly GCA_030014935.1. Taxonomy (NCBI): domain Eukaryota; kingdom Metazoa; phylum Chordata; order Crocodylia; family Alligatoridae; genus Caiman; species Caiman crocodilus. The sequence goes on from JAGPOW010464072.1 coordinate 25,496, forward strand.
GGTTTGCTTCTTTCCAGTTTGCTGGTAGATGTACAGTACTGGCTGATATGCGAATCATTGCCCACTTCTCTACTTGTCCCAGAAAAAGAAGGCCATAGTCAGCACCAAAAAGGCAGGACAGGATGTCACCTTAGGGACTAATTAGTTCAGAAAGGCTTAAGTTTCTGTAGGCAACAACCAACTTTGTCAGATTCAGCAGGTCCTAATTATAGTTGCTGACTTCCTAGTGTGTGTAAATGCTGTTGTCACAGAGTTTGGCCCTGTAGCACTTGAACAATCCAACTGGGGACTGAGTGTTATAGATCCTCTCTGTGCCTGAGGCAAGGGGTTTCAACAGGGGGGATGCGTACCCCTAGGGGTACTCTGGAAGTCCCCAGGGGGTGCGTGGCAGTGGTGTGGAGGAGCCAGCGGCACCAGCTTTGATTTTTACTTTATCCACTAAGGCACCTCCACATTCCCTGAGGATGCTGATCCCCACAGACCAGCTGCAGTGGCACAGATAGGCCTGATGTACAACATGCCATCAAAAATGGCCTTTGGGAAGTCTGTGGCCCATGCTGCAGAGAATGGCTTGCTTACAACAACCTGGGAACAAATCAAAAGCAAGAAACTACATCTACCTCCTGATGCTTATTTGTTTATTTATGTTTAGGCATAAGAGCAACAAGAAATAGGTTCATGAGCACACTGGTAATCGGGCATCCAGTCAGTGACCACAGCTACCCAAGGTTCAACCAAGGATAAAACATTATAAATAGTCAGAGCGTTTTCTCTACCTTTTTTCTGCCTGGTGTTATTTAACACTGCTTTACCCTGGAGATTTTTTTACTTCTTGGTTCGAGGTCTCTGGTCATGTTCTTTGGGCATTCAGAGGTGACCCCACTAGTACCGTCTAGGCACATGTTCTGTGGCTGAGGGATGGAAGTGCCCCTGCTTTCTCCCCACAGGAGGAGTTGTTCTTATTGATTCATTCCTGAGCTGTCCAGGACTCAACCACATGTTGCAATGCTACCCTTGTTGACTGGCTCATACTGGCTCGGGCTCAGCCCTTCACCTCAGAGTTTGTCTCTCACAGAGCAACAGCTTTGTCTTTCCAGCCACAAAATGGTCATAATACAGGGAAGACATCCTGCCCTGCCCTCAGATGATGTGGAGTGTCCCATTGACTGAACAGAAGTCACCACTCTTCTGAAAGGAAAAGAGGAGAATGATTAGTTCATCATGTGATCCCATTGGTTGAATGTTCCTGGGGACAAGGTGTAGCTAATTTAACTTACCCATTACTAGACCCAATTTCAGGGACACCTCTTAGAGAAGAGAGGTTTGATACTCCTGTGTGAAAAGGATCAACTTTTTAAATATTGTGCTGAAGCAGCATGAGTTCAGCTGTGAAGTACTCTGCTCTCGTAGAGGGCATAATAAGATCTTATACCCTGTACAGGGATCAGAGAGAATTGCACCAGGCCTTACTTACCATTTCCTGCCGGATCCTATTCCACCTATTAAGCACATAAGGAGTCTTAGGGCACCTGTACACACCATGGGTTTTAATCCTCATTAAATTAAATAGATTTTTAAAATATAAACTTGTTTATTTTGGAGCGTCACATCTGTGTTTACATGCACGAGGTTTTCAAATGAATTAAGCCCTGGAGCATCACATCTGTGTTTATACACACTAGATTTTCAAATAATTAAGCCAAGTCCCTGGCCAACGCTGCCAGAGAACAGGACAGTCCAGTGCTGCTCCCCAACCTGGGCACCCTGCCCACCCTGTCCCCATGCCCTGCCATGCAGCTGTGGAAGCAGGTAGCTGGCAAACAAGAAAAAAAGAAAAAAAGCCACACAAGAAAAAAAAAGGAAGCAATTTGAAAGCTGAAGCAATTCTAAAGGGTAAACTACAAAAATGTTGCAGTGCCATCTGGTGGACAAAGAGGCTCAACATAAATCTTTGCGTTTGCATGCAACGAATCCATAGACAAGATGCTTTAATTCCTGGTAAGTCAAACTAAACTACGTACAAGGAATTTTAGTTTAATGCACAAGAAAGACTTTTAAAGCATTGGGCAATCCCACTTGTGCAAACAGACACACAGTTGCATGGCATGAAAGGGCAAAAATTGTGGTGGGTACATGAGCCCTTTGGCACCTACATGCAATCCACACTGCTGATGACTCTAAAAAAGCTATGATCACAAAAGGGCCTCCCCCTTCTCACAGTTTTGAATGACTTAGTCTTAAGGGTAAGGTGGCAGCATGCAGTGACATAACTAGGGTGGAATAAATGAGGCAACTGCCCTGAGCACCGACTCAGAGGCTGGGGCAGTGGGGGTGGGGGTGATACAAGATTGCAATAATGATCAAACAGCAACCAAAAGTTGCTGCTGCCTCTGTGCGCTAGGCATCTGCCTATGTCCCTGCATTACTGATAGGCCCTGTCTCAGTCACGAGGGGCAGCCCGGGCTATGGTGCATGCAGCTGGTCCCACTGCCCCCAGGCATGCAGCAGGCTACTGCCACTAGTGTCACCACTGCCACTGGACTCTGCCCTGCTGCCCAGGTACCCTGGTCTGTCCTACCTGCACCCACCACTGGGGTGCCAGATAGAGCAGGTGGGTGGGGTCTCCATGGACCCGTGTGGGGAGGGAACACTAGGCTGGGCAGATCAGATGGGGCTGAGAGTGGGTGGGAATTGGTTTCTGGGAGCAGGGCCAGTGCATGGGGTTGGGACCAGGACCAGGGCTAGGACTGGGATCTTGTAGTGGTGACAGAGTGGGGCTGAGGAAGAACCACAATCTGTTGCCTGCACATCCTTGCAATGGGCACTGGTTCCACAAGCAGGGTGAGCCAGGAATGGATCATGGCTCTGCCCTGGGCTCCATCCCTATGCTGTCCAGGATCTTGCACCCCAAGATCCTGGATCTAGCTCCAGCCCCGCCTACCCATCTTGCTCAGACAGCTCTCCACCTTCCAAGGGGCCTTATCCCAACCACTCAACTGAGCATGCCCTGCTTGTGGGGGCCCCGAGCCAGCTCTAGGGAGAGCCACCTGCCACTTAGGAAGTTTTAGAGAGCTTTGGTGACCAGGTGGGGGAAAGGCGGATGCTGATCCACCTGCAACACAGCTCATCAAAACTCCCTAGGTGGCCCTCCAAGCCAAATAATTTCTCACCCTGTCTTGTTAATATTGGGAAACTGGCCACTGTGAAGAAGAATCTGACTACAGAGGGGAAAGCATGAAATGTCTGTATTCCCGAAAAATAAGATAGTAGTTTGAACTGGTTCAACGTTACATGTTGACACTAAGCATTCTGTGACATAGCTCTGGTCAGTCCTCCAGACAGCTCACATTGCATTACTCCTCAACCCACACCACTGCCACTGCTGCAACTAGCTGCTCCAGTACGTGGCTAGAGCTGAACTGCCTTCTATTTTCCTTTCTGGGCAGTTTTTACTAAAGAGTGCCCTTGCACTACGTGTTCAAAAAAAATCTGTCATTCTAACCTGTCCCTCCAGAGCTGGAGCTGGAGTGACAGTGAGCTATGTCCTCGCTCCCTACTCAACTGAAACCCATCATCATGCTCCCACTCCAGCCCCCGAAGAACCCCAAAGCTTGAGTCCAAGGACTCCTACATCCCTGCCCCAACTCAGGCAAGCACTCTGCAGACTTTGGTCATGTGCAAGCTATTGAAGTTTATTTAACTTGTGTTTAGGAGACAATGAAAAGCAGAAAAGTGCAAATGCCCTCAGGCACAGGTCACATACCTCCTGGAGCCCCCAGAGCATGGGTGCAAGCATACCCTCCTCCTCCATAGGTTGTAAGACTCACAGAGCTGCCTGTGAGGGGCTGAAATGAATGGGGGGCTAGAAGAATTCCCCTTATGTCCTGGTACAAACACCCCAAATTTTGGGACCACGCATTGCTTGCACATTCCTCTCAGGACTTGGACTTCAGCTGCAGGAGATGTTTGAGTTGCAGCTGTCTGATAGGGCAAAGGTGGGGATTGACAGTTCCATGTCAGCTGTCACTGCTGGACAGTTTGTTCATGACCCCAGGAATAATGAAGCTCACACACAGCTGAGACAGGCAAAGGAAAAAAAAGCAAAGAAAAAATGATAAGTGGTAAAGAAAAAAAAAGACCAAACTTCAAATGGTCCGGTAGCAAATGTAGGATCTTTGCTATTGAAAAGAGCTGGGGGGGGATCCTCACCACTCACTACCCACAGGCTTCATGGTCCTCTGCAACTACCAGGGGCTGGGCTGGGCAAAGGGTTGTTCTGGACTCAGGATGAGAGGACAAGGTAGTGGGAGGATGCAGCAGGGCCAAATATAAGATGGTAAAAGCTAAACAGCACTTCAGTCCCTGCTCTTCAGTTTTCTGTATAGTTCATGAGCTTTTACCCAAGACACTCATTTTCCTTCCATTTGCCAAGCTTCTTCTCCCCACATCTTCCTGCCTTGGCTTCCTCCTAGGCCAAGGGGCACCCGGACTGGATGATTGACTCTGGGGCTCTGCAGGGGGAAGGGAGCACCTAGCTGTGGAGGGCCTCAGGGTAGTTACAAGGGGAAGAGCAGGAAGATTACTCTCTGCTCCGGGCTAGGCATTGGCCAGGCAAAGGCAGGAATCTTGCTGCACTCCCTGGAGCTTTCTTGGTCTGAGTGTTTGCAGAGTACAGGTGGCAGAACATCAGCCAGTTGATCTGTGAACCTCCTCATTCGTGCAGCTGGAACGAATCCCTGCGCAGGGTCTGGTTGTGGGGAGAGGGAATAAAGGAAGATATTGGCTGGAGGGGGTCGATGCCTGGAGCTGGGTGGTCTGCAGGCTGGCCCTGCTGGGGGCAGGTTTGCTGAGGGCTGGCAAGGGGTGGGTGACACATGGCTCTCAGGCCTTCGAATGCTGTGAGCTGGGTTCACGTCTTGCTAGGACCTGCACTCTCCCCTGGGGTGCAGGAGGGGATTGTGGAGGTTGCAGATGCAGGGCATGGGGTGAGGGGAGGGTTCTTCTGAGGGGACGGGGCAAGGCCCCTACTGCTTCCTCTGCCTCTCCTTGGTTATGGATCCTCTGGGCAAATGTGGGAAGCTGCCTAGCCATTTGGGTAGCTCAGCTAGCAAAGAACAGATACATCTGAAAGGGGCATTTAAGTGATTGCACCATCAGGGACTGAAAAATGAGGCACAGGAGTTGACTTCAGCTCCTGTACAGGCAAGCATTTGACTTATCACTGAGTACTGTTGTGTTTCCAAATGAGCACGGTGGCCCCTTCCCTTAGTGACCTGTACCTGTGCTTTATACACATGCCCTATGCTGCCCAAAGGAGATGTTGCTGCAATTGGAGCATGGGGAAGGGCGTTAGCTTTCCCAGGTCTCCTAGTGAGGTAATGAGATGGTTTTGCTTTGTAATTCTACAAAGGATCCTTTGATAGTAAACCCAGCACTTGCAGAACCATGACCTAGTGAACACAGAGAGATCCTTGCTGAGGGATGGTTTTTTCCTACTGTAACACTGGTCCTGTTACTTTAGAGCAGCGGTGTGAGCCCGAGCTGCCCATTATGAGCAGCCATAGAACAGGTACCTGAGGAACGTGCCTACTACAGGTACTTAGTGCTGAACCAGCTGCTCGGCAGTGGTGCTCTGGGCTAGGGCCCTGCATGTGAAACAAGCTATTGTTACAGCAGAGGCCAGCAGCAGTAAACCCAGGACCTGAGCCAAACCAGTCAGTCTAGTTCAGGGAGCTGCTGAAGAAAGAGCTCTAGGGCAGGAGAGCTGCAGAGAAGCTCCTGGCTGACGCCTAGACTACTCTGGGAGGTGAGCAAGCAGAAATGCTGCAGACTTGCATGGAAACAGGACTTAGGGTAGCGGGGAGCTGAAGGATGCAGCAGAGAGTTGGGACTTGGGCTTAGACCCAGTTGGGGATGCATGTTACAGCCAGAAGGCTTATTTCGGGTTAGAGTTCTAGACTGGTGATCTGTGCAGGGTACTGTAAAGGGTGGTTTGGAGGTCCCATTAATGCTCTAGAGGCACATGATCACCTTAAGCCCTGCTGGGGGCAAGCTCAAGGTGTAGCCAAGGTGCCTGGAGCCCAGGGAAGGGCAGAGCCTGGGACCAGGGGCTTGAAGCCTGAGAAGGGCTAATATCTTAGTAAGAGTTTAATATTTTAGTAGGAACAAGGCATGGCAGGTGAGGAACCAAGGGAGGTCATTTTAGTGATCAAGCCAGGCATGAGCCATACAGCCACCAGGGAGTGCCACGGCTGCTCCTGGGGGCCCAGTCCTGCTACACCCACTGATGTTGAGAAGAGAGGAAAGACTCCTGAATTCCCTTGGGGGCAGAAAGTTTCTAGCAAACTCCTGCAAACTCTCCCCCTTCCTCCCACCACAATGAGTAACATTCCCAAATGGTCAAATCTTTGAAGGTGGCTTCTCTCTCACTTATGAGAGAGAGTTTCAGTCTCTCACTGAATGTCTCTTGCCAGCTCCAGTGAGCAAAAGACTGGTTTCTAGAACGTGTGAGTATGGATTGAAGTCCCATCTGTGCTGAGGCTATGAAGTTTCAATTGTCTACATAGTAAGCTTTACTATATTTGTCCCATAATGCCTGAAAAAGAAAAACTGAATAGAGAGCCCTTAACTCTATCACCGTTTTTCCAGAAGCTCCATCTACCAAGGAACAATGGATTTTGAAGCTCATTGATAAGACAGTCATTACAGGTATGTGCATATAACTTGTCAGAAGGATTCCCATGTCAGAGACAGGCAGATCTACGTGGCAGTTGAGGAAATACAATGCAGGTATCTTTCTTCTTTCAGGGAATCTTTGATTTCTGTGTTGCAGAGAAGCATAGCCACTGGAGAAGAACCCCTGTGTCAAAATTGCATTTTCTGTAAAACTCAGTTTAATTATATTCCTAACTCTTAATTCTATACTGATTTAATCTCAGTACATTGCTCGGGGCCAATAATTTCTCAGTCATCCCTCATGCTTTTTCTGAATACTGCCATGTCACTACCTGCTGCAGTACTGCTTGTCTTTTTCACGCCTGGTGGAATGGCCCTGTGATTCAACGGTTTATTGAAAATGAACTTCAGCAGCCTAGAGATTCCTTCAGCCAGCTTTTGTGGGACCTATTAAAGCAAGATCCCCAAATCTGTTAACTTAATGTTTATGCCTAGTGGACTCTGTTAAACATCTTTCTTAAGTATGATGGAATGGAAAACACTTATTCATCTTCACCAAACATCCTCCAGCTTTTTTCCAAGTACAGACGTGGGTGCCGCTTTCTTTCTGCACTGTTCTTAGCATGTTCATTTTGAAAGGGGCCTATGCTATTGTTAGAATTTCCTTTGGTCCTGATTCACTTAAACACGTCTTCTTGGCCATAGACTTCTGAGACATGGATTTTTCTTGATGTATTTAGCTTCCCTTAACAATTGTCTACACTTGATAGTTTCTAACTTATGGATTTCTCTCTTTTTCTGCTTCTTTACATTCAGAATCTATTGTCTCTGTCGTGTGGCTAATAGAAATGTTCAAGGGAAGGTTACAAAGCTGAGTTGTGAGACTATCCAGTTCTGTCAGGCAGTTGTGTGTGTAGTCGGGGAGCCCCAGGCAGCTACCGCATCTGTACAACCTCAGCAGACCTGAGCCGGGAAAAGGATCTATGGCACTGGGAAGTGGAGTGCTTCCCCATCCACGTCTCGTGGTCCCTCCCACCTTGTTCCCCAGTCCAGAACGAGGCTTCTATCCCTGGGTTTGGGGTTCCTCTGGACTGAGAAGGGGGCTCATTTCCCCAGCCTGGGCCTTCTCCATGCTGCAAACCAGGATACAGCTTTCTGTGCAGGAGGCTTTTGTGCAGGCAGAGCCTGTGTTGCTCTGGCCACACCCCTGACTGCCTTGTGCCTTGCCCAGACTTGGGTTTCCCCCCCGTCCCCTTGGGTCTTCAGTAGGGCTGTGCAAAATTTCACCAGCAGTTTCTTTTTGACACTGTTTCGATTCGTTTCAGGCTCAAAACAGAAAACCTCAAAATGAAACAACCTCAAAACGACATGATGCAAGTCGAAACAGTTTGACATTTCAAAATGTTTCAAGCTTCGAAGCTCAAGCTGGGCTTGCCTGCAGGGAAACAGAAACTAAAGTAAGGAGAGGGAGCGGGAGGGATGGGGTGGGGGAAGCTGTGTAGCTGGCCTGTGACTGTCATCCTTTCCTGAGGTCTCTTCCAATCCCAGTGCTCTGGGGGAGGGATGCAAAACCTACATAAAAGGCAGCATTGTTTGAGCTACCCTGCTTTCTGCCTTGGCATCAGTTGCGTGAGGGCACAGCTGAGCACACACACAGTGTCACCCACCCATGTCACAAGTTTTGCCTGTCAGCAGCTCGAGGTGCAGGGCCCAGAACCCAGACTCCCCTGCACCCATCCCCTCGACAGCTGGCAGACTTTGTGGCTGCAGCAGGGCCGAGCAGGCCTGCAGTTTTCACCCCCCTGCGTCCCAAGACCCACAAGCACCCATATCAGGAGTTTTGCGTGTCAGCAGCCAGAGGTGCAGGGCCCCAGGACGCAGACGCCTCTATACCTTTTCTCCTTGAAAGCTGGCAGGCTTCGTGGCCTCAGCTGGAGGTAGCGGGCCTGCAGCTTTCACCCTGCTGCGCCTTAACACACAGTGTCACCCATGTCACGAGTTTTGCTTGTTCACAGCTTGAGGTGCAGTTTCCCCTAACCCCCTGCACCTATCTCCTTGAAACGTGGCAGACTACGTTGCCTCCGCAAGGGCTAGCAAGCCTGCTGTTTTGACCCCGCTGTGGCTTAACACATACACGTGACATGAGCTTTTCGCTTTCAACAGTTTGAGGCGCAGTTCCCCTGAAACCCCTGAACCTATCTCCTTGAGACGTGGCAGGCTTTGTGCCCTCAGAAGGGGCTACGATACCTTCAAGTTTCATCCCAATCATGCCAGAAATGACTAAGTTATAGGCTGTTTCAAGCTTCCCCACTATAGCCTATGGGCGAAATGTCAAACCAGCGTTGAAAATGAAACTGTTTTGATGAAACGAAACGGAACAGCAGTTTCGAATCAAAACAAAATTTGAAACAAAACATCGCTCCATTGAAAGGGAATGGTGCCATTTCACACAGCCCTAGTGTCCAGCATTTTCCAGCTCGTTGTGGCTGCTGCTCTTCCAGGGCAGTAACAGGTACTTATGTACCTCTATGGCTGGGCTGCGACGGTTTGGGTCAAGAACCAGCAACCTCTTGAACATCTCCTGGGCTTTGACAGTGAAGCCCTGCCAAGGTACTGGCACCTCTCTCCCCACTGTGCTGTTTTGCCAGGACCCGAAGTCCTCAAACTGTGGATCAGAGCTGATGGCCACGTCCCAAGGGAAGCAGCCAGTGCAGAGGCAGAAAAGCAGTACCCCAAAGGCCCAAACATCCAGGCTAGAATCCAGCTCCAGTGTCTCAGATGCCTCAAGCAGGCAGAGCTCTGGCGGCGCATAGGGCAGGGTGCCTGACATGGCGCAGACAGGGGTGCCCTCCAGGCGCGTCAGCCCAAAGTCTCCCAGCTTCACCAGCTGACACTCCTGGTCGAAGAGCATAATGTTGTCCAGCTTGACATCCCGGTGCACCAGAGCCTTGCTGTGCATGAAGTCCAAAGCATCCGCCAGCTGGGCTGCACAGCGTTTCAGCTGGGTCTCTGGGAGCCCCTCCTGCAGGATGGAAAGAATGCAATGAGAGAGCATTCCCACCCTTTCCAAGTGATGCCCTAGTACTGCCCCCACCTTCAACAGATAATGTCCACGTAGGGTGAGGTCCTGTTCCACCTATCAGGAACACAAATATACCTTCATACTCAAGTATGATTCTGTTCTATCCTGCTCGAGTCACTGAAACTACGAATACAAAAAGGGTGGGTGGTTCTTCCTTACTGCTCTTTTGTGACTCAGTCAGTAGAATAAAGTATCTGTCATGCATGTCATGAATTTTCAGGACTTGAACAGAGTAGACTAGGGGACTTGGGTACCTAAATGCACTACAGTCCCTAATAATTAGAATCTGGCCCCACATATGGGGCAGATCATGGAAAGGGTGCAGTATCCTGTGGAGACTCCATGGGCACAAACATGAGGAGGCATGTGTTGTTCACTCCTGAGGCTGGCCTTACTGACTAATGCTTGTTCATTTTCATGTAAAGAGTAGCAGGTGAACAAGGGCTCTGAACCTGTCTGCATGAGGTAGCATGCAGAAGCCTCCTTCTGGCTACACCCACAACCAGAATGAGACAGGAAATGAGAAGTTCATGTCCAGCTCCCACCATGGGCCATCTGTAGGATGCAATATGGGATTGGACATGTCCACAACACCCCCTGTAGGGTAAGGCACTGGAAGGGCTTGGGTGAGCACCAGGAATGCAGCACTGGCCATGTCTCATCTGCAAACTCTGGGATGCTGGGCTCAGAAGTAGTGATGAGGCTCACTGCCCACACTGATCAAAGACACTTGCCCCCTCTCCAGACTTTTGCTTGATCCCAAGGTTTCTGCCCGTGGAAACTCACATGAGACAGATTGCATTGCACACCCTATCAACTGAGCAGCTAGTGTGCTCACTAGCTTGAGCACATGGCCACATACTGGGAGCCCTGGAGCAGAGGTGTGACCTGGCTAACATCAGCATTATCAGGGTGAGACCAGGGCCAGCTGGAGTTGGCCTAGTCAGTGCAAGGTTTCAGGTCACTAAACTCTGAAGCCTGTGCATGGAGGGTTCTACTGTGGGACTCACAGCCCAAACTGAGATCTCTCCCAGGGATTGCTCAGATAACTTTTAGACCCATCTACCCATTTCTGCCCCTGACAGCCAGCTTCAGCCTGCAGAAATCCATGCCCTAGCCTCAGCTCTTGAAATGTCCCCTGCTCAGACTGATGACCTTTCAGCATTGCTACACAGAGAGCTAGCCTCCAGACCTGCAGCTGAGGCCTCCTCCTCCCCAGATGCTGCTCCCCACACACCCATTGATACCACACTTCTCTGCTCTCATTCCCAACTGCCTACTCTACCAGCTAAGACCTGGCCCCAACTCTAGCTCCCCACATGCCATGATGATACCTCACAACCCAGTCTTATTCTTGTTACCCTTGGTTCAGACTGTGTTTTCCAAGCCTGACTCCCAAGACCTTTCTGACATGGCACCTGGTCAGATCAGCCAAGAGATCCTGCTATGTCACCCCATAAAGAAACCATATTTGCAAATACCCCACGTACCCCGGGATTCAGGAGGGTGCAGAGATCCCCAGCAGGAGCAAACTCCTGAGCAAAAGCAAAGTGTGAGGCACTCTCAAAGGCGATGGGCAGAGCACGTAGGCAGGTAGCATGAGAGGACAGGCAGAGGGCAATGCAGTACTCCCGCAGGAATGCCCGGCGGTCCGTGTACTCCTTTGGCATCAACTTCAGAACAAGCGTGCTGCCTAGGCACAAATTGAGTTAATGTCCATCTATAAACACTCTCCCATGCAGTGACTGAGACAGAGGTCACACGACAACACAGCAAAGGAGGCACATGGGGCAAGCTTACAGAAAGGGGATAGAGTCCTCGAGCATGGGGCAGCATGGGGGCCAGGTTATGGGCATGGAAAAGGATCAGCACATGCAAATGGAGAACAGCACAATACCTGGGAAAAAAGAGGGATCAGCATATCCTAGCAGGAGATGGGGAGGGGGATGGAGAAAGGGCTATGGGGCCAGGGTCCCACTCACCCCAGCCCCTGCTGCAGCTGCTCTGGGAGCAGCCGACACCAGCTGCCTGTAGCCAATGGGCTGTGCCATGCCCCGAACCCATTGGGGCTCCAGTTGTCCCCCGCTCCTGCTGCAGCAGGCCCAGGAAGCGCCGGCACCATCTACCTGCACCATGGCACAGTGCAGGCCAGGAGCTGGGGTGAGTGGGCCCCAAGACATGTTAATATGTCTATGGCTTGGGCACACAGAATGGATTGTCCCAAAAGTGAGCAGGGCAGTCCCAGGGCACAAAAAAGGCCTGGGGTCCTAAAGCTGGGGATAGGAGAGTGCCTGGGCACAGACAGGAAACGAGGTTCTCCCAACAGGGAGCTGGCAGTGCCTGGGCACTGGCAAGGGGTTGAGCCTCCCGTGATAGCAGTACCTGTGCAGAGACAGGACTGTGGGTTTCCCAGCAGGGGACAGTGTTGTTCTTGGGCACAAACACTACCCCTTCCTTGGATACGTCAATTCCTGTTTGTCCCCAGGCACTACCCTGCCTTGCTGGGAGACCTTGGAGCCGGTCACCTGTGTGCAAGCACTGCCTCGCCCCTGAGAGAGTAGGTTACTTATCTTCTACTGTGTGCCCCCTGTGCCCCGCTGTACAGGCCTCTGGGTCCTGCACCAAAGCCTTGGAGTGAGCCTTGGCTGTGAAGGAGGGCCCCACCACTGCTGCAGAGCACTGACAGCACCTCTCCCTTTCCCGTCCGGCTCGCGCTGGCCTCACCTCGCTCCTGATGCTCAACAAGCAGCACATTGCCGTAAGTGCCACTGCCAAGCTCCTTGAGCACGGTGTAGTGTTCCTGCAGCTCCAGGTGGGGCAGGGTCTGTGCTGTCAGGCCCATCAACCGCTCCAGGAATTCCTCGTTGTCCTCCCCCTCTGACGTGTCCATGCTGCTTGTTGCCAGCACCTGTGTGCAGAGAGAAGTCAGGGTAGCCCCACTACCGCCCAGTGAACCTGAGTACCAGTGCTGCCATGAAGGGCAGGCGGGGATTGCCAAACTGAATGAGCGAGGGAAGGGGGCTGGTGCAGGGTGCTGGAAGCCAGGACTTCTGGGTTCTGGTCCCTCCATTGGCAGGAGAGCAGTGTCTAACGGTTAGAGCAGGGGAGGGCACTGTGAACTAGGTCCTGGGTGAACTGAATGACCTGTGTGAATGCCTTCTGTATTCAGTTTCCCTGCTGGGAGTGTTAAGGCTTTGAGGACTGCACTGTGTGTGGGAGTTAAATACCCAGGATGGCTCAGCTCTATGGTATGTCTCCAACCATGGAAGATTCATTGCATCTCCATCCCCAGGGGGGGCTCAGTTCATGTCATTAGCCATGGAGATAGCTGAAGGGGAGCTAGAAGGCACATGTGGCATCTACTGCAGCTGCAGCTTGCTCTGTCACATCCTGCCTACTACCCAGGAAGGGCTTTTTGCTCAAATAAGAACTGTTACAGAGGGGAAACTGAGGCAGATAGCACAGAAAGACCTTCCCAAGGTCAGTCAGAGGCATGACTAGAAACCAAGACTCTTGGCTTATAGTGTTTCATGCACAGAGCTCTGTAATAACAAAGGGACTCCATTTAGACTGAAAGCACTTGGATCTTTATTTGAAGTGCCGTGTGCTCAGTGCTGCTGCTCGCAGCATCGAGGTGCGGTCTGTATGCTTTGAGCTACAGCAAAATTCTCCAGGTACATGGAGCTTCCTGGTGTCACCCTTCATAGCATCCCCAACATAAAACTTGTTCCAATCTGCAAAGAACCTGCAGTTTGTTACACAAAAACCCAAACTCCTTTGCTCTAATTTTTTCAATCTCATTCCCCCACTGAACTGAGCTAGAACGTCTCTCCCCCTTTATGCGGCGCTGGTCAGGCCGCAGATGGAGTACTGTGTCCCGTTCTGGGCGCCGCACTTCAAGAGGGATGTGGACGGCCTCGAGAGGGTCCAGAGAAGGGCCACTAGATTGATATGTGGGCAGCAGGATAGGCCTTATGA
>JAGPOW010464122.1:0-39124 GCA_030014935.1 Caiman crocodilus
CCTAAATTATCATATTTAATTGCCTACTACATGAACCTTTGCCCCAAAATTAGCCTTCCAAAATTGACATGCATGTCTTTGATGGAGGAGCTGATTTTGTTCCTGGAATAATATCATTGAGATTTCTTTCAGGCAGCAAGGAGGTGGGTATTGATGAAAACCACTTCCTCCTACCCCCACATACACAGGCTCCCCATATACATACACACAAGGACTCCCCCTGCTACACACACACACACACACACACACACATACACATACACATGCAGAGGATCCTCCTACTCTTGAACATACATACAAGTATGCACATGCACACACACTGGCTTCCTATATGCATATACACACAGAGGATTCCCCTCACACACACATACACACACACGCACACACACACAGGTTCCATACACACACGCATGGGCTTCCCCTTTTACACATGCAAATACATAGGCTACACACACACAAACACACATACACACCACACATGGGCTCCCCCTCCTAAACACACACACATACACAGGATCCCCCTTCTACATATACATATACCGAGGCTTCCATTCCCCCACAGAGTCCCCCTCCTACCCACACAAGCACACAGGCTTGCCCCCCCACACACATGGGTTTCCACTCCTATGCACACACAAACATGTACATACACACATACACACAGGCTTCCCCTTCTCCCTACATGCACGCACATGCAGACTCCTTCACACATGTACATGCATGCCCCTCCCCCACCCTGGTGCACAAATAGGCACAGCCTTTCCTACCCACACACACACAGACTTGCCAATGGCCATCACATTCAAGCTTCCCATCTTGGCCTCTGCAGCTCCCTCTTCCCCACAACTTCTGTCTATATGCCAGCCTGGCCTGCCCCCACACCCTGTTCCTGCTGGTCTGTATCAGTGGCCTGGACACCCATCTCCATGTCCTTCTCCCACTCCTCTCACCCTCTGAATGTCTGGCCACATGCAAGTCCGCCTCCTTAGAGGTGTCATGCAGCCCTTCCTCCCCTGACTCTTGGGAGAGTTACAGATCCAGGACAGAAGCACTTGGTGGCCTTAAATAGGGCAATGCCTCTGTGAAATTGTGGAGCTGTGCCCCTGTTGTAACACCCAACTGATGCCAGCTGGTAGTCCTTGAAACACAAAAGTTATGGGGCAGATAAAGGATATTTGAGGGGGCAGAGAATGATCTGTGGTGAAGCCTAGTTTGGTGAAGGACTCAGCACACAGGAAACCTGGACTCTGGAATGAAGTAGCTGATTCCCAACTGGATTTAGGAAGGCAGGGTGGTATCAACTCATCTAGATGCTGTGCAGGCACACAGAGTGTTAGTGCTCTCATTCTGAATATGAAAGCAGTGGCTTTCACCAACTTGGAAGATCATAAGACCATAGAGTTGTGATGAAAGTGGCACCAGCATGCTTTTGCTCGACAAAATCCTGTATACCCTCCCCACAACCTCAGAATGGGGTTCAGTCACTGAACAGAAGAGGATCCATGCAGACAGAAAGGTAAGCAAGGGGGAGTGAGATGATTTCACAGCTCTTTTAATCACCCAAGAGAAGATGAACCAGCAGCTCTGGGCCCAGGAGAGCCCAAAAGACAGAGGCCATGGCTTTGCTTCTGTGCTAGTGTGTTGGCTGTTATTGAGCAACCTATCTCCACTGCTCTGATCCAGGGATGTTCTGGGGTGGATTTAGGGCTGGATGAATCTATTTGTTTGATCTCCAGTAGCAGAGGTGGGTTGCATTTACACTGGTCTCCAACTGGTCAGTTCTGGAGCAAAAGGGCAGTCAGGGTGGCATTCACGATGACAGACTGTAGGGGCTAAATACTCATCTCTGTTATGATACAGGAGGTAAACCCTAGTCAGGAGGGGGATGCTCAGTGTTTATACTGAAGTAACTCAGACTAAAAGTAGGCCTGACTCCATTGGATCACTCTGGATTTACCCCCAGGGAACAGATGTCCAAATCTGGATTCCCCTGGGGTTTTTTCAAGGGAAAATCTGGGGGACTCCACCAATTCACATCAGCTAAAGAGGTGGCTCTGGGACCAGCTTTCAGAGGCACCAGACAGGCATAACTCCCACAAAAATCACACCTCCAATCTGCATTCACTGTTTTCCAATCCTCACCTGGGGACATTTGAATTCTCAAACACAGGAAGGGAAAAAAAAAAGGACTATAATGAGTTAAGCTTTTGTGCAGGCAGATTTGCCCTTCCAGGCCCCACCATGAGATACATGCAGTGAAAATGAGTGAATGAAGGAAACTCTGTGTTATCTGTCTTCTTCCCAGCCCTGACAGATCTCTCCCTTTTGCAGACTGGACATCCCCTGACTCCGGTCCAGCTGCCATGGCTCCAGCAAGCTGCAACCTGAAAGAGAATTGCCCACATTGTGCTGTTGTGGCTGCAGCAGAGTCCCTGGGGACTGTTGCTGAATGCCTGAAGAATGACTTAGTGAGGATGGAAGTGCCTCAGGACATGCAAGATCATATTATCTGTGCTTCCAAGAACCTGGAGGCTGCAGAGAAGAAGTTTGAAGATCACCGGAAAACCCTGATAGCTGAGACCAATAGGCTGCTGGAGCAGAAGAACAAGCTGGAGAATGAAGAGAACGACAAGAAAATGAACATTAGTCAGCTGAATATCATCTCTGCGTCAGCCACAACTCTGATAGACAAAGCTGGGAGCATGAAGAGCTTAGCTGAGAATCACCTATATGAGCTGAGGGACCTACTGACAAAGGTGAAGCAAAAGGAGACATGCGAAAGAGTCCAAAGGAACATCATCCTGGGATTCTTATTTATTTACACTGTCATCGGTAGGTACTAAGCACAGCACGGGTATAGCCTTTCCATAGAGTGGTGGGGGATCACCAGACCTTTCCCTTGTGTATGGTAGCACAGGGGTTTTGACATTGGCCTAGAGGTCAGTGTAGCCTGATAACCTGAACTGTCATACCAAGGTGGACAGCCAGAGCTGCTGCCAAATGAGCTCAGTGGTCAGGCACCTTAGAAGACACTAAACACCTACCCACCAGTGAGTTATTGGAATTTTGTGGGCTCCCACTGTTACTTTCCAGACAGGAGAGGGTTCCTGTTGGGGGGAGACTTAGGGAAAAAAAGTGTTACTTAGGGTTAAAAATAAGTATTATCCCTGACTGCTTTTGGTGATAGGCTGGTCTAGAAGGGCCTGAATTCCTAGAAACTTCTCCTCATCGATCTTTTGAAGTTCCCTGAGATTGCTCCTTCTGGCTAGTTTTTGGGGCTGGCTGTCATCAGATGGGTCCCTGGAAGTCACCGCTATGCATCAGAGGTGTCAGCTGCATCTAGTTATCTCCCTCCAGGAGTGACTCTAGTCTCTCTATTATCCCACTAGCAGTAAATCACAGGTTGGCTGTTTCTGGGATAAATCTCCCCAGCTGCCACTTTCACCCTTTCATTTACAACCCCTGCAAAGTTGCCCAGAGACATACAGAGACAGAGTTGCCCTCAGCCTATGAGAAGAGGCTCTCTTTCACATCAGAAGGGGTCGTAGTGATGGGAGTCTGGGGGGAGATGACCTGTCATGGTGGGTATTGAATAATGGAACACCTCTGGAGTTGTAAGTGTTTCCTGCATAAGGGGAAATAATGCCTCTGCTGGCCACACCAGGTCTAAATATGTCCTAAATTATCATATTTAATTGCATACTACGTGAACCTTTGCCCCAAAATTAGCCTTCCAAAATTGACATGCATGTCTTTGATGGAGGAGCTGATTTTGTTCCTGGAATAATATCAGTGGGATTTCTATTCAAGCAGCACTGAGGGGGTATTGATGACAGCCACTTCCATGTAGTGATCCCTTGTAATGTCTCTGATGGCCAAGAGCTCTCTATTTGACAAAAACACCAAACTGCCCAACAAGAAAGATACAGACCTTATTTTTGTAATATGTAAGAAACACTGATGGAGTTGGTTGACTTCATGGCCCTTTAGAATCTGGGTTTTTTTTTTCTCCTCCTAATTGCTCTTCACTCAACATGTGTTAATAGCTTTCTCTCCTTTTTAATGATCTATGTGTTCAATGAATCTAGTTAACCTTTCTTCAGGTGTATTGCTGAATAGGTGTAATGTAGCTCCTGCTCATCTGCCTTCTTCTCTATCATATCCCTGCAAACTGTTTTTATCTCTTTTCAACATACAGGTCCACTCATAGAACCATAGACAATGAGGGCTGGAAAAGACCTCAGGAGGTCACACCTAGTCCAACTTCCTGCTCAGGGCAGGACAATCCCCAACTAGATTATACCAACCAAAGCTTTGCTTAGCCAGGTCTTGAAAACCTCCAAAGATGGAGGGTCCACAACCTCTCTGGGTAACATGTTCCACTGTTTTGCTATGCTCCTCATGAGAAAATTCTTCCTAATGTCTAATCTAAACTTCCCTTGCTTCAACTTGAGACCATTGCTCCTTGTTCTGTTATCTGCCACCATTAAGAACAGTCCAGTCCCATCCTATTTTGAACCCCACTTCACAGAGTTGAAGGTTGCTATTAAATATCCTTTCAGTCTTATCTTCTCCAAACTAAATAATCCTAGTTTCTTCAGCCTCTCCTCATAAGTCATGTCCCCCAACCCTCTCACAATTTTTGTTGTCCTGCATTGAACTGTCTCCAATGTTTCCACATCCTTTCTGTAGTGGGAGATCCAAAACTGTACACACTACTCCAGATGTGGCCTCACCAGTGCTGCATAGAAGGGAAGAATCACTTCCCTTGACCTGCTGGCAACACAACTACCAAGGCAGCCCACTATACCATTAGCCATGGACTCCTGTCTTCAGCAGTAACTAGAGTTTCAGCTTTTGACAAAGTAGCTGCTGCAAATTCAGCCCTGAAAGAGTTAAAACTGCATCTTTGGCCTGAACCAGAAAGGGAATAAGAGTTATTAGGCTTTTCCCCTGCCGTATGCAGCTCTCGCTTCTCCACAACTTGGAAGATGTGAGAACATATGGGAGTATACTGAAATGACAGTTTTGGTAAAAAGACATTTCCACAAGAAAAATAAATAAATAAATACTGCGCCCCTCCCCCCCAGCTTTTCCTAAGGAAAAGTTAACATTTTGAACTAGCTTATATAAGAAAAATGTCAAAAGATTTTGAACTATATTTTGAATGATTTTGTGAAAATTAAATACCTTCTCGGGGCCTTGGACTTTGATGCTTCTCTGTCCTATTCTGCTAAGACAGAGAACACCTCTCTAGAGGCACTAGATGCCCCGTGTCTTGGTGTGGGAGAGTGTGCACCCGAGATACATCTTCAGAGATGTAGTCTGGCTACTGAACCTGCTTCTTGGGGAAGAAGGATACTACCAGAGAACTGACTTACAGATGTGGGTGGATCTAGGGGTGAAGATAACCTGGTGCATTATCATTTTTTTCTCCAGCTAAAGAGAAACTAGAAGCTTGATTAATATGCCAGGGGTCTAGTGTTATATTATGCAGTTTAAGATTAAAGTCAAAACAAATATAACTTTATTGAAATGTGCTCTAATTTGCTAGGCTATATATCAAGTTAAAAAAGTACAGGGCTGCAAATAGACTCAGGAAGTTATCAAAGCAGGGTCATCCCTGCCTAAATCATCCCATGTGCTTATCTAACTTGCTCTTAAACTCCCAAACTAGCCAAAAAAATAGTCAATATAGTGTTTAATCAGTTCTGCAGTCATTCTAGTTAAATGTGCATGTCTTATTCAGATTCATAAAACACAATCTTGTCCAGTGCCTCCAATAGTTTTCCATTAATTATTCCTACACCTGAGTTAACATGACCACACTTGAGTTAAGCTTTTCATCCAGATCTTAAAACAGTTTTCATGGATGTGAAATAAAAGAGGGCATTCCTAGCAATGACTGACAAACAGCAACATTCCAGAAGAAAGCTTAGTTTGACAAGTGAAACTTTCAGACCATTTGAAAGGAGAGAGGGTTAGAAGAGACATTAGCAGGAATTAGGTATGTTATAATGACCAATGAAGTCAATTGATTCACTCTGTGCTATCTGAATAGACAGTAGAATTATCACAGTCTCTGCCAGGCAATCATGAAAGTCTCTCTAAGCTGGTTTTGAATGTCCGGGTGGAGTAGGAATCAAAGTGGATACAACTGTACCACTAACTGCTCCTAGATCCAGCACTGGTTACACATCCAACAATCTCCCCTCTCTTGGCCCCACTCTTTCACCCAAAATGCCTCCAAACAGCAGGTGGGGTTTTTATAAGATCTTATATTGAGACAGTAAAATCCTGTGTCCTGTCTCCATATAGTTTCTGTAGGCTTCTTTCGAGAAGCCCTCACACTGAGCCAGGATAACCAAACTGCCATCTTGCTGACCACGCTGGTTGCAAGTTTCCAAGTGTCTCTGTACATGAGTCAGAAAGAGGTGCAGGAGCTGATGGCATCTATCAGCCACCTAGAAGACAAGGTGTTTGAATTGAATCATGAAGCTTACACCAATGAACAGAAGAAGAATGAAATCCAAAATCAGATTGAGGATGAAAATAACATCTGTAAGAAGATCAGTGAAAAGATGAAGGAGGAACGAGATATGCGTTTGCAGGTGAACGAAAAAGAGAACGTGATGAAAAATTACCAGGGTTTACTGAGCTCTCTGTGTGAAACAGTCAATCACATGAAGAATGTCTTTGACTATGATGATATCTGGAACCGCTTAAAACACGTTTCACGTTACATGACACAGCTGGAAGAGGAAGGAGCGACATATTTTGGGTGCTCTGCTGAAAAAGAAAACAATCAAGTGAAAAGGCTAGAAAACATCATGGACTTTTCAGCTGACAAGTCATAGGATCAGGACTTCAAATGCAAGGGAAAGCAATGCAAGCATTGTAACAGCCGCATGATCCTTGGAAGTTTTTCAAGGTCTAGGAACATCCCTTTGTTGAACCCCCTGTAAGTTACATTTCTATTGCATAAGCTTCTGCACTTTTTCTTTCAAGCAGTCATGGCAGATATTCAATCTTCACCTGCATCCTGAAAGCCTAGCTAATAAAGGGATTTTTCACACTAAACCTGACTGCCTTGTAACTGTAATGGATTTTAAGAAGAGAGCCTTCCTGCTTGTTGAACCGCCTGTAGACTATAATGTTTACTTCTCAGGCACATGGCTGTAGGGTGCATGGCATAGGAAGCAGCCATGGTTCACAGCCACAGGGCATGGGGGGCAGCTGTAGTGCACCACCATGAGGGCAGCTGTGGGGTGCAGTCATGGGGTACATGGCATGGGAAGCAGCATAAAGCTGCAGGGCAAGGGAAGCAGCTACATTGTGGGGCACACTGCCACAGGGTTTATTGTGTGTGTTGTGTGGCATGGGGAACAGCTGTGGCTTCATGGTGTGGGGGGCAGCTGCAGCATGCAACTGCATGGCACAGGGGGTCACTGCAGCATGCAGGCACATGGAACAGCTACAACATGTGGCCATGGGGCACGGGGAGCATCTGTGGCCATGGGACTCACTGCTGAGTGGCTCAGCCATGCAGTGTGGTGCTGTGCTCACTACCCTCCCTCCCTCCATCCCCACTGCCTCTCCCTCCCTGCCAGCTGCTCTTGGGGGTGTTGGGTGGTGACTATAGATACCACATACAAGCTTCCCCACCCCGCCTTCCTGGGAGGTGGAGGGTGGGGCTGCAAGGAACAGGATGTAGAGCAGCAGGGGAAAAAGGGAGGAGTGGCACTGGACCCAGATTGGTGGGAGGACATTGGGGCTGGGACTGAAGCAGCAGTAGTGGGGTGGAGTGAGGTTGGACTTGGAGTGGTAGAGTAGGGGAGAAGTGGTGCCAGAACCAGAGTGGTGGGGAGGACCAGGTCTGGACCTGAAGGGGTGGGGAGGTGAAGCAGGGCCAGACCTGGAGAGGTGGGGAGCAATGGTGTGAGAATCAGAGTGGTGGGGTGGGGCTCAACCTGGAGCAGCAGTGGGGGTGGAGTGGGCCTGATCACGGAGCAGCAGTGAGGGGAGTGCTGCCAGAACTGTAGCAGCAGGTGGGAGAATGAGGCTGGACCCAGAACATCAGGTGGGAGCAGAGCTGAACCTGGAATGGAAGGGGAATGTTGTAAGGGAAATTAAATTTGGTCAAGTCAAGGTGAGCAAGCTCCCAGAATCCTTTTCGAGCTGATTCAGAAATGGTAATGATTGTGGCCTGAAGCTAACCCCAGCAAAATGCTGACTGAACATTTAGTACAGAACAATAGGACTATAATGTGGTGACCACTGGGATTAATGAAATGTAAGAACAGGATAATAACAGGAAACATAATAGGAAAATATTCTGAGTGTGTAAGACTACGCTATAATCTAACTTAGAACTTATCAGTTAAAATGTTATTAACTGCTTAGCTAGCATTGTTGATGGTGACATCACTAAAGGGCTAAATAGCCTAAGAAAATGAAGTAAGTGTTTGCTGTTCACTGTTCATTGTATGAATTTTTGAGGCAGAAGTCTGAATAAATTTCTAAGGAAAGATCAAGTCTTTGGATGGAAGCAGCACAACCCAGGAAGCTTTCCCAGGCTGGCTGACTGTGGGAAGTAACTTCTCCATAACAGTTCTAGACAGACTATGAAGTGGTGAAGAGTCACATGAAAGTGTTCAGTCCTTGGTAACTGTCTGCTTATATTCTGGCAGTAACAGTAAAGTTGACTACTTGTATTCTGGCAACCCCAGTTGTTTGTTGGATGAATGCCACTGGTTAATCACAGAATTCTCCTTGCCCCCACAGAAGTAGGGTTTGAATGAGATTCATCCTGACAGGGGGGTGGAGCGGGGCTGCACCCAGAACAGCAGTGGTGGTTTGGGGCCAGACCTGGAGTGGTGGGGAGGCTGGAGTAAGGCTGGACTCAGAGCAGTAGTGGGTAGAGTGGAGCAGAACCAGACCTAGAGTGGTGCTGGGGGTGGGAGAAGCCAGGTGGACCTGAAGTGACAGAACAGGGTGTGATAGAGTGGGGCTGGACCTAGGGTAGAGGGGTGGGGAGTGGGGCTGGACCTGGAACAGTGGGGTGAAGAAGGGATCAGGGAAGTTTTGGAGGGGCTGGATGCGTTTAAATCAGTAGGTCCAGATGGCCAACACCCAAGGGTGCTGAGGGAATTGGCAGGGGTCACAGTGGGGCCCTGGCACAGTTCTGTGTGCACTCATGGGGCACTGACCAGGTACCAGAGGAATGGAAAAGGGCCAATGTGATCCCCATTGACAAGAAGGGAACAAAGGAGGACCCCAACAATTAGAAGCCAGACAGTCTTACCTAGGTCCTTGGGAAGACCTATGAGAAAAATTACCCAGGAGGACATCTGCAAGGGCCCAGCAGGGGAGGTTATGCTCAGGAGCAACCAACATGGGTTCATCAAAGGCAGATCCTGCCTGACTAACCTGATTTCCTTTCATGATCAGGACACAAAGTCCCTGGATGAGGGCGTTGAGGTGGGTATCATCTTCCTGGACTTTAAAAAGGACTTTGACACGGTTTCCCACCACATTTAAAAAAACCCCCAAAAACTAGATGACTGTGGCATGCTGATACCTACACAGTCAGATGGGTGGCAAATTGACTAGATGGTTGCACCCAGAGACTGGTGGTGGATGAGTCATTTTCAGCCTGAAGGAATGTGGGCAGTGAAGTCCCCCAGGACTCAATACTGTTCAACCTCTATATCAGCAATCTGGATGTGGGTGTGGAATGCATGCTGTCCAAATTAGCTGAAGTGGGCCCCAAGTTCTGGGGTGAGGTGGGCACACTGGAAGGGAGGGATGGGATCCAGCTAGATCTGGACAGGTTACAGAGGTGGGTGGATGCAAATAGGATGGAATACTATGCAGACAAGTGCAAAGTGCTGCATCTCAGGAGAAAGAACCAGCAACACACCTACAGGCTGGGGAACACCTTTCTTGTCAAGGCAGTGACAGAAAGGGATCTTGGAGTCATTGTTAACTCTAGGATGAACATGAGCTGCCAGTGCAAGGAAGCGGTCAGTAAGGTTAACCGCACCTTGTCCTGCACCAACAAATGCATCACAAGCAGGTCCAAGGAAGTGATCCTTCCCCTCTATGCAGTGTTGGTCAGGCCACAATTGGAGTACTGTGTCCAGTTTCTGCCACTGCACTTCAGGAGGGATATGGCTAGCATTGAGAGGGTCCAGAGGAGGGCCACTCACATGGTCAAGGGGCAGTGGGGCAGGCCCTATGAAGAGAGGCTAAAGGGCCTGAACCTATTCAGCCTCCACAAGAGAAGGCTGAGAGGGGGTCTGGTGGCCATTTACAAACTCATGAGGGGACACCGACAGGAATGGGGGGAGGCTCTGTTTCCCTGGGCATCACCTGGGGTTACTAGGAATAACAGCCCCAAATTGTTAAAGATAAGGTTCAGGCTTGATATCAGGAGACATTACTTTACTGTTAGGACTGTGTAACAGGGGGCCTGCTCTGGGCCAATGTCGCTGTGACCCACCCACCTGTTTCTGCGCTAACCACCCAACCTCTCACCTGCTACGTGCTGTTGCTAATTATTTAATAGATGTTATTCAAGCAGGAGGCTGCCCATTCTCTGTCCCAATGCCAGGGGGCGCTATCTGCAGCTCCTTTCCTTCCCTACACTGTAGCTCAAGCCTCATAGATGACGTTTCAATGTTCTCACAATCATCGGCAGAATCGGGGGCAGAGAGCAGGGAGAAGAGGCGAGCATGTGCCCCCAACCCTAGCTTGGCAGGGTCTCCCCAGCATTCCCTGCCAGTACCAGGAAGGTTTCTCCAATCTCTCTTGTGAGCACCTGCTCCCCTGCCTCCACAGCCTAGCTTCCGTGGGGGAGGGGGCCTCCCCCTTGTGTTTGCCCAAGGCCTCAGTACGCACTAATCCACCTCTGAGTGCAAGGATGGACATGGAGTGGCAGGGGGGATGCATGGGTCCGGACATGGAGCAAAGGCCGGGGGGGTATTGGCGCAGGACCAGGTGTGGAGCAGCAGACTGTTGGGGGTGCCTATGGGGCCAGGTGTAGAGTTAGGAAGGCAGATTGCTTGCAGCCAAATGCTGAGTGGTGACAACATCAGGTAGTGGGTGACTTCAGTGGGTGCTCTGTGCAAGTTTTCCACTCCCACCCCCATTCCTGGGAGGCAATGGTGGTGTGAGGTGGTGGTTGGCAGTGCTCTGTCCCTGCCTGCTGCTTTGCCCCCATCATTCCTGACAGGCAATTGGTTAGGTTAGAGAGAGGGAGAGAGAGAAAGAGAGAGAGTGTGTGTGTGTGTGTGTGTGTGAGAGAGAGAGAGAGAGAGAGAGAGAGTGTGTGTGTGTGTGTGAGAGAGAGTGTGTGTGTGTGTGTGAGAGAGAGAGAGGTTTGCTGGCTGTTTCGTTATGATGGTGTTTCAACTAGTTTCGAGCTTGAAACACTGAAATCAAAACAAAATGAAGGGCTTCAAAACAGCTTTGAAATGAAACAAGGGCGGTCAAAACATTTTGAAACTTTCTAAGTGTTTCAAGTTTCAAAGCTGAAATTAAAGCTGGGCTTGCCTGAAGGGAAACAAAATGTAAGGAGAGAGAGGGGGAGGAGGGGAGAAGGACTGCTGTCATATTGACTGTGTAGCTGGCCAGTGACTGTGATCCTTACTTGAAGTTCCTTCCAATCCCAGTGCTCTGGGGGAGGGATGGAAAAATGACATAAAAGGCAGCCTGAGTTCTACCTTGGTGTCAGTTACTAAGCTGTTTTACAGCAGTTCTGCAATGTTAAACTACAGACACTACCATTCATGTCACCATTCATGTCCTACTTGCTACTGCTACCCCAGCAAGAGGGATTTCAGAATATCTTTTCCTTTTTTACATGCACTTTTATTGTATTATTATGTTTGTTGATTTATTCTTTTCAATGTTATAATTATATTGGATAGGATTAAACTATAGAATATTTTATTTCTATACATTTAAATGTTGGACCATACATATATACATACATTATAGAATTTATATAGAAAGCAAGACATATTAATATTTGTTTATATACATTTATAGTTTCTTAGCACCCTCACACATTATTGATTTTGTATAGGAAGGAAGACATATTATAGTATATGGTTTCATATATATATAGTTTGCTCTTTGCACCAACCCACCCACACTACTGAAGTTATATAAGACACAAGACATTGTATTTCATTTTGTACTTTTATAGTCCCTTCCTTGCACCCACCTACACTAATGAATTTATATAGGAAGGCAGACATCATATTTGGTTTTCCACATATATAGTTTGTTCTTTGCACACACACCCCCTTCCACCCACAGCACTGATTTATATAGGAACATATATCACAAAAATGATATATTTGTAAAAAAGGAAGACATGAAAAACACTATGAAGCATGGTGGAAAGGCAAGTGGTGGCAAGACTACAGGAAGGGGAAGAAGAGGGGGTAGAGGGAGAGGAGTAAATTACTATCCCCACCAAACTGAGATGCAGCCTCTTTCCTGCAGCTAGAATGGATGAGGCTTCCACAAGCAGTCAGGAGAGAGGAGCAGGGCCAGTGCCACTGCCTGTCCCTGAGACAACATCCCCTCCACAAGCACCAGTCATAATGTCCACCCCCACCACCATGACAACAAGAAGCAGCAGCACCAGCACCAGCACCAGCATAGCAGACTCCTCCACTCCCATTTCACATCCCATGCTGAGCCTCCCAGTGCCAGAGGAAGAGCTGGAGCTGGATCACAGTGCCCTAGCAAGGGAAATTATGGGGAAGGAGGTGGAATCATTTGAGTTTTGTTTCACATCCCTCAAGTTTCCCTTAGAGCCAGGTATCCTTCCTCAGAAGACACTTCAGAGGAGGTTGAGGTACAGGTGGAAGCAATTAGGTCAGATGAGTCTGTACCTTCTGTTGCTGTGCTTCTGCCTGCTGAGGATGGAGAAAGTGCTGCAGCATCCACATATGAACCCATACCCCAGAAGCAAGTGGGTAGTGTGGTCTGGTATCATTTTGAGCTGGCATATGATCCCATGTATGATATCTGCCTACACTGCTAATCCAAATCAGCAGGGGCAAGGGAACAAAACACATGAGCACCATGGGGATGCTGATGCCTTTTTCCCCTTGCCCTTGCTCCTACTCAGCCTGGCACCAGTGGGAGCATGCCCAAAGAGAAGCCCCCCACCCACCCTTGCTGCAAAGCTCCCATTGTCCACCCACCCAAAACAAAACCAAAACACAGGCAGGCCACCTTTGAACAGTGGGGAAAAAGCAGACAGAAAGCGAGGTGCATTGCAAAGGTGAGTGAGATCAACCAGTACACTGGGGAGATGCTTCCTGTCAATGACCAGCCATTCTCCTTAACTGAGCGGCCAGGATACAGGCATCTCATGGCACTCATGGCCCCATCCTACCAACCATCCACACACAACACCTTCAGCAGGACAGTGGTGCTCTCCCTGTCTGAGGCATTCAGGGAGTGCTTGCAGGAAGATCTGTGCAAGGCAAGTCTTCAGGTGGCCTTATATTTCACTTCGGACATCTGGAGCAGCTGCGGTGGAGATCGTATCTACCCCTCCCTCACAGGGCACTGGTGTGAACAGTCAAGCTGCCGGTGGGCTCTTCTTCAAGCTGAGGTGAGGGATGAGTCCCACATGGCAACTAAGATCATGGGGACCATGAACTTCTTGGTGCAGGGGTGGCTCATTGAGTAGGGCGAGCTCACCTATGGGTTCATGGTCACCAGCAATGGGGTCAGTATGGTCAAGGTGGTCCATGATACCAACTTTGTTGGCATCCACTGTGTGGCACACAAATTTCACCTCATTTCCAGGGATGCCTTGGAGGAGGACAGGGCTGCCAGTGATGGTGCCAGCACCACCAGGAAGCTCATTTCCAAATGCAGGAAGGTGACAGGCTACTTCCACTGGGGCATCAAGTGGGGCAAGATGCTGTGGGGAAAACAAACAGAGCTTCACATACCACGGCAGAAACTTATGCAGGATGTGGAGACTCAGTGGAGCTCCAAATACCTGATGCTTTAGAGGCTGGAGGAGCAACAGACAGCCATAAATGAGATAGTCTTGCTCAGGGAGATTGAGATCAGCAGCTGCCTGAACAGAGCTGAGTGGGCTACCCAGATATTGGTGGTCCTCAAACCCTTCCTCAAGGCCACCAAGACCCTTAGTGCTGGTGATGCCCTCCTTAACCAGGTGATCTGCAAAGTGAGGAAACTTCAGATCCAAATGGAGACCTTCGGGGATCAATGTTACTGGCTTAGGCAAGCTTTCCAGATGTCCAGGCACTGGTAAGAAGGCTGAAGAAGGGCATCAGGAAAGGGCTTGATCTCTTACAGTCAAGTATGGTCCATATGCTAGCCACCACGTGTAACCCGAGGGTGAAGGACAATGTATGCAGCAACCAAACTCTAAATCAGTGGACACAGATGCCGGTGAAGGGAGTCAGGGAGGCAGAACAACAGAGATAGGGGGGCATGGAGAAGGGAGATCCACTGTCCCATGTTAGCAGGTCATCAACCAGCTAGTCTCCTCCTCCACCACAGGTTCTGCCAATGTGGGCCAAGACATGGCTTGTATGGTGAGGTCCAGAGACACCAGACCTCACCATCAGGCAGGTAGTGCTCAGGGCTTAGTGACTGCCTATCTCACCAAGGACATGGAGCCACAGTCAGATGTGGCCGGATTTGGCCCATGAGCACCTGTCCTGTCTACTGACCAGTGTTCTGAACAAGAGGGTGTTCAGAATTGCTGGTGACATAGTGACACCCCACCACACCTGCCCGGATCCTACACTGGTGGAGCAGCTGATGTTCTTGAAGGTGAACCTCCCACTGCTGGGGTTCCTCAAGATCCAAGTGCAGATAGAGTGAATGCCACCCTCCTGGTTCCGCCTGCACCTCTTGCTTTTTTTTTCTTTTTAAAAAGCCAGTTAATGCCCCACCCTCAGAGCTGGAGTGGGCACACACTGCATCACCAGCCAGCAAAGGAAAAACATGTCCCTGCTGAGCTTCCATGCCAGGGTGAACTTGGAGGTATGGGCTGGGGCTTTGGGGAAGGAGGAGACCCCTAGAGGTATTGGCAACAAGCAGGAGGAACTTGGACTCCTTCTTGCAGCCAAAGATCTCAACATGGTTGGTCTAACAGAAACCTGGTGGGACCTCACCCATGACTGGACAGTGGGAATTGAAGGCTGTCTTGTCCCGGACGGCCAGAGCTGACCGGGGGAGTACAAATTAATCGGTCATCAGGTGGGCTGGTGATGGAGAGGCCAGACAGTGTATTGGTTGAGAAACAAGTTTACTTTAACTTTACTTAAGCCGCTAAAGGTGGCAACGCAGGTGATAAGGTTGCTTACATAGTTACAGGTAACAGTAACAAAATGACTTGATGAGTTCATAAACGGAATGAGCATGCAGGATGTTGTACATCAGGAACATTCGGTGACGGGGAGATGTTGGAGGGTGATCAGTCCACCAGCTTTTCTTTGCCATGTGGCAAAGTTCTCCGACTTGGGTGGAAGCTGCACGGACTTTTATATGCTTAGGGTAGCCAATAACGGACTGATAAGCGGAATGTGGAATTACTGATGTCACACAGCACACTTCCACAACCAAATTTGGAAGCGGGGGTCAGTCCACGTAGTCTATTGTGATGTGGGCACTTATTTGATTTCGTTATGCCCCCTTGGCCATGGCACAATAGATAAAGAGCTCAGGTTAGAGATAATTTTCATCCAGGAACTCATCGTTATTACAGGATTCAGGTGGCAAGCGAGTATATACATAAGCAGATAGCTTAATGAATCACTTTTTAACAAACTGTAAAAAACAACCCATACATACAGAAATAGCTATTATAATAAATGGTAAACACAAGGTAATGAGGAGAGTTAGCAAATGCATTAACCAAGATCATGTATCCCATCCCATCCAGTCAAAAATATCAGCCAACCATCCCTTCCCGATCCCAGCAACGTTGTTGGTGTCTATGGCAATTTATATTATGCAGTCAAATTGATCTTCTAGTGGGATAGTAATGTTCGGTATACTAATACAACAGTGTTCCCTAGACAGGTTAAGAAATTGACAAATGCCTCCCAGGTGCAGTAACTTTGCGTCGAGGGCTAAGCAATTTTGCATGGTCATGTGCGATGTAGCTTGCAATTGTTGGTTTAACAACCGCAGGGATGTTTCGGTACTATTAGCTAGAAGCTCCACTTGTTCAGCTAACTTGGCAATAGCGACTCTTGCCTTGTCTATCCCTATTCCCCACGCAAAATAACCTTCAAATGCGCACACAAATTTCTGGTTGAATTTCTCACCTACTGTTAACTTGTTCCACACTGGAGCACGTTGCTTATGGTGACGTAATACGGCAGGACTACTCGGGTGAGATGTGTCAACACTTAAGAGGGGGCAGAGCATTACTGTACCTAAAAAGCATTGAACACCCGTTAGGGTGGTTGGAAGGTTCGTGTAAAGTCACCCATCCAAGCAAGCCCACAGTAGCTGTAAAGGGGCCAGCGTATTGATTAATGTACAACTTTGGCTGGCCCACATAAAACAGTAGACTTTTATTGGCAGTGCAGTAGTGTTGACCAGGGGTTGTTTGTTATGGCACCACTGACTGAGTCTGACCGTCCTTAAAATGGGGTAAAAATACAAGTATGGATCGTTAGGATCAGATACATTAATAGCTAGCAACTCTTTCCAGGAGACTAGCGATCAGGGCCGCTGAAGAGTCAATGGAACAGAGCCAGAATTATCTTGCGTCTTCATCCCGTTTGGGCTTGGGGGAAGGGCTAGGTACCATGTTGGTGTAATGGTTGTGGGATTCCAGGTCAATGAGTTATAGTCCCTGGACCACTTTACTCCTTCTGGGTGGATTCCCCACAGTATTTCAGAACAATTTACTGAACGGGGGGATGCGGTACTTGTCTATTAGTATGGCTGATGAACAATTAACACGGGCTATATTGGGTTGAGTCAGATTGGCTGCCCAGGCATAATGGTATCGTACCCCCTTGAACTTGTCTTTACCATAGGAAGGTAGGGTTAGGTTAATATTATTGGGGGAATCAATTTCTCGAGCTTTAAACTACTTGTTAACATCAAGAAGGTGTACAGAAGGGGTTAACACCGGGTCATTAACAGAAAGGGTCAGGTGGAAACATCCGGTGAGTCCTGACCCACCGCTATCTCCCGTGATATTCTCCCAGAGTGATAGAAGGTCTAAAACCAAGTTGGTGGAGTCAGGCGCTGTGAGATTTGCCTCATCGAACTGTCATGACGTCATGGCTGCAGCGAGTATAATTGTGATGACTGCAAGCAGTCTTGTCATGGTGTAGGAGTCGGCGTGTCGTTGTTTCTGAAACTCTGTCATTTTCACACTGTCCGGTGCTGGACCTGGGGGGTGGAAATTTAAGAACAGTAACGGGGTTAACTAAAGGGGATTTTCTCGGAGGGCAGAACGATGGGTTAACCAGTTGTGATGGGCTAAGATTGGTGATTGTTCTTTGTTTTCATCAAGGTATACGGAATAGGTGTTTGGGTATTGTCCTGGGTTGCAGATAATTCCTTTACGTACTCGCAAATGCCGTTAGTGCAGGTGGTCGATATTTCATCTGGGGGTTGATAGCAAACCCGATTGCTGGCTATTATGCAGCTGAGCACCTCAGGGGACAGGCTCACTTTCCACTCCTTGATGGCCGCCCCTTCCCCTTTTACTGAGAAGTTGCCTCCGAGGAGGTTCTTTTCTCCCCCATTAACTGCCTGGTGGTAGGCGATGTGCGCCCAAAGTTCATCTGCATCTTCCATGCGGCAGGCCCAGTGCTCCAGGGGCAACACTTAATTAGATTCTTCTCCACCACCATGCCTTTGGATCCTGTTCGTGATGCCATGTCTCATCCTGGATGGCCAGAGCTGACTGGGGGAGTACAAATTAATCGGTCATCAGGTGGGCTGGTGGATGGAGAGGCGTATTGGTTGAGAAGCAAGTTTATTTTTTCTTTACTTATGCCACTAAAGGTGGCAACACAGGTGATAAGGTTGCTTATGTAGTTACAGGTAACGGTAACAAAACAAGTCGACAAATTCATAAACAAAACGAGCATGCAGGATGGGGTACGCCAGGAACAGTCGATGACAGGGTGATGTTGAAGGGTGATCAGTCCACCAGCTTTTTTCTGCCATGTGGCAAAGTTCTTTGACTTGGGTGGAAGCTGCATGGACTTTTATATTCTTAGGGTAGCCAATAACGGACTGCCAAGTGGAATGTGGAATTACTGACGTCACACAGCACACTTCCACAACCAAATTTGGAAGCGGGGGTCAGTCCACATAGTCTATTGTGACATGGGCACTTATTTGATTTGGTTATGACAAAGTCTACAAGCTATACAGGAAGGCTAGATTGGGGGGAAAGAGTGGAGGAGGCATAACTCTATTTGTTAGGGAGCATTATAAATGTGCTATTATAAAGATGACAAATGAAGAGCAAATTGAAGTCCTATAGGTCAGATTACAAGGGGATAGGGGTGAAAGGAACTTGGTAGTGGGGGTCTACTACAGACCCCCTCACCAGGAGGAACAGTTAGACCTAGAATTCTTGAAACAGGTTTCAAAGGCAGTACTCTTAGAAAACCTAGTTGTCATGGGCTACCTAACTTACGCAGATATCTGCTGGGAGAAGCAGTCAGCCAGGTCTGCCCATTCACATATCTGTCCTGCATACAGGACCTGCATCTGACACAGGAGGTATGCAGTCCCACTAGGGGAGATGCCTTATTTGACTTGGTGCTGGCCACAGAGGAGGACTTGGTGAGGTATCTACAGTAAAGGTAACCTAGGGGATAGTGACCACTAGTTGATAGGATTCACTATTTGGCATAAGGTGGGAAAGACAACTAGTAGGGCAGTAGCGCTAGAATTTCAGAAGGCCAACTTCAACTAGCTCAGGAGATTGGTTAGAGTGGGTCTGAGGGGTAATCACATCTGTGAGATGGGAGTCCAAGAAGGATGGGAGTTCCTCAAAGGACTGATCCTACAGGCACAGAGGGACACTATCCCAGTACATGCAAATGGAGGCAAAAGAGCCTAAAAAACTTCTTGGCTCAGCAGGGAAGCCCAGGAGAGCCTTCAGAGGAAAAAAAAATGCTTACAGGCTGTGGAAGCAGAGGGCAGTCACCAAGGAAGAATATACCTGCTTGGCTCACGCTTGCAGGGAAACAATGGGGAAGGCCAAAGTAGATGCAGAAATCAAGTTTGCAACAAAGATTAAGGATAACAAAAGTCCATCTTTAAGTACATCAGGGGTAGGAAGAAGTTGCAGGGTAACATGGGGCAGCTACAGAATGGATTTGGGCAACTCGTAACCGATAGGGTAGAAAAACAGAGTTCTTAAATAATTTCTTTTGTTGTCCTGGACACAGATATAAATACACCTCCCAATGAGTCTTTAGTCTGGAATGAGAGCCTCATCTCTATTTTTGGCAAGACCTTAGACAAAATCATACAGGATAACATTTGCAGGGGGCCAGCAGGTAACACAATGGTAAGGTGAAACCAACAAGGGTTTATAGGAGGCAGATCTTGCCTGAATAACCTCATCTCTTTTTATGACCAGGTCACAAAATACTGAGATGCAGGGGTGGAAGTAGACATTATTTATCGGGATTTAAAAAAAGCTTTTGACACAGTGTTGCACCCAATTCTTATGAGCAAACTGAGTAGCTGTGATGTGGATTTTCTCACAGTAAGCAGGGTGGAAAACTGGCTTATTGGACACACCTAGAGAATGGAGGTGGATGGGTTGGTTCCTCCCTAGAGGGATGTGGGCAGTGGTGTCCCCCAAGGCTCTGTCCTTGGACTACTACTGTTTAATATCTTATCAGTGATTTGCATGAAGGTGTTGAAAGCACCTTATCCAAATTCACAGATGTCACTAAACTATGGATATAGTAAACTCACGGAAGGGCAGGAAGTGAATTCAGGCAGATTTTGATAGACTGGGGAAGTGGGTAGATCACAATAACATGCAATTTAACATGGATAAATGCAAGGTGTTGCACCTGGAGAGAAAGAATCTCCAACACACCTATAAACTAGGGGGTACTGTTCTGAGATCTCTTTCCACTGTTGTGGTGCTCTGAATAGTCCTGGTTGATGCAAAAATGAACATGAGTCACCAGTGTGATGAGGTGATAAGCAGGCTAACAGTACTCTTTAATGCATCAGCAGGCGCATCATGAGCAGGTCTAGGGAAGTGATAAGGCCCCTCTGTGCGGTATTGGTGAGGCTGCAGATGGAGTACCACATACAGTTTTGCCACACTTCAAGAGGGATGTGGATAACCTGGAGAGGGTTCAGAGGAGGGCTACTCATATGCTTGAGGGCTGTAGGTAAGATCCTATGAAAACAGACTGAAGGACCTGAATCTCTTCAACCTACACAAAAGCAGGCTGAAAGATGATCATTGTGGCTGCCTACAAACTCATCCGGGGGGCTGGGGGTTAGCAGGGAACAGGGAACACTCTGATTACCAGGACACCACTCAGGGTTACCAGAAACAGTAGCCACAAAGTGAAGGAGAATAGATTTAGTTTGGACATAAGGAAGAAATTATTTATGGTAAGGTTTGCCAAAATATGGAATGGGCTTCCAAGGGAGGTGGTTCTTTCCCCTACCCTGGAGGTGTTCAAGAAGAGATTAGACAAGCACAGACAGTCACCCATGTCATGATTTTTGCTTGTCAGCAGCCTGATAGTTTCCCAGAAGCCTCTGCATCTATCTCCTTGAAAGCTGGCAGGCGTCATGGTCTCAGAAGGGGCTACCACACTGCAAGTTTCTTCCTAATCAGGGAAGAAATGACAAAGTTATAGGCATTTTTGTGCTTCCCCATTATAGCCTATGGGTGAAACATCCAAACAGCATTGAAACAGCAAAACAGTTATGACAAAACTAAACAAAACTTGAATCAAAACACTGTTCCATCAAAACGTTGAAATGGAAATGGAAGTTGGAACGAAATGGTGCTGTTTTGCAAAGCCCCCATAGATAGATAGATAGATATTCTAATATAATAAAGCCCTAGCACTTTCATCTGTGTGTCTGTCTCTCCATAACATGCCATGTCAACTGTGCATGTGCCTCCTGGAGTCTTACTGTCAGACAGACAGGTGGAGGTGGAGATGGAGGCAGTCAGGGCCAAGGTGTGCTCCCCACTGCAGAGTGTGGTGGGGGGAGTGGCCACAAGGAGGGCATGTCTTGCTGCCACATGTGGGGAATGGCTTGCAATCATTTAGGGGGACATGGCAAAAAACCACAGGGTGCTGTGAGGGGATAGGTCGGGGGAGAGGGGAAGCAGGGAAGACCTGGAGTGGTAGGAGAGCAGGGGAGCAAGGCAACATTTGGAGTGGCAGAGAAAAGGTGTGGGGCCAGATGCTGTACATATATGTACATATGCTGTGTGTGTGTGTGTGTATCTATGCATGTGTACGTGTGTGTGTATAAATACATACGCATACAGGTATAGATACACACACATCTACATAGAGGGCATTTGTACATGCCACAGTGTTTAATTGTGGGGTTTTTTTGCCAAAACCTTGTTGGTCTGATAAAAGATATCATCTCTGCTATGAGTCCTCATTGATTTTTCCTCTAAACCAATATGGCTGCAACCTGGATACCTGACACAGGTAAAACAATGATTTTAGTTTAGTTGCACTGTGTAAATGAGAATGTGTTTTAGGATTAACAAATACCTGGCATATGTCACAACTTGATCATGATAAGAGGAGATATTCCCTCCCCTCTCCATGGCTGAATACAGATCCTACCCCGGCCTTTGTGGAAATTTTTACATTTAAAAGCAGGCAATTATCACCTCTCTCAGGCAGAGATCCATCTCTTTTGTTCTCCCACCCAGAGACAGCCATGCAACTTCTTGCACTGGAGACATTTCTAGGGACATACAATCCTGATCCTCAGTACCCCCCACCCCCTGGGCCTGCTGGTGCCCCTCACTCCCAACCTGCAGCCCCTGCCCCCCATAGCCCCAACGTGCCCCTCACTCTTCATCCACAGCCCCTACCCCGCCAACCCTGCCTTTTGATTCTGATAGAAGTTCTCCCCCACTCCCACCACTGAAGCAAAGTGAAATCTTAAATTCAGGTCCCAATCAGGCACATGTTGTGCTGTGTATTCTGGGAACTGCAGTTCTACCTAGCAATGGCCATGTTGAAAATGGACCGGGAAGGTAATCCTGGACATTTGTCTTCCATTTGAAAAACTGCCCAGATGCAGATAGGGATAGGGCTACCCACAGCCCTGCTTCCCGCTCCTTCCCCTCCAGGCAACATCTCCTGCCCTGAAGCAGCCGCAACCTCTGCCTCCTATGGGAGCGGGTGGAGGGATGGAGGGATGAGCAGGAACCAAAAAGAATAACAACAGCAGCAGCAAATAACAGTGGCACCCAGTGGCCAAAGGCCTGAACTACAGGAATAGCAGAGTTCCACCAGCTGGTAAAAGTAGTAATTACAAGTCTTTGAGTTGCTTAGAATTTACAGGCCATGAATCCATAGACACAATGATGTAATTGGCAGGAACACAAACTAAAATATGTCCAAGCAGTTTTAGTTTAATGTGCCAAAAAAAATTTTAAAGAGGTGGGAAATCCTGCTTGTGCAAACACAAATGCAGTTGCGGTGGTGTAAACAGGAAATCTTGTGGTATGCACAAATGCCCAGATACATATATGCATGTGCATATATACATATGCTATGTTTGTGAGCATGTGTCTCTGCACAAATATATACGGTTACAAATCTCCCAAACTACTAAGCAATCCTGTCTGAAGGTCTGTTCCTATCGCCAGTATACTGAAGTAGCCCATACTTCACTTGAAAAAAATACATTGCTTTCAAAAACAAAAAGAAAGAGAAGGAGGAAGGTATGAATCTGTGTAACTGTACACACACTTATGCTTGTACATATGTATGTGCGTGTGTGCATGCGTGTGTGCGTGCGTGTATGTGTGTGTACCAGGAGTGTAGGTTGTAGCTGTGTTGATCTAAGGACCTAGGCAAAAAAGGTTCTTTGGGTAAATCCACTATCTTTTATTAGACCAACTCAAATAGTTGGAAAAATTCTTCTTAGAAGTCTTTTGTGCTTGCTAAGCTGTTTATGCTAAAGTTATTTGTGCCTGAAAGCTTGCTAAGAAGAATTTTTTCTACTATTCGAGCTGGGAGTGCTGCTATCTGAGTGATTGATGAGTGATTACTACTTGTGCCTGGCAAAAGAACTGACAAGGGGGTGGAGCCGGTCCAGGCCCAGAAGGGTATAAAAGGATACTCCTGAAGTCACCAAGGAGTGAGTGACGAGGGACAGCAAACAGGACTGTTTGCTGGAACGAAGAGGAGGAACAACAAGAGGCACAGACACCAGATCCTGCTTCAGGAAGGTAAGTGAGCCAGGAGTGCCTGTGTGGTTGGCTTGCTGAGTGTTTGGTGGGCTGTGTGCATTTTGGGGGTGAGCTATGAGCAGCTGGGAATACTGCTAGCTGAGTGATTGGTGGAAGATTGTTGCCTGTGTCTGGCAAAAGCCCTAACAAGAAGGTAGAACCAGTCCAGGACCATCAGAGTATAAAACAGGTGAGAAAAATGGCAGATCTGGCTGGTAGCCAGACTTTATTTCCCAGTAGCTGCTGGTTGCATCATTGTGGTTGGTTTCCATGGAGACCCCAGCAGTGGTGGGGCCATGACAGTGTGGGGCTGGGGTTTCCATGGAGACTGGTCCCAGCGGCACTGGCATGATGCTCCTCTGGGTGGGATGCTGCTGCAGGGCCAGGGCTGGGATCTTGCAATGGTGATCGAATAGTAAGAAGCTGGGGCAGACCAAGACCCATGCCTGCATGCCCCTGCCCAGGGTTTATGGGCAGTGGATTGCAGTTCTGCCTTGGCTCCAGACCATGCTGTTGCTGGTGTAAGATCCTTGCCATGGAGCAGCTACTTGCTGAGCTGTGTATTCTTCCAGTACTACTGGGGACAGTTTCCATGGAAACTCTGGCCCTGTGCTGTCATGGGCCCACCAGTGCTGGGGTCTCTCTGGAAACCGGCTGCAGTGACATGTGCTTGGGCTGTTGGAAAATGGAGTCTGTTGCAGTCCCAATCCATCCTGTGGGCTCAACTTTGCCTGGGCTGACATAAAAGGAGACTACTGAGCAACCAGTGAGTGAGAACAGGGAAGTTTGCAACTCATTTTCCTGTCCCAGTCTTTGAGAAGAGCCTTTAAGGCAGTGGTTCTCAACCTTATTGGACTCGAAGCCCCTCCCTTACTCCTGATCTGCAGACTCCCATCCTGGCTGGTTCCCCCCACTCCTGACCCACAGCTGCCCACCCACAACCCCACAGTGTCTAGGTTGGGCGGGGTGTGGTAATGGGGAGGGCCATGGTCCAGCCACTACCACTCCCCTCAGGCCATCATTGATATCCGCCACTCCACCTTCCCTCCAGTAGGAGGATATGAGGGCAGCACATCCTCCCATTCCACTACTTGCTGTGCTGCTGGTAGCATGGCTGGTGTGGGGGTCTCAGCAGTGGTGGCAGCAATGAATCTTGCCACTCCACTCCACCCTCCTGCTCCAGGCCTTGCCTTCTCGGCCACTATTGGTACAGAAATCTGGAGGGGCACTCCTGTCCCCACCATGTGTTGCCTATGTCCCCTTTGCCTCCCCCACCTTACCTATGCTTCCCCTCATAGACTTACCTGTAGAGAGCTGTAGTAGCAGGAGGGAATCAGCAGTAGTCTGCAAGCAGATGTAGGGTATGGTGCCATGGCAGACAATGCTACATGAGTAGGTGCACTTGAAGGGCTTGCTGGGCTGTAGCACCAATAGCTCTATGCAATGTGCTGCCTGCCTTTGCACCTTGCAGTGCCAGGATCAGGAAAAGCCCAGCACAAAGAGCACCTGACCCTAGCCTCCCACTAGGAAGCAGCTGTTGCCTGAGTGCCATTCTCCCTCTTCCTCAGCCCTCAGCTGTGGATCCGTAGGAACCTGTTTGGGGCTCTCTAGCGGGTTGAGAACCCCTGTTTTAAAGTAAGCTCTTTCTTTAGTTATGAGTGGCTAACCTACATATATTTAGTGTAAGTAGGTAAAACTTGGGAGTTAGCCCAATACATAAGCCCCTTGCTAAATTAGAGTCCCAAGCAAGAGGGAGTTTACTAGGGAATTTGCTTGGGAAATTTTACCTTTCCTCATTGTAAGCTTGGTGAGGGGATGCAGGGAAAAAGGATCCTTCTGGGACCAAGGAGCAGTGAAAAGGCCAGTTTACAGGGGAGTTTGCTAGGAAAGGTCTGCTTGGGAAGAGGGGAAGGAAGAGAGAGGTAGAATATTAAGTGAGTCAAGACAGTGATAGACATGCAAGTGACCTTTGCAACTCATGGCACTTTGCATAATTTACCCTAGGAAACAGAAGGTCTCTAAGATGTTCCACTTTCAATCCCTCACTAGAGGAGGGTTAACTTATTGTGCAATCAGCCACTTCTAAAGTTCTCTTCAGCCACGCACTTCTGCACAGCATGGCTATAGAGCACTTTCAGGAGGCTGACTGCATGACGAATATCACTTCTGTCAGTGCTCCAGAGAAATGTCTGGAGGATCACACAAAGCCAGAACCACTGTCACTGCCAGCTCTTCCTCTGCTTGTGCCTGTGAGGTTTCTGTCCAGGCAGGACTGATGGTTTATTTGCATGGGACTTTGGCTTTGTTTTTCATTCCCATGACTTGGAGACTGAATCTAGCTATCAGAAGTACTGTAAGGTGAGGCCATTCAGATGATTTGTGCATATTATAAAGCTGAGTTCTTTGCAGCATGGGGGCTCAGAGTTTTCCCAGGCTTTGCTGTTGCCACATGGGGCCAGGAGGGAATTTTTTACACTTATGTTGTGTCAGGTGTCAGGGTTGTGTTTCCACTACATACACCTTTTCACCTACCTTCCTCTTGAGTCAGGAGACTCTCTATCTTGCGGGTTCCCTGGGTCAGCTGACTCTCAATTGGCCCTGGCCCTCACCTACCAGCAGCTTTGCAGGCTGCCTGAGTTCTTAAAGTGGCCGGCATCTCAAGTGCCCTGCTGCAACTGGCACACAGGAGAGGGGAGAGGCTGCCTAGTGACAGATAGGCAGGGAGCAGAAAGCAGAGCAGCAGACGACACAGCGAGCATGGAACATAGGACAGAAAGAAGAGAAGAAAATTACACAGGGAGCACAGGATGGGACACTGATAGCCTTTGTGCCCCTGCTTTACCTCTGGCAAATTCAAGGGCTCTTGGTGCCTTTGGGCAATGGGCTTGTGGTTGTGCAACAGGGTTGTTATGTAGTTCTAGGTCTAGGTTTGACCAGGACATATTTGGGGTAAATGGGACAGAAATGATCGTTCCTCGAACACCTGCTAGACTAGATGTAACCTCTGGAGGTCCCTTCTTCAGGCATAGGGAATAATGAACTCTCTGTACCTGAAGAAGGGCATTTGTGCCCAAAACCTTGGAAAGAACATTTTTTTCCAACTATTCAGTTGGTGTAATAAAAGATATCACATCTACCCAAGGCACCTTGTCTGGAATAATAAAAGCACTTATTTATGACAAACTTAGTGGGATTCCTCTGGGGGAGGGAGGTGGGGAAATTCAGTTGTTTCACTAGAAAACTTCTCAGTCAGAAGAACTTCTGTCAGCCCAGACTGTTCTCTCCCCCATAAATAATCAGGCCACCCTGACTCTTCTATTCAGTCAAATAAATGATCCAAATTCCTCCCCCTTCTTGCTGTTAAGCAATTCTTAAAAACTTCAATATTATGTGCTAATTCTCAAGCTGTTTCCAGGTTTTCAGCAGCACTTGGATCACAAACTTAGTAGTCCCCATGTTTTCTGTGAACACCATGATTTTCAGTGTTAACTTGGATGGGGAGGTGGGCAATGGTTTTACCCTAAGTGGGGAATGATCATAGGATCATAGGAAAGTCAGGCTGGAAGGGACTTCACAAGATCACATCTAGTCCAGTCCCCTGCTCAAACCAGAATCATCCCTGACTAAATCATCCCAGCCAAATGTCAGCCTAACTTGCTTTGGAAGACTTCCAAGGAAGTAGATTCCACAGTTTCTCTAGACAACCTGTTCCAATGCTTGACCACCTCATAGTCACAAAGTTCCTCTTCATCTTCAACCTCAATGTCCCCTGCTGCTGCCTGAAGTCATTGCTCCTAGTCCTGTCTCTTGCAGCCACAGTGTTTTGCCCATCTCCATCTCTTCTGTCATTGCCTTTCAGGGATTTGAAGACTGTGATGAAATTCCCCCACAGTCTTCCCATCCCCAGACAAGATAACGCTAGTTCTTTCAGGTTTTCCTAATTAGTCTTGTTTCTCAAGCTCCTGATTATTTTTGTTATTTTTGCTGGACTCTTTCCATTTGTCCACATCCTTATTGAAGTGTGGGACTCAAAACTGGACACAGGAGTCCTCCCTTGGCTTTGAGATGTTCCTCTGCTGTGTCTGAAGAGCTCAGTCTTACCAGACGTACCCTAAGAAAGCCAACTCTGCGTGTTTTAGATGGGCCACCAGCCCTTTTCTTTTCAATGCAGTGAGAAGTCCAGGTTCACTTCCATCATCTGCTGACAGGCCTCAGCCTGATGTCTCCTGCCTCCTTCCTCCAGGAGAAGCTGCTTTTGAGGGGAGCATACCTGCAGGAGATGGTACTCTCCACCCACCCAGAAAACCTGTTGCCCTTGTGCAGAAGGGAATTCAAGAGTCATATGTTCAGAAAGGGAGAGAGAGCACAACTCTGTAGCCTGAGGTCTAGGGCATGAACCTGGGAGGAGGTGGAAAGGGGTGGGGGGCACTTGGGTTACACGCCCTGATCCCAGAACCAAATAAGGTACAGAAACATAGTGAAGTTCTGTATTTTATACCATATTTTCTCATATGCAGCATGCACCCTGCTCCTGAAAAACAGCAGCTAGAAATCAGTGTGTATTTATTGCATATAATATGATAGGAGCAGGTTCTGCATGTGAAACCAAACTGAAATTTACCATAATCCAGAAAGAGGGATTAGAGCTGAGCCATACAAACCTTCCTCCCACACAACTGGACTGGGACCAGACTATGCCCCCTTCCCCACCATGGGGCTAAAGTAGGGCCAAGGTACTCCTCTTTCTTCTCCCTGATCCTGGTTTGGGACCTATTGTGCCTACCCTGGGAGCTGGATCATGGCCACCAGTCAGATTGAGCCTGTGGA
Source organism: Caiman crocodilus (assembly GCA_030014935.1). Lineage (NCBI taxonomy): Eukaryota > Metazoa > Chordata > Crocodylia > Alligatoridae > Caiman > Caiman crocodilus. The sequence goes on from JAGPOW010464122.1 coordinate 28,313, forward strand.
CTGGTCAGGCACTGGCCATCTGGACCCCTGGGAAAATGGTTGATCACCACTGGGTTAAACTATATGTGAAGTAGGGTGAACCTTTCTGGAGGGTGATCTTAAGAATGGGTGACATCAAAAAAGTCTTCAAGGCACGTCTTCTAACCCAGGGCAGGAAGGTCACAGGGTCTGAAACCTGCGCAAAGGAGTACAACATTAGGGCTATGTCCAGACAAGAGCAGAGTCATCTGTGGTGCTACATACCACATGTTCAGCTGTTCTCTGTACTACAAAGGAGCAGCATTTGGGGGTGGGAAGCAGGGCCTTTTGACCTCTGGATATCCAAGGGTCAAAAAAACTCATGGGAGAAAAAAAGTGGAGTGGTGCACATGGGGGCAGCATGCACGCTCAAATCAGGAGCCTGGCCAACTGGAGCCATGTGTCACTGCCAGCCAGGCTCTGCGTACCTGGTTTACCACTGCCGCAGCCCTGGGCGATGCCCAGAACCCCAGGTAAGACTACTGGGGCCAGCCCAGTGCTGGTCGCAGCCTCCCATATTCCACCTGTATAAATTGTCACATGCCAGAGGGTGCATGGTACTGGCATTCCCCAGGATCAATTAGTGGCAGCACAGTAATTGTCTACAGGGAATGAAACATCCACACACATGTGGGCATGGCCTAGGAGTCTTCTACTGGAGAACAAGTTTGATAGACCAGAGATGGTTCCTGGACAAAGAGTGGACCCAGTGGATTTTAGAGCATAAAAGAATGTCCTGCAAGGAAATTTCAACCAGATGTGTGACCCCAGGGGTGGATCCAGGGAAGCTGCAGTGTTGCAGTTACACCCCGCTTTGATTTCTGTTCTATCCAGAGTTTAAAACCAACCATCTAGCAGTGGCAACAGCATTTCTAGTTAGGCAGCAATGAGGGAGTCAATTGATTTGGTGGCTCATTGTAATCCTTCTAAACTCTTCATTCAACAGGTATTAACTACCCGCTCTCCTTTTTAATGCTGTAGATGTTCTACTTATCAAGCTACCCTTTCTCCTAAATTCTGCTGTCTGTCATCTGCTCCTTGCCACGGAGCTCCTATTTCGCAATCCTGCAGTCTGCTTTTTACTCTCACTAAAAACATAAATCAGGTGTGAAAATGTTAAGTCAATTGAACATTAATTCAGGCTGGAAAATAACTTTCAGTGCAGTGTTAGATGGAGTGTTGAGATGCTCACAAAGGCTAGATTTTGGTTTCTGAAGCTGAAAGAGATGTCTGTTTCATTTTAATGACCACAGGACTACTGGAACAACCTCTTTTCATTATTTTTGCCTGGTTTGTTGCATTTATTATACATGATGTGATATAGCCAGACTCATAGAAGCTTGTTTTTGCTTCAGCCTTAAACTGGGTAATATAGCCCTAGCCTCATAGCATGTTAGTAAAGCTTCTAGTTGCTTTGTAACTGGAGAAAAATCTGTGTGGTGTTCTATGTGATGATATAGCTCACCATCTGCACCCCACTTTTCAAAATCCTACATCTACCCATGGGTGACCCTTATTCCATGTTTTACAGGGCTGCACCATGGCAACTAAGGAAGAACCAGCTCACACCATGATTAAATCTGAGCTGAGCTATGAGGACGAGAGCAAGGTGCGTGAGGAGGCTGAACTGCTGATGAAGCCTCAGGCCAATTGGGAGAAGTTCCTCCTTCCAGCCCCAACCACTGTTGCCTTGCTGGGACAGCTGGTGTGCATCCCTGTGGAGAGGGGAGACTTCTCTATCTTTGACAATTCCCCTAGCAGTGGGTACAGTTACTTCGGAAAGACTGAGTCTTTCACAGTGTGCTTGAAGGACGTGTATGAAAGAGTGTGGGATGCTTTCCAGTTGGGCAGAATCAAAGCCAAAGAGATCAGCTTTCAGTTGAAGGATGTCCCCCAAAAGATGGAAAACCTCATCCAGGGTTTCCTCCAAGATGCAAACATAAAAAGGGACCAGCTCCTGGTGCAGATTGAGGGCATGCAGAGAAAAGTGAAGAAGTGCAAGACTCTGGCTGAAGAGATGGAGGACAAGTTCAAGAAGCAAGAAGATGTATTCCAGGAGCTGTCTCAGGCCTGCTTAAATGCCAAACAGGGCAAGAATAAGGTGCTGGAGACTGTGCAGAAAGAGATGAAAAAGACAGAGAGCCAGATGAAGCCTGTTAGGAATGAACTGGACCATCTTAAGCAAAAGCAGGAACAGCTGAAAACCCATGCAGATGAGGCCCTGAAGTCTTTTATGAATGCCATTGAGAAAAGACCCAGTGCTCTGGACGGTTTCAGTATGGAGAAAGACATGACTCATTTTATGGAAGAACACAGCACTAAAGTGAAGGGTAGCAAAGAGATGCATGGTAAAGCTTGGCAAGAGGTGGAAAGCAACTATGAGAGGATGAAAGTCCTGACCAAGAATATTACAGAAATCCAGTGTGCTATGCATCGTTGTGAGAACAATGAAAGAGAATTGAAGGGGTGCATCTCCTCCCTGGAAAGAGCACTGGAGACCTTGGAGAATATGCAGCAACAGTGGAAGAAGATGGTGGAGTTTTTCCAGATGATTTGGAACCTGGTGGTTTTCTGTCTCAATGGGCACATCAAGGGGAGCCTGGATTCGCGTGAAGATCTCCTACGGGTCACACAAGTGGTCAGTGCTGTCAATGTGGCTCAGCTGGTGCAGTTGATCTCTGAAACCTATGTCAAAATAGTTCAAGAATACCTGAAGCAGCCACTCATGAATGTGGGGCGTCTCCTGATTGAGGACCAGTCCAGTTTCCACACTGAGAAAGCTCAGCTGGACAGAGGCTGCAAGGATGCCCGGGAGGCCCTCACCACACTTGTGGGGGAGAAGAAGGGCAACTTCCAGAGTGATCTCAGCATGAGGCTAGAGACCATAAAGAAGATGAAATCATGCTGCACCCCTGAGCAAGGGGAAGGTAAGAAAAATGAGTCCATGCCTTAGTGCAGTCCCAGCTATGCTGGCCTGAAGCAAATGAAACTCCATAATCAGCAATGTTCATGTCTTTTTCTTTTGGATGACCCCAATCAGCCACTGCCTCAGAGGTCACTTAGCTAAAGCTCCACTTAGCTCCATGTCATTTTTTGGAGAGGATGAGAAGGAGGCCTACATACTAGGACAAGACAAGGATTGTACCTTTCAGTCTACAGCCCCTTTAATTCTAAATGTGGCCAGGTGATAAGAATCCCATCCACTCGCTCATCAATCAGAGGAGTCCTGGAAGGTAACTCTGATCCTACTTCATCCCATCCAGCTATTAAACACATTAAAGAAGGGCCTTGAATTGAGCCACTGCAAAGCAGCTTCTGCCACCTGGACTTAATTTAGAAGAATATCATCAACAGGAGGGACTTGGATCTTTTGTGGGGATAGGGAACGGGCTTGGCAATCAGCAGTTAGGATCATTTCTCATCAGTGTTCACCAACAGGACTGTGGAAGCCAGACAGCATAGGGATGGAAAATGAAGAACTCTTGAACCAGAGCACCCCCAGGGGGAAAGCAAAATTACAAATCCCTTCAAGGATGCACTCATGCTAAATGGAGCCAGCTGGGCTATTACTGGGCCAGGTCCATCTTAGGATAGACCCTGCCCCCTCAGCCCTGCCAGGCATAGTATATCTCACACAGTGTTACCCCGCTCCCCCCTGCACCATGCTGCTAGGGAGACTCTGGGAAAACTTCTTGGATGAACAGAGACAAATGCCAGCTGCCAAAGGCAGCCTCTTGCCACTTAGCACTTGCTAAGAACAATTGGCTGGCCAAACCAAAGGGAAGATTATGGGCAGGAGTTTGCTATTTGGTGTCTCAATACTTATCAGCGCTTCACAGCATTTGGTATGTTCAATGCTGTGAAGGGCCCACACGTTCAAGTTAAAGCTGGACAGAAACCATTTTCAACACTTACTTTTGTACCTTGTCAGCTCTTTTTATAACTGGATAGACATTATTAAGTTCCTAATGAACAGTCCCCATCTCTGAAGAGTGTACCTTGGAAACCATCTTTTGCAGAAGGCTGACATCAGTGAAGAAATCCCACATCACCTCAGATATGCAAGTGCAACCTGTAAATGCCTGAAGAAATGGGTGTTTGAAGATAGCAGCATTGGATTTCAAACCAAGCTCATGGTTATAAAACAGTTGTGATCCCCACCTTGCTGTACAGATCTGAGACATGGACACATCTAAAGTTCTTGGAGAAGTACCTTAAATGCTGCCTGCAGAAGGTCCTTCAAATCCAGTGAGAAGACAGACACACCAATGTTGGCATCTTCGTGCAATCAAACACCATGACTATTAAGGCAATGATAATCTGGCACCAACTTCGTCGGGCTACTTATGTCATTTATATCTGGCTCCAGAATCGTGAAGCATTACTCTCCCAGCTCAGTCAAGGTGCATGCTCAATTGGAGGGCAGAGAAAGGGCTTCAGGGATGTCCTCAAGGCCAACTTAAAAAAATGTAACATTGATGTCAATTAATGGGAGACTATCACCCAGGACCCCAAATGGACAAAGCGTCTTCTCCAGGGATCTCAGTACTTTGAAACCTCACAACAACAGGGAATGGAAAAGCAGGAGCAGCAGAAACAGTGTCTCACAGACCAAATTAAGGATCCAGCACCACATTTTTATGGTGTGATAATTATTTTGCATGTGTGTTTGGACTTTCTTTGCACATGTAGCCAGTCTAAATTTACTGCACAATTGATCAGTGAATTGTGTAATATATGTAATGTGTGATGAGGGCCTCAGTGGCAATGAAAATTAACTGCTAAAGCAACCTACTGGTTGTGGGAAGATAGAGAGTGAGTATCCTGGCTTTCAATTTTGGAAACCAAGGGGGCATGGGATCAATGGTTAGAGTCAGGAAATGGGGTGAATGGGGAATCAGCACTATAATAGTTGTGGCTGAGATCTTGGTTCCACACAGAGGTTTACATAAGTTGACCAAATTGATCTGAACTTCAGTACATTCCTGTCACAATATCTGTAGTGCTGAGTCAATAAAACGATGAGTGACGTGACCCATAGTACCTGGTGTTCCTGTTAGTTCTAGATAAAAGCCTTAATTTTTTTGTGGTAGATTTTGATTTACTGGGGCAAGTTAGAGCACCTCTGATATGTTTTACTTTTACCCTGACCTATTGTTCTAACAAATTTAGTTTTTTTGTGATACTTCAGGCATATCTCATATGGGAAAAATTGCCATTTTCTCTGTTCTGTTTTCTCTGTTTTGACACCCTTTGTCCAGGTGCCACTTGGATTCACTGGTAATTCTATGTATTTTTCAGTTCAGTTGCTATTTTTCTGATGTAATGAATGCCTTTCCACAGTAGATGTTGCCTGGAAAGAATCAAAATTGTTTTATCAATCAATCATCTTTGCTTCTCAATGAAGGAATCGATTCAATTAAAATTACTTTTCTGTACTGAAACCAGTTTCTGTAGTGCATGTACTCTGCGCACAGCTTCAATAATGTGTGCTGGTGTCATGAAGAGTGGGCACCCCGAAGTATGTCAGGAATCAATATTATCACAAGACCCTGTTTCTTAAATATCAAATTCTCTTAATGAAAAATATTTGGCATCACTCACCAAAACATTAACATTGTCCACTGTGTTTTCTGTTTTTATGGAGCCATTTCCCCACTGCCATAGGTCTTCCTGATCTCACCTCTCCAACCACAAATCTGTTGTAGACATGTCTACATCTTTCATCATCCCCTGCTTCTTAGACATGCCATCATTGGCAATATTTATAAATTGTCCACTCTTCAGAACACTGCTACAACTGCTTCTCAAATTAAGGCTTTGTAAATTACACACACAACCTCAAGAGCTGCCAGCCTAAAGGCATTTGTGAATCCTCAAATTGATTGTATACACAGAAAAAGAATGATACTTTATTAACCTTTAAACTTTGAATGGAAACTTATAACCTCTGTGTCCTTTTTTCTGATGAGTTTTTTTTCCCCCCTCACTTTCCCTCCCCTTACATCAGTATATCCAGCACTATTTTCCCAAACTTTCTTATAAGAAAAAAAACTGCACTGCTGCTGCCACCATGAGGTCAGTGTGTACGCATCTGCATTCAAGCTGATCACAGCTGGAGGTCCAAAGTGAGAGACACACAGCCTTTTGCCTGATATGTTCATACCTACACTCACCTATTACTACATCCCAACATTCTCCCACTATTGGGTCCCAGTGTCAAGTCATCCTTAAGAGCTAGGTTGAACTGGGTGAAGGGAAAATTGCTTTGTTCCCCTAGAGTGTCCAGAATAGCTGATCTGATCTCAGCATGCAGTTTTATGCCACCCGGTTTTCTAAAGTCTCACAAGTCTTCACCCACTTTTGGGAAACAGATCCACTATTGCTGAAAAATGGTCTCCACCCTCATTATGCATTCTTATTTGTGGTCCAAATTAAGGCTTTCCTTCCAAAGCTGGAGGTAGCAGCAGGCTCAGCAAGGCAGCTCTATTGGTTCCCAACGCTGCCCAAAATCCACCCATCTCACTTTCTGAGAGATATCTCTTTAACATCCACCCCATGTTTTGAATGCTGCTCTGGTTGTTTGCCCCAGGGTGTAAAAATGCACTTCACCCAGCAGCCTATGTTCTCTGTTGGTGCCCAATCTTGGAGCTTTCCAGGCCAGCCCCTAGTCCCCAGGTGGTCCCTGAAAATGTAGAGTGTTATGAAAGTTGCAAGCTAGCCCTATTGGTTCCCCACCCTGCCCAGCATCCACCCACCCCAGTTCCTGAGAGATTTCTCTCTAACACCCACCCTGCATTTTGAATGCTGCTCTGGTCATTCACTCCAGGGTGCAAAATGCACTTCACCCAGAAGGCCTACATTCTCTGTTGGTGTCCGACCTTGGGGATCCCTGGATGACCCACCCAGTATTCAAGTCATGGGAGGTGAATCTAGGCACCCCTGCAGGTCCCTATGACCTTGGTTGGCAAACAAACTGGTGTCACCCCTGGGCCCTACATCACTCCAGCCTGCCCACACCTTTTGCAACTGGCTTTCACCACACTAGCACACTGGGCTGGTTATCATGTGTGTCCAAGGGTCTTCTGATTGACAACTGTACACTAGGAAAATTTTACTTTATGAAATTTAAGTTAACAGGTTACAAAAGTGGTCATGGAATAATCAACCAAAAAAAGTCCCCAGATCCCTATCTCAACACTGTACAGGAATAACTTGAGAGATCATCATATTTCACTTGGGTCCCTCTCTAAAAATAAGTGCAAAACTTGTTTTTTAAACAGTACTGGTGATCCTGCCCAGTAGCAGCACATTGCTATGAAAGAAAGATGATTTGCATTCTTTTCTCCTTAGCTTATGGCATACATGAAATTTCCACTGCTTAAGGAAAAATACTCAGCCACTGTCCTGATCCATAGCCTTGTGCTGAATTGACATTCAGCACTTATCTGAGTCATACAAATCTCCCTTTAAAAACAATGAGTTTTGAGATTTGAAAAGCATCCCACAAGGGGAAAACTTACCAATGTCCGACAGTCTTCCTCTCGATATTGGTCCTGAAGCAGCGGCTGGCGGTCAGAAATGTCAAAGTGGTGCAATGGTGGCAATGGGGGGTGCACGGAAACATGATCACAGTAGCTGGATTAATTATAACCACTGTAAGTGCTGGGAGCAATACTACCCTTTGAATGGATATGGGTACAGGAATGGGTAACCATGTACGATACAGCGGGATACAAATTTGGTTTGAGAGATGGTATTGACAAATTTGTTGGTGGGGGCAGTTAGTGCTACTGGTTCAACCAGCACTCCTACCTCTGCTGGAATCAATGGCTGCTTGCATAGGAGGGTGGTCAAATTGGTTCTTGTGTGTGATGGTGGTATGGTTTGGTATGCAAGCTGTAATTTATAGGGTCAGTGTTTCCACTCTTTGAACAGAAAACCCTGCCTTGCCTTTCTCAAGGGACAATGGCTAGTGATTAGAGGCCATTCATTAAAGTCCTTTGAGGTGATAAATGTTCTGAGCAGAATGCAGAAAAGTTCCAGGGAATACTTCTTGAGAAGACACCAAGGTGGCTGTAACCCTCATTAAGGTTCCCCTTCCTCCCCCCGCCCACTCAGGGTCCAAATCAAGGGGTCCCTCTCTGGGTTCCCCACCCAGCCGGAGGTGATGGGAGGGGAAACCAGCCCCAGCATGGACACTGACCTGCGTCTCTCCCCTGTTTCCTTGAGGTCTCCCTAGCAGCACTCCAGGGTTTAAACAAAGCTACAAAATTTGCTTTGACCAGCAGAGTTCATTCTCTGTTGGTATCCAAACTAGGACTCCCATGTGTGTCAGTGTGGTCCCCAAAACTTTAACCTCATGCAAGTAGCCCATGGCAGTACTGGCCCTTCACACTTTGCCACCAGTTAGTCCCATCCATCAGGCAAGTCTTGACAATGGGAGTGCAACCCGGGGTCTTCCCTCCTTGCCATGTCACTGGCTGGGGCTCGCTTTTTTCAGGACCCCACCCCAGAGGATTCTCTCCTCCTTGGTCACCCTTGCTGGGTGCCTGGTTCCTGGGGACACCAGGGTCCCCCCACTCAGTTCCTGCATTGGCTTAACATATTCCCCTGACACCGAGCAGCCAAGCCAACCACAGTACTGTCTCCTCATCTGTCCTGAGCAGCACTATCTCAACCAAGGAATGACCCTGCTCTCCATGCCTTTCTGGTGCCAGGGACCTGGATACTTTCTGGACCCCTCGTCTGTTCCTGCAAGTTTGCCCAAGGTTTGGAAGACAAGGGACCATTCCAGGGGCTTTACTTTTGGCTGCATCCCATTTTTTTTTGTCCCCTAATACATGAAGTGGGCTTTGCCCAGTACTGCCCATTCTTCCCTGGTGTCCATCTTAAGGGGACCCTGGGTTCCCATCCATGCTCTGGTGATGGCAGGCAAGCTCATCAGTCTTTGAACTTGGGGCTATCCTGGCCACTGCCCAGTCCCCATGTGATGGGAAGCAAAACTAGGCATCCCTATGGGTGCATCTGACCCTGGCTGCCCAACAAATCATTGCCAGCTCTGGTCCTCAGGTTGCCCTAGCCTTCCTCACACCTTTTAGCAAGGCCTCCTTTCCAGCACAATAATGACTTTCTCTCAGTGGTAAGCACTCTCACTCACTCTCCAACTCAAGTGTCACAGGGCTTCCCAACACTGTAGGGTTTCAGGCTTTCCCTTTGGCTGCACCCCACTTTTTGTGCCCCCCCAATGCATGAAGTGGGCTTCACCCAGCACTACCCATTATTTCTTGGTTTCTGAATTCAGATTCCTCTCCAAGCTCCAGTGACGGCAGGCGAGGCCAGCTCTAATGTTTTCCTTAGAAACACCCCATCTTTGATGTCCTGGTCCTGATGGTCCTAGGGACAGGGATATCTTTCCACCCAACAGTTTCTCCTACAAGCTTGCCAACAAGGGTCTCACACATTCAATCACTGCCATGTGAGATATCTCAGTCAAGCTCTGATGAATGACAAGTTTGTATTTGCTAAGCCTGTTTCTAATGTTTGATCACAATGTTTTATCATGTTAATAGCAATAAGTATGATAGCACTAATAATACTATTGCTAAATGTCTGATGAATTCGAGCTGTGCAAGTCAAACCTCTCACTTCAGCTCTAAAGCTTGACAAATTTATAATAGATGGTTTTCAACTTCCTAAGCCTCTTCCTACAATATTACGATCACTGTCCACCCCAGCTTTGTTCCTCTTAAAGCAATAGTAGCAGGCTACTGTTTAGGAAATCCTGACGTGTCAATGCTACTGACATGTGGACTTTATGGGGGGGGAGGAAGAGGTGAGGGAGGTCTTAACTCCAGCACCCCTCCTAAATTGGCATGTGGATTGGGTGCCCTTCTTGCCCATGACTAGTTACAGCACTGGTACTTGTTTTGGGAGATGATCAGAACTGTCTAGTGAGGGGACTGTTTGTAGAGCCTTGGCCAATGTTTTATAACATTAACAGCAATAAATATGATAGCATTAACAATATGATTGCTTATGTTTGATGAATTCAAGCAGAGCAAAGTGAGATGTCTCACTTGAGCTCTAATGAATGACAAACCGTTAGGTTTATAGTAGTTACATTTACAGTTAATAATCCTGTTACTTATCTCTGATTACAGTCTTCTTTACCCATTAAGCAGTAGTAGCCTAGCAGGACTACTGTAAGGTACTTACACTGACTTCTACCTCATTGAATTCCTGTTCTAGTTTCATTTACTGTTCATTTATAATAAAGTTGGCCTTTGTATTCATCACAATCTGGACTGTGCAGTCATTTCTTATGATAGCAATGAATAAACGTGTCGGTATTTAGGAGGTAGGAGGACTTTTGTATACTTTGAATGAATGGGCATATGGTTTGACTTCTCCTTCTCATTGACCAAAAAGGGAAAATGTTTTAAAACTTAAAACCATTCCCCTTCAGCTCTTGGCAGGGATCATTCTTGCATTTAAGTTGTGGCGGGCTGGTAAGCACCAACATCTCCCACCTCTGTCTGGCACTTAAGTACCCCAAGGTCCTGCATACTTAACCCCTGTGTCCAGATACTGCCTATTCATCATAGTGTCATAGTATCATAGTGTCTAGGGTCAGAAGGGGCCTAGAGCAGGCCATGTAGTCTGACCCCCTGCCAATGGCAGGAACGAGTGCCAGGGTCACAGGACTTCAGCCAAGTACCTATCCAATCTACTCTTAAAGATGCCCAAGGTAGGAGCAAGAACAACTTCCCTAGGAAGCCGGTTCCACATCCT
>JAGPOW010464235.1:0-11343 GCA_030014935.1 Caiman crocodilus
AGCCTGTAGGTGACCATTTCTTTCATAGTCCACTCTTTCTGAAGCAATCAGGCATACATTTTGTGGGGGAAAAAACATCCCAACAGTGCTACATTTCATAATATGCTTTGCCACACTGGGGACATGTCACAGTGACCAGCTGCCAAGCCTTTGGGATTTCCAGTTTTGGTGGAGACCATTGCCATTCTGGCGCATGCCCAGCTTAAGACGCCAGTCAATGATGTGGGCATGTGATGGGTTAGGGAAACAAAGGAACAGGGTGCCAGGACAGACCATGGAGAGTATGACAACCACACTGAAACCAAGGATGCCTGTGGCAGAAACGCTACCGTCAGCGTCTCCCTCCAGAAATCTGTCCTGGTCAGCTTCGCACACCGGGGTCGAATTCCTAAGGGAGGGGGGATTTTCCTCCCCGCCTAGGTGACAAAGGCCTGGTGCCGAGGGTGTAGTCCCTCTGGTCACCTGAATGGGGGAGGGAAAAGCCCCTGCTCCTCTGACCAGGTAACCAGGGAAGCTTTTTAAATTGGTTGGCTAGTTCCGAACACTGCTGGTTTCTATTGGACTGGGCTGCTGAGGTCAGAAAGGCTATGTAAGGGTCTGGTCCAAGAAGAAGGGAGAGAAGCCATTTTACCAGCATGGTGCAAGCATCAGGACACAGGGAGAGTCTGATCCAACTGAAACGCACTCTCTCTGGAAATCTCCGAGCGAGATCTCTACCGTCTTCTTCTTGATGATGCTTGTAAACGTTTCTAGAGAGTTAGTCAGCTCACAGTGATGCATTTACGTATCCAGCGGCTACCTCAGCCAGACTGTTTTGCTCAGTGGTATTCCCTTGATAGCTCTCTGACCGGGGTAGGAAACTTATTGAGGGGTGAGTTTAATGATGCCTTGAAGGCCCCTTAGGTTTGCAGACTAAGGGAGACCATCCTTTTTGACCCCCAACTTGGGGAGGAGCCCTGAGTGCTTAGATTGGGTCGAGTACCCGTAGGACTATTAGTCCTGTGTTTCCCCAAGGACACAGAACCTAGAAGGTCCCCTCTCGGGGTGGTGGCAGCACGTTACCCCTGGACTCTGTGATAGGGCTCAAAAGGGGGTCTGCCAAGGCTTAGGCACCCCTGGGGAGACATGTGGAGTCCAGCAGGTGGACGGGCATAGTGAGGTGGGAGGCTCAACGCAAGAGCTCCCCCTACTGGCCTGCCACACGTGGTGGCAATCGTGGGATCCGAATACCCTGCTATGTCAGAGGCATAATTTGGTAAAAGGAATAGAGTCACTGGAAACCCTTGGGCAAACAATTATCAATTTGGTATTGGGTCGACTGGACAGTGTAGATAGCTAGAATGGCTGACAAGTATGTCCAAATGACCATGCCCAAACTAAGAGAACTGGCAAAAGAGAGAGGCCTTCATGCGAGGAAGGAGCATAAGAAAGAAGACCTGATTAAGCTCCCCTGTGGTGATGATCAGGCCTCATCATCTCCTCCAAACCTCCAACCAGCAACTGCTGAGGGCCCCAACGGGCCACCTTCTGAGGGGGAATTGCGGAGACTCCAGCTACAGTTACAGTTGAAGAAAATGGAGCTGGAGGACCAGCGTGAGCATGAGAAGGTACAGCTAGAGTTGAAAAGGATGGAGGCGGAGGCTGGGCGTGAAGAGGCCAAGCGCCAGGAGAGAGAGAGAGAAGTCAGCACAGCAGGAGGTGAAGCGCCAGGAGTCAGAGGCCAAGAGCAAGCACCAACTAGAGGTACTCTGTCTGCGGCCCAATGGGGGAGATGCGGGCCCTCAGCAAGCGCTCGGGGGACACCCCAAATCAAACGCCTCAGCCTTCTCGTGCTACCGAGTTGGAGACAATCCTGACATATTCTTCAACAGCTTCGAAAAACAAGCCCAACAGTGAAGGTGCCAGAGGAAGAGTACATGATACACATGGCTGCTTTGGTAGAAAGCAAAATGGCCTTGGTTCTGAATAACCTGCTTGTGGAGCAAGATGGCTACGAGACCTTCAAGGAGGCAGTGCAGCTGAGTTTTAACCTGGGTCCAGAGATCATGTATGGTTAAGGGCTTTCAGGCCAAGCCCTATGAGGAGAGACAGGGGCACCTGGACCTTTTCAGCCTCTGCAAGAGACGGTTGAGAGGTGATCTTGTGACTGCCTATAAATTCATCACGGGGGCATAGAAGGGAATTGGTGAGGTTTTATTCACCCAACGCGCCCCTAAGGGTTACAAGAAATAATGGCCACAAGCCAGCAGACAGCAGATTTAGACTGGACATTAGGAAGAACTTCTTCACAGTTAGAGTGGCCAAGGTCTGGAACGGGCTCCCAAGGGAGGTGGTGCTGTCCCCTACCCTGGGGGTCTTCAAGAGGAGATTGGATATGCATCTATCTGGGGTCATCTAGACCCAGCGCTCTTTCCTGCCTATGCAGGGGGGTGGACTCGATGATCTATTGAGGTCCCCTCCAACCCTAACATCTATGAATCTTCCGCAACAGGTTCCGTACTAGTGTTCCCCAGTTGGGAATATCCATGCACGTATTTTCATCCCTGATATGGGACTCACACCAAAAGTGGAGGAAGGGGGCTTCAGCTGATATGGTAGAGAAGATGGACATGCTGATTACGCTGGAACAGTTCTATGTTCAGTGCCTGAGGAAGATTAAAACCCTCGTCCATGACAAAGGACCTTGAACCCTCTGGGAGGCTGCTAGAATTGCAGACCAGCTGTTGCTACATCGACAGGCACAGCGGCTGAACCAGAAGCCCTCCTACCTTGGGAAGGAACAGAAAGGGTTGCAAAGAGAGGGGAAGAGAGGTCCAGGTCCAAAAGGGGAAAGAGGGCCACCTGCTACTGAGAGCAAAGCAGCCCCAGATTCAGACAAACCACCCAATTCAGAAAAGAGGGGGTGCTATAACTGTGGGGAGTCGGGCCACAAATCTAAGCACCAAAACCAAGCCCGTCAGACATGCAACAGCTGTAAGCAGTGAGGAGGGAGACCCGAGCCACGCTGAGGGGCGTGCCTGTTGCTACAGGATTACAAACCCAGAAGAGGTGATGGCCTTCCACCAGACTAACAATGGTAAATGGGAGAACCCTTGTTGGGGAATTAGGCATGGGGTCCAGTTCGTCATTAAACACTGCCAACCTTGTTTCCCCTGCAGAAATAATCCCGGGAGGACCCTTACCATTCAAGGTGTGGGGTCCCGGCCATTTGTGGTACCAGTAGCACATTCCCCCATCGAGTGGAGAGGCTGCGGGATGTGCATAGAACTGGGTGTGCTGAAAGGGGCGCCTGTCCCCATCCTGGTGGGACGTGATATTATGCAGTAGACTGCCTGCACAGGGAGGAGGGCCACCTCCTAGAGCTAGAGCCCTACCAGGTTAATGTGGTGACTCCTCAACAGAGCAGAAAGGCTAAGCTGGAAGGAGTGGAAACTTCCCAGGGCCTGGTCAGCCAGTTGGCTACTGAGGCAGAAGGGGAAGAAGGAGAGACTCAGACTGCCTCTGACTGCAAGCAGCCCCGGCCGTTGAGGAAACCAGTGACCTGGAGGTCAGGTTAAGTGACAGTCCCAGGGAGGAGTCTGGTCGGTCAGTGGCAGAGGAAATAGACTCCCAGGGAGGAGTCCGAGGGGATCCCTGAGGGTGGGGGTGCACTCCTTGCAGGAGCACCCAAACTCCCTGGCGCTTGCTTACCGGGGCAAGAGGAGCTCAAGCAGGAGGCTCTAGCGGACCCCAGCACGGAGGAACTCTGGCAGATGGCTCAGGAGTCAGAGACGGAGTTCACTCCAGAAAAGAGGGAACAGATGGTCTGGGACCAGGGGCTGCTTTATCAGTTGTGGATACTGAAACACCAGGCCGAGACCTGGGAGCCCTGTTGCAGCTCATAGTACCCCGAAAGTTCAGGCAACAGTTGCTTTCCTTGGCTCATGATTTACCTTGTGCTGGTCACATGGGCAGGGATCGGACTCGCCAGTGGCTGCAGCCGAACTTCAATTGGCACGGGACTGCCCAGAACGTGGCGGACTACTGCAAAACTTGTGCAACCCCGTGGTACTCCAAAAGGTACCCCCTCTCCATTGAAGGGATCAAAGCAGGTGCACAAGTGCTGTGGGAGGTGTAGGGACTCTCCTCCCACTATAGAGCACAGCCAGACCACCAATGGGGAATTAACCATCAACCTTTTAGTGAGGGAACAATACTCGGAACATAAACAAGCGTAATCAGGGATACAGTGGACACTACGATGCCCAAGGGGACAGGGTTCAAAGGTTAGACATTTTGACAATCATTGACAAAAGACAGGGTTAACAAAATATAAAACACAAACAGCAGAGCAAACAATACTGGTAGGTGAAATATAAAAAATCCCACTGCAAGAGGAAGCATTTCTTGTTAGCTCACTCACCCCAAGTCACTAAAGCATGTTTTGAACCCAGATGCTCCATGTGATGAGCAGGAACCCCGCCACACAGGCACGGCACTGCTCCAAACTGCTAGGGGTCTTGACCTTCCTGAAGTCCCAGCCTCCCGTCATGCTGCCTGGTCTCTGATTGGAGGAGCTGGAAGCAGAGCTGGGAACCTCTCAGGTCGCTGCTCACATCCTTGCTAGAGCAGCGCAGCCTCTCCTGCTGGCCACAGCCTCTCACAGGTGATCCTGGAGCACAGAAGGAAGCCTCTCCTGCCGGCCACACGCCATGCTGCTGAGGGTCCAGCTGCTGCCTGCAGGTCCAGCTCCTTCAGGCTCTTCTGGGACATCTGCTTCTGCCCCGCTGGCCCAGCTCTTTGAAACTCCATCCTCCTGGTCCCTCACTGGTCTCTTCCCTGAATCAGCCGTGCTGCCCCTTTTATCCCCCTCCAGGTGACCCAAGGGGCCAATCAGGGGACACGAGGGGCTAGTGTCTGGGGCCTGATTGGTGAGGAAAGGGAATCCCAAGTCCTCCAATCATCTTTTCCCCTTTCAAAACCCCTGGGCTAGGTCACAGCTAGCCTGTCACACTTGTGAGACATGTCAACGGACAAGCAAGAGTGGGGACAAACAAAGAGCTCCCCTACAGCCCCTCGCGATCATTGACCAACCTTTCTACCGAGCGGGTATACACAATGTCGGCCCGCTGAGACATCGGACCCGCAGAGGGAAGGAATTTATCTCGACTCTGGTGGAGTTTGCGACATGGTACCCAGTGGCAGTTGCCTCAACCTCCACCGAGGCACCCGTAGCTGCGGATGCCCTGACTAAGATCTTCTTTCAACTGGGTTTTCCCTCTGAGATCTTGACTGACCAGGGTGGGAATGTCCTGGTGGAGGTTGTGGGGGCCGAGAAACGCTGGCGGGATGGGGCCACTGATGGAGCGGAATTGAGGCGCTAGACACACAGGTTTTTGAAAGCAAAAAACACTTTACTTACAGTCCGTAGGCTGTAGGCACGTTCCTTGAAGTTACAAAACTTAAACAGGAACTCAGGCACACAGAAGCTCACACTCACGCAGGGTATGGGGCGTCGGATGAATCTGGCAGGGAGTCGTTGTCGGTTGATCAGGCCTCCTTCATGGCTTGGAAACACACGTGGAATCTCTCCTCACACGTGTCCCAGCTCTCCTCCGGTTTGGTCGGGCATCGCCCAAGCCTTTTATTCAGTCAGCGGGCGAATTGCCGACCGACACGTATGCATAATTTAACATGAGCCAATCGCAAGCATGCACTCGGTGGTGCAGCTGCAAGGTTTTGGCGGGCTCTGACCATGCACCGAAACTTTTCCCGCGTCAGAGGGGAAAATCCCTGCATCCATGCTCGCAATGTGCTCAACACAGCTGTGCCGAGGCATCTCTTAACTATTTTGCACAGACATGCCCCCTTGCCGAAGGCACAGGGGTGTTCGCAGCACATTCGGACTGGTTATATTGCATTCACGCTGTTGTACAGGTTTACATTGCAAATGAGCATAGACAAGAGCGGACAACGAAGCAAGTTCGTTCTCCAAAGATCTAATTAAACAATATCCTAACAGAACACAACTATACATTAGTACACTCATGATGAACAGCTGGATCATCAAAACTTCATTGGGCGTCATCGCGTCCCGGTTCTCAGAGGTTCTCCCTCTCTCAAAATGTTCTCTCTGGTCTGGTCTGCACACACCTCCTAGCGGACCCACAGAGATAATTTGCTCTTCTCAAAAATCTTTTTTCTTCTCTGATCCGGTCTGCACACGTTCCAGTGGACCTGCAGAGAAAGAAATTTTTCAGGGAAAAATTAATTAGCTTATTGACAGAAAAATTAATTGTTGCCAGATGATTTGTCGTCTGGTTCATCTTGGCACTGGAACCCCATCTCACAGGCCAGGTTCCATTGGCCCTCATCACCCAGCACTCTCACCTGCTGCTCGGTGAGCCTGGAGCACCGCATCAGGAACCTAAACATTTTGCGTTCCTTCAGTGTCCTCTGCATCGGGTGAAATCATCACAGAGTTGACTCACGTGCTTGATGCTGCTCTGGGTCACTGAACTCTCTTTGACCCGGCTTTACCAAGGCTTGCAGTCGTGGGAGCTGCCTCAAGAAATCACTTGCAGGCTGTCCGGTTAAGGGATTCAACAAAATTCAGAGAATAAACGCAGCTCTTCCTCCGTACACTTTGACACAAGCATCGATACTTGCCAGCGTAATTGGAACAGCTCCCAGATCTTGCAGGTAATGGTGAGGCCACAGTTCCTGCTGCTGGCAGTCTCAGTGCGTGCCGTCTCAGGTTCCACGTGCAAAAGGAAACTCCGATGATCGCTTGTAAGATCTGCTCCACGCTGGCCCTCGATGGTCGTCCTTCATGCCACGCATAGGCTCTCTGGCTGGCTTGACCTGCAACAAGTGCTGGAAGCAAGATTGGCCAGTAAAAATTGTACCTCACCATGCCGACATCGTGTGATAGGTGCTGGCAGTAGTGCAGGCCGCACCCATCACTTGACCCTTCATCGCCATAGGGTGCCTGGCTGCTCGAGCTGTCGCTGCATCTGATGAGAGACTCAGTTGCAGGATGCTTTTCATGGGTTCCTGGTTACGGCCCAAGGATAAGCCCGTTGCCTCCTGGTTACAGCCCAGGGGTAGGTCCGTGGGAACGTCTTTTCCTTTTTCCCCAACCGTGGCGGTATTTCTGGGGTGGACTCACTACTTTTGCCCCGCCGTGGGGAACTCCGTCCTCCTTCTCAAGCCTTCCATTTCGCCGCCATCTGGCGATGATAGGGGACTCCGGCTTTCCACAGCTGCAACCCGCTTAACCGCGTGTACGGCACACAATCAGGCTTCCAACTCAGTCCTTTCCCAAATAAGGGTTGTGACCGTGCGAACATTACTCGCAGCATTCTCCCCTTCTCTAACGCCGTGCCAGTCCCTTCAGACATGAAGCGGCTTTTCTCCACTTCTCCATGGAGCTCTGAAAGATTCAGCTGCCCCAATTCTGGTAACAACGTGTCTACATCTATTAGTGCTGTCCTTTGCTCTTCCACACAGCGCACACAGCGAGCGAACTCCCGACTGAGAGCTGCATCTTCCTCACTCGGCTTCTGTCTGGCTGAGGACTCACTGCCCCCTTCCTCCCGGGGTTTACCAGCGAACCCGCTCGCTCCCCATCACACATCCGAAGGCTCTCAGGTGGAGGCTCACTTCCCACTCTTTCGCTGGGTCCCCTTCTCCCTTGAGCGAAAGGCAACCGCTCACAACTCTTTCAACCATTCCATCCGCTTGATGGTAAGCGATGTGCACTTCCAATTCCACAGCGTCTAGCACGTGGCATTTCCCACCGCGCCAGGGACAACCCTCAACTAATTCCAGCTGCATCGCGTCTTCCTGGCGTACTGACAGTCCTGTTCGTGATGCCATGTGGGAGCTGAGAAACG
Organism: Caiman crocodilus; assembly: GCA_030014935.1. Taxonomy (NCBI): domain Eukaryota; kingdom Metazoa; phylum Chordata; order Crocodylia; family Alligatoridae; genus Caiman; species Caiman crocodilus. The sequence goes on from JAGPOW010464235.1 coordinate 7,878, forward strand.
CTGGCGGAACGGGGCCGCTGATGGAGCAGAATTGAGACGCTAGGCACACAGGTTGTTGGAAGCAAAAAAACCTCTACTTACAGTCCTTAGGCTGTAGGCACGTTCCTTGAAGTTACAAAACTTAAACAGGAACTCAGGCACACAGAAGCTCACACTCATGCAGGGTATGGGGCATCGGATGGTTCCGGCAGGAAGTTGTTGTCGGTTGATCAGGCCTCCTTCGTGGCTTGGAAATGCACGTGGATGTTTCCTCATGTGTGTCCCAGCTCTCCTCTGGTTTGGTCGGGCATCGCCCAAGCCTCTTATTTGGTCAGTGGGTCAATTGCCAACTGACACGTATGCATAATTTAACATGAGCCAATCGCAAGCATGCACTTGCTGGTGCAGCTGCAAGGTTTTGGCCTCAAGACCACAGCCTACCACCCTCAGACAAATGGGCTCGTAGAAAGGTTCAATGGGACCTTGAAAGGGATGCTAAAGGCCTATGTGGACTCTAATCCCAATGACTGGGATAAGAAACTGCTGCATTGGCTCTTTGCCTACTGGGAGGTGCTCCAGGAGTCCACTGGGTTCTCGCTATTTGAGTTGATGTTTGGGAGGTGGGTTTGAGGTCCTCTCGATTTAGTGACAGAGTGGGAAGGGAACAGCTCTTCCACTGAAACCTCTGTGATGGAGTATGTGCCTAACTTTTGTCAGAAACTGACTGACGTGATGAAAGTGGCACGAGACTCCCTGGCCCAGGTGCAGGAGAAGCAGTGTCTTGTGTGACTGAAAGGCTCGCTTATGTACCTTTGAGTGAGGCAACAAGGTCATGGTGTTCCTGCCACTAAAATCAGACAAGCTGCGAGTGGCCTGTGAAGGTCCCTGGCTCATCCTGGACAGGATGCATGACGTGACTTATGTGGTGAGCAAGAGCGGGTCCCACAAGAAGCCTAAGGTAGTGCATGTGAGCATGCTGAAACCCTACATTGACCAAGGAAAGATGGTGTTCTGGGTTTCCCCAGCTGACAGCTCACCAGAGGACCCAGAGGAACCGGTCATGTATGGTGACTGGGACAGACAGGGATAAAGGAGCTCCACCCCTGGATCATCTGTTGTCCCAGGACAAGGACAAGCTGCTCACCCTACTCAAGGACTACAAGACAGCGTTTTCCAACAAGCCAGGTAAAACGGACCTGGCTATGCACACGATAGACACAGGTAGTCACTGCCCTATCCAATCCCGACCCTACGCAGTCAATGCAAAGGTGACGGAGGAGATAAAGTGGGAACTTGCAGAGATGAGGGAACTAGGGATGATCTGGCCTTCAATGAGTCCCTGGGCTAACCCGGTGGTACTCAGCCGGAAGCAGGATAGCACCATTCAGCTCTGTGTGGACTACATAAAGCTGAATGCCATCACCACTCCTGATGCTTACCCTATGCCCAGGATGGACTCTTTGCTTGATCACCTGGGCCCAGCCAACATCATCTCAACCTGTCCAAGGGGTTCTGGCAGATGGCAGTGGACCTGGATGCCATGGCCAAATCTGCCTTTACCACCCGTGTGGGACTTTATGAGTTTACCGTTTTGCCTTTTGGGATGCGCAACTCCCCTGCATCTTTCTAAAGACCGATTAACAATTTGCTGCATGGTTGTGAACAGTTCGCCATGGCGTATATTGAAGACATTGTTGTCTATAGTCAGGACTTTGAATTGTACTCAACTCATCTGGCCACTGTGTTAGGTAAGATACAGCAAGCTGGACTTACCATGAAGGCCAAGAAGTGCCAGCTGGCACTACTTGAGGTGGTTTATCTGGGACATCAAGTGGGCAGAGGCCATATAGCTCCCTTGTGGGACAAGACTGAGGCTGTTAGAGACTGGCCACCCCCACGGACCAAGAAGCAAGTCAGAGCCTTCCTTGGCTTGGCGGGCTACTGCCAGAGATTTGTCCCTGGATTTGGAGCAACAGCAGCTCTGCGGCATGAGCTGACCAAGGGCAGTCCTGACCCTGTGATCTGGAAACAAGAGTGCCAAGAGGCATTTGATACCCTAAAAGCTGCCCTGACCAAGCAACCGACCCTGAAGGCACCAGTCCATGAGAAACCGTTCTCCATGGCCAAAGATGCTTGCGACACAGGCCTGGGAGCCATACTTTTAAAGGAACACAAGGAAAACCAGCACCCTGCAGTTTACTTGAGCAGGAAGTTGATCCTGCTGGAGCGGAACCTGTTATCCATCAAGGAGTGTCTGGCCATGGTCTGGACGCTGAACAAGCTATGGCCATACTTGTGGGGGCAGCCGTTCATCGTCCTGTCGGATCACGCCCTGCTTCAATGGTTGCAAACCATGCAGAATACCAATGCCAAGCTTCAATGATGGGCCTGGCAGCCTTAAGAGTTCAACTTTACCATTGAACACATCAAGGGGAGCAAGAATGTGATAGCAGCTGCCATCACAAAAGGACTCTGGGCAGCAGCTCCTCAGGACTAGCAGAGGGATCTCTAGTGTGGCAACTACCCAACATGTCTTATGGGTTTTTTAGGTTATAACAATAACTCATTTCATGTCAAAAGAAAAAGAATACCTGACACATCTCATGTAAACTCCCCAACCCAACCCACCCAGGTAGACAGCCCTGAGAAGCCCTGGGCCCGAGTCTTTAAAGCAGGGGAAAGCGTGGCAGAAATACCACCATCTGTGTCTGCCTCCAGAAATCTGTCCCTGTCAGCTTGGCACACTGGGGTCAAATTCCTAAGGGATTTTCCTCCATGCCTGGGTGACAAAAGCTGGGTGCCAAGCATGTGCTCCATCTGGTCACCTCAGTGAGGGAGGAAAAAGCCCCTGCTTCTCTGACCAGGTAACCAGCGATGCTTTTTAAATTGGTTGGCTATTGTCCCATTGGCTTCAGTGGAGTTGCACCAGTTTATAGCAGCTGAGGATTGAGTCCTGTTTCCATCAGGACCCTTATAATATTGTCATTCATCATGCTCTTCTCCAGGCATGGAGAATAGCCCAGGCCTTGACACATGTAGCCAGCCCTGCCACCACCACCTATGCAGCAGGCTGGGGGCAGTGGGGCCACCCAATTCCATTTTCAACAACCCCAGGAGTAGCTCTTTCCAGCTACTGCTGCAGGACGCAGTCTAGGCTGACCACCTGCTTAAGAAGGGAAAGGCAAGACCCCTGCCCACCTCTGGGGATTGCACAGAGCAGGGGCAGATGCTAGTTGCATGCTACAGGCTCAGGATTCCCTACCCTTCTGCCTTTCCCTTGGGCACCCACACACCCCAGCTCCATGCTGCTGGTCCCCTGTTACTACCACCAGGTGGGCACAGGGCACCTTGCCACAGTGGTGCAGTCCACATGGGGTTCCCAGGTGACAACAGGAGAGCAGGGAACCCTGAGACTGCCACAGGCAGCCTGCATCCACCCCAACCCTGCTCAGAAGTGTTGAGAGACACATACCCCCTTCATATCCCC